>JAITYX010000107.1:1187500-1656513 GCA_021018815.1 Talinum fruticosum
TCTCTCGGAAAATGATACCGACCTCAATATGCTTTGTCTTTGAGTGTTGAACGGGGATTCTTAGTGATATTGATTGCACTCTAATTGTCACTCTTGATTGGAATTAATTTGAATAAAAGTCCAAGATCTTTCAAGTGTTGCTTGATCCATAGAATCCGAGCACAACATGCTCCTTCGTAATGTACTCAGCTTTAATAGTTGATAGAGCAACCGAGTTTTGATTCTTTGATCTGCCAAGATATAAGGGATTGCCTTGAAATTGGCATGCTCCTGAGGTGTTCTTTCTATCAACCTTGCATCCAAGCATAGTCAGCATCCGAGTATCCAATAAGGGTTAGTTACGAGTCTCTTGAGAACCTTAGACCTAAATTCCGAGTCCCTGCAAGATATCTAAAAATTTTGTTCATCGTAGTGGGATGTGATTCTCTTGGATTAGCTTGGAATCTTGCACATAGACAAACACTAAATATAAAATCTAGCCTACTGAATGTGAGCTATAGCAGAGATCCAATCATACCTCGATAAAGTTTCGACCTACTACTTTACCTTTTTGGTCTAAGTCCGGTTTCATGCTTGCTACTCTGTTGTGTTCGTTGCATGTTTTGCATCTTAAAGGTTGTACTTCTTCAACGAACTCCTTGGTATACCTGGATTGATGGACATAGATGTCATCTTTATCTTGCTTGATTTGTAGACCAAGAAAGAAATTGAGCTCTCCCATCATGCTCATTTGGAATTCCTGTCTCCTTAACTTAGAAAAATCTCAACAAAGATTTTCATTAGTAGCTCCAAAATTACATCATCAACATAAATCGACCAATAAGAAAGACTTTCCCCTTGGTTTTTATGAAATGAGTCTTGTCTATTTGACCTATTTTAAAATCATTTTCAACAAAGAAACTGCTCAGTCTTATATACCAAGCTCCGGGCGCTTGTTTAAGACCATAAAGAGCCTTTTGCAACTTGAAAACATGATTTGGAAATTCTGAGTTTTCAAATCTAGGGGTTACTCCACATAGACTTTCTCTTGAATGAAACCATTCCAAAAAGAACATTTGACATCCAATTGATACAATTTATTATTCATGCTTGATGCAAATGCCAAAAGAATTCCGATTGCTTCAATCTTAGCAAGCTGGTGCAAATGTTTCCGCACAATTAATCGCTTCTTCTTGATTATAACCTTGAGCTACAAGCCTAGCCTTATTTCTGACTACCAACCCATCCTCACCCAACTTGTTCTTGAAAACCGATTTGGTTCCTCCGACGGGGTGGTTAGAAGGTCGTTTGGTCAAAGTCCGGACTTGGTTTCTCTCAAATGGATTAAGTTCCTCTTGCATGGCCTCAACCCATTCAGGTTCATTTATGTCCTCTAGTGCATTTCGGGTTTAGTTAATGATATGAATGTAGTGAATGCACATAGATTTTGCAAAGAAGAGCAAGTTCTTACCCCATTGTTGATGTCGGACAAGATGTTCTCAAGTGGGTGGCTCGAAGCATATTTGAATGTTTTACTGTTCTCTAGTTCACCGGATATGTTGGTTGAACTGGTTGATCTTCGATGATCCGATCCGACCGAGCGTGCTCATCTATTTTATCTTCGGCATGCTGAGGTGGCTCTTGAGCTGGATCGGCCTGAGTCATGATGTTATGAGCTGTCTCATTACGAGCTGCTTTCTTTTGATTCTCGCTCGAACTCGGCTTTAGAAAAATCATCTTCATCTCAACTGAGTTTCAGATATGAAAACGTTTACTCACTTAGTTTTCCCTCATCAATCTCATCAAACACAACCTGGATGCTCTTGGCCTTTGTCACATAATTGAGAGATGTTGAGTAGATTGTACCTTAATCCCTTGACAAGATAGATCGGGCTGACCGGGTTATCTCCTTTCCCAATCTTGCCAATTCCAACTATCTTTCCATTACTATCATCTCCAAAAGTGACTTTGCCTCCTTTGTTGTCTTCCAACTCGGAAAAGAGTCTTGAATCTCCTCACATGTGGCGTGAGCATCTACTGTCTAGGTATCAATGACCTTTTGTCCTTTTCGAGTTACCTACAAGTCGAAACACACTAATTCTTCTCACTTCCTCTAACGAAACCGAGTAACTCCCTTTATTATGGTTCTTTTCGAGGAAGAAGACTCTTGGGATCCCAGATTTGAATGACTTTGGGTTTGGTCTGATTTTGAGTTTTCCTATTAGAAAACCGAGTCCGTGTCTCTTTCTTTTAAAAATATTTTCTTTTATAAACAGGTGGAGAAGCTTTTCTCCTGAAAGCCGATATGGACTCGAGTCCTACTTTCACTTTTATAAATAGGACCATGCTCAACCTTCCTGAACTGCACGGTTCGGAATCCTTTTGAAAAGATTTGAGTAGGAATTAGATTCCTCCTCTTTATTAAATCCAAGTCCTTTTTTTCCTGAAGGAGACATATTGAGAGCCTAAAAGCATGTCAAGGTTTTTCTAACCTTGAGTAAATTTTAAAACAAGTTCTTGAGACTCATTGAGGTTTTGTTTCGGATGCTCATTTTCTCTTCTTAGTGACTCGGACTCGGTCTCATTAGCTTGAGTACTAGTCTCGAGTTCTCTTAAAGTAAGTCTCGGACTTTCCAATTCATTTTTCAAACCAATACTCATAGAAGTAAGAGACTCAAGTTGTTCTTTGAATTGAGAAGAATCGGAATTGGACTTTTCTTCCAAAGTATAAATGTATTTTGCTAAATCAACTTTGGAGAACTTTAGAAAGTATTCAATTACCTCTTGAGGATTTGTCTCCTTAGTGTCCGAGTTGTCGAGTCTAACTCAAATTCAGCTTCGAGTCCGTTAGTGCCATCGGACACTTTAAGTCATCCGAATCCTCATCTTCTTCCGATGAGTCTTCATCACTCCATGTGGCCATCATAGCCTTCTTCTTCTTTCTATCCCTCTCTCTCCTTGGACAGTCTTTGACTATATGATCTTTGTCTGTAAGATTCAAAACAGCCGAGTTCTTAGTTAAAGATAACTTTGAAGGGGAGAAGTGTTTACCTTTTCTATCCCTCTTATCTTTCTTATAGAACTCTTCCCTTAGCCTCTTCTCCGATTTCTTGTACTTCATCATTCTTTTAAAGCCTCGGGCAATGAGTGCCATGGGATCTTCTTCTAAGTCCGAGGAGCTCAGATTTTCTCCTCTACTTTCGGAAGCTTTCGGTGCAATGTCAAATCACCGGTGGTTTTGGGACTTCAAAACCAGGCTATCCTATTTTTGAATTACAAAAGTAACCGACTTCAAAACGTCAAATCACCAGCGAGACAAGGCTTTTCCATCTACGACCTAGCCCCGGACACTATGTCGGGGTTGTACTGTTTCAAAGCCGAAATCTACAATGGTAAGCTTAACGGTGGTTTCCACCTTACTTTTCAAGACACCGCCGGTGGTTTTGGGACTTCCAAAAGAGTTAAGAGCCGTTGCCCAACGAACATACATTAACGAATATTTTACGAGTGACTCGGAAAATCTTTTACAACGGTCACAAAGGACTTCCGGTCGGAAGATGGTCACAACGGCTAGTCCGCTTGGTCATCTATAAAAAGAAGCCAACTACGAAGACTTAAAGATTGCTTGAACCAACTGTCAATACATATACTTGAGGAAAAGTCTTTGTATTCATATTCAATTTTCTACTTACAAGGCCAACTCGTAATTAATATTTTCGAGTTGTAAGGTCTTGTATTCGAGTCACAAACACTTATTCTTACTTTCGAGTAAGGTCCCTTGATCGAGCTGTAAGGGTTATCTCGGCTCGGTTTTCCCTAACTCGTAAAGGTTATCCGAGTTAGGAAGTACCATATCGAGATAAGGGAATTTCGAGTCTAGGAAAAACTTATAAGGAGTTGTCTAAGGGAGCAACTCCGATTGAGTCATTCTACTATATTTTGTGGATTCAAAATAGTGGATTTAACTTCCTGCTTGGATTAGCACGGTCCGTGGTTTTCTACCTCAAGAGGGTTTCCACGTAATTTACGAGTTGATACTTTTCGAGTCTAATGTAGACTTAGACAGATTTAAAGTTCTGTCCAATCTGTATCTTCATCTTCCGCTTATTTCGAGTCGGTGTTTTTCCGAGTTCATTCTTGACTCATACTCTCCTCAAAATCATATCAAGTGTTTAACTTAAGCGAATTTCCTCATCACCCTATTCACCCCCTCTAGGGTGACTTAGCTTCTCCGAGAGAAAACCTTCAATTGGTATCGAGCCTAGCCTTTCGGGAAGGATCTCACCAGCCAAAGGTCTAAAGATCAAATGGCTCGGAACAACGAAGAGTTCGATGAAGGAAGATCTTCCAGCGAGACCACCAAAGTTCAAAGGATCTAACTTCGTGCACTTGGAAGAAGCTCATGTAATGTTTCCGGCTAGATCATGATGAAGATGTCCGGAACATCATACAAGTAGGCAATATATTCCCATAAAGATGGAAGAAACAAGACTCGTGCTCGAAGGTTTGCTCTAGGAGAGTATAAATCACCCTAGAGGGGGTGAATAGGGTGATGAGGAAACTTGGTTGAAAATTAAAGCAAATAAGGATCGATGTGAATGAGCGGCAAGGATACACTTAGAAAAGCATAAAATCATAATTCAGTAGCGGTGAAGAAACAGATTAAACGAATTCAAAGCTGTGCGAGTCTAGAATGTACTCGGAAAAGTAATAACTCGAAAGTACGTGGAAACCCTCCTGGAGCGAAAACCATGGACCGTGCTAATCCAAGCACGAAATCGAATCCACTATTTTGAGTCAACAAAATACGGTAGATTGACTTAACCTCGAGTTGCTCCCTTAGACAACTCCTTACAAGTTTTCCCGAGACTTAGAAATTACCTTATCTAATCTAGTACTTCCTAACTGAGATCACCCTTACGAGTTAGGGACAACTAAGCTGAGTTCACCTTACGGCTCGGTCAAGGTACCTTACTTAGAAAGTAAGAAAGAAAGTGTTTGTAACTAAGTACAAGACCTTACAACTTATAAAGTTATGAAATACGGAATTGGAGTTGTAAATAGAAGGTTGAGAATGAATACAATGACTTTTGATCAAGTATATGTATTAACGATAGATTCAGCAATCTTCAAGTCTTGAAAGTTGGCTTATATATAGATGACCAAGCAGCTTAGCCGTTGTGTCCATCTTTTGACTGGAGGTCCTTTGTGACCGTTGTAAAGGATTTTCCGAGTCACTTAGAAAATATCCGTTGAGATATGAACGTTGAGCAACGGTTCTTGACTCCTTTGGAAGTCCCAAAACCACTGGTGGTGTCTTGAAAAATAAGGTGGAAACCACCGTTGAGCTTGGTATTGCAGATTTCCAATTTTGGAAACAGACAATCGTGACACGGTGTCCGGGGCTAGGTTAGAGGTGGAAAAAGCCTTTTCTGCTGGTGATTTGACGTTTTAAAGCCGGTTACTTTTGGAGTTTAAAAATAGGATAGCCTCGTTTGAATAACCTACAAAAGCAAATTAATTTGGTTCTCAAAGTATAAAATACTTTGGTCCAAGATTAGGCACGAGATAATAATATAATTAAAATAATTAAGTGACTAATTATCCGAGCCGGAAAAGAAATGGAGTTTTCTAAGTCTAATATCCATGAAACTCAAATTCCATCTTAGTTAGTCTAGAGGACAATCAAGTCGAGATAAAGAATATCGAGTAAACAGACTTGATCTAGACTAATCACAATTCAAACTAAATATGCTTGACGTGGACCAATGTAATTCCTGAACCATGAAGTCGGACCTGAGTTTAAGCGCGGAAAAAATAGTGTTAGGTGACTCGGAGCGAGTGTGAAGTGGCATGTAGAAGTATGCTTTACGAGTCGAGTCGAGTCGGGCGAAGCGGCATAATAGATTCTATAACACTCGGAGGAAATGTTATATCACTTAGAAAAGTTTATAAGGTACATAGAATAACTTGAAATCAAAACCCTATGAGAGAAGAGATCTTATACCGATTCTGGATGGAACTCGAAACGTGTAAGTATAAAGTCCGAGTCTTCGAGTGCCCAAGACAAAGGCTGAGTTCACTCGTTGAAGAAACAGAAAAGTTTATAAAGAACTTTAAGGCGATGAACATTCTAATGTGTGCCATCAGCTCGGAAGAGTACAACCGAGTGTACGCTTGTGACACGGCCAAAGAAGTATTGGACACACTCGGTCAATACTTATGAAAGCACAAGCCGGGTAAGACAAGCGAAGATAAGCCAATATTTTCACAAGTATGAGCTGTTCAAGATGGAGCCGGAAGAAAATATCACTCGGATGTTCATCCGCTTCATTGAGATTACCAACAATCTCAAATCTCCGGGCAAAAAGATTTTCCACGAGGAAATGTGCGGAAAGATACTCGGGATCTACCTAAGAGAAGATGGGGTCCCAAGGTAACGGCTATCAAAGAGGCTCGGAACTCGTCTCTACTGAAGCCGGACGAACTCATTGGGAAGCTTCTCAACTATGAGATCCACTCGGAAGAGGAGGATGCAGAGGTCGGCATCAAAAAGAACATTGTCTTTGAAAGCCTCGGATACCGAGAGAAGCAAATGCGAGTTCATCGACACGAAGAGGATCCCATGGCACTCATCGCTAGAGGCTTCAAGAGAATAATAAAGCACAAGAGATGGGATAAGAAGCCAAGAGAAGAGTTTTATGAGAAAGACAAGAAGGATAGAAAAGGTAAACACTCTTCCCCTTCAAAGTCATCTTTGACTAAGAACTCTAGTCTGTTTTGAATGTGGCGGCAAGGAACACATAGTCAAGGACTGTCCTAAGAGAAAGAGGGACGAGAAGAAAGAAAAAGGTTATGATGGCCACATGGAGTGATGAAGACTCATCAAAAGACGAGGAAGACTCGAGATGACTCAAAATGTCCGATGGCACTCTCGACTCACAAGCCGAAAGCAGTCGGATTCGGATCACTCGGACAGTGAGGAAACAAATCCTCGGGAGGTAATTGAATACTTTCTCAAGTTTTCCAAACTTGATTAAGCTAAGTATATTTTCACTTTGGAAGAAAAGTCCAATTCTAACTCTCTTCTTTTTGAAGAACAACCTGAGTTAATCAATTACGAGAGCATCTCTTTAAAAAATGAATTGGAAAAGCTGAGACTTACTCTCGAGAGAACTTAAGACTAGTGCTCAATCCAATGAGGCCGAGTCCGAGTTACTCGAAGGGAAAATGAGCAACTAAAGTAAAAGCTCAATGAGTCTCAAGATCTTGTTTTAAAGTTTACTTGAAGGTCGGAAAACCCTTGATATGCTCTTAGGGTCCCAATGTGTCTCCTTCGGAAAAAAGGTCTCGGTTTTAACAAAGAGGAGGAATCCAATTCCTACTTAGAACTTTTCAAAAGGATTCCGAAGCTGTGAAGTTCGGGAAGGCTGAGCACGGTCCTATTCATGAGAATGAAAGGAGGAGTCGAGCACGAGACCGACTTACAGGAGAAAGCCTTCTCCACCGATTTATAAAAGAAAAGTTTCTTAAAAGAAAGAGACACGAGACTCGGTTCTCTAAACGGAAGACTCGAGAATCGGACCAAACCCAAAGTCATTCCAATCCGGGTTACGAAAAATCTTCTTCCTCGAAAAGGACCACGAGTAAAGAGTGTTACTTGGGTTCCTTGGAGGAAGTGAGAAGGGTTAGTTTGTTCTTGACTTACAGGTGACTCGAAAAGAACAAAAGGGCATTGGTACCTAGACGGTGGATGCTCACGCCACATGTAAGGAGATTCAAGACTCTTTTCGAGTTACGGGACTACAAAGGAGGGAAAGTCACGTTTGGGGATGATAGCAAAGGCAAGATAATTGGGATTGGCAAGATTGGGAAAGGAAGCAATCTGGTCGGCCCAGTATACCTTGTCAAAGGGTTAAAGTGTAACTTGCTAAGCATCTCTCAACTATGTGATAAAGGTCAAGAGGTAAGATTCACTCGGACCAACTTCTATATTTCTAATGATGCTACCAAAGAGATCAAGCTCTATGGTAAGAGATCAGGTAACACTTACATCTGTTCCCCTTTCGACCCGAGTCGAACTTATTTTCTTTAAAAGTATCTCTTCATGATGATTCATGGGCATGGCAACGTAGACTAGGTCATGTTAGCATGCATACCATTAAGAAACTTGCATCCCATGGTTTAGTTATGGGATTTCCTAATTGTGCATTTAAGAAAGATAAAATTTGTGAAGCATGCACAAAAGGGAAACAAGTCAGATCATCCTTCAAATCCCTCAAAGCTGTTTCCACATCCAAAGTGCTTGAAATGTTGCATATGGATTTATGTGGTGAAATCCCTGTCAAGAGTTTCGGAGGTAAATCATATGTGCTTGTTATTGTTGATGATTACTCACAATTTACCGGGGTTTTTTTAAGCATAAAAATGAAGCTTTCAAAGAGTTCGAGTAAGCTCTACAGGAAAATCCAAGTTGAGTCTCGGACTCGAGATCCGGAGAATTCGAACCGACCATGGAAGAGAGTTCGACTACTTAGAGTTTGTAGAGTTTTGTGATAAGAATGGCATCTCTCACAACTTCTCGGCACCAAGAACTCCTCAACAAAATGGAGTGGTGGAGAGAAAGAACAGAACTCTTGAAGAAATAGCAAGGACTATTTTGATTGAACACAACCTACCCTACTATTTACGGGTCGAGGCGAGTCAACACAGCTAACCACACTTGGAACAGATGCCTCATCGGACCCATTCTAAAGAAAACTCCATACGAGCTTTACAAAGGGAAGAAACCCAATATTTCATACTTCGGACCCTTTGGATGTAAGTGCTTTGTTCACAACAATGGTAAGGTTCACCTGACCAAGTTTAATGCTCGGTCGAGATGAAGGTATTTTTCTTGGTTATTCATCTCATAGCAAAGCTTATCGCATTTTGAATAAAAGAACTAACAAAGTGGAAGAAAGCATCCACGTTGTGTTTGATGAGATTAAACGGGAAAAGCCAAGTGAATCATCATTCTCGGACCTAAAGCTCAGCAGAGATAATGATCGTGATGAAAATGAGCTCATCAAGAATCAAATCTATGACACTCAAAATGAAGTCACTCGAACGAAGTGACTCGGAATGAGACGACTCAAGAGCCGGCTCGGAATAATAAAGGTCAATCTAATGAACAAGCTCACTCGGAACAGACTACTAAGGATCAACCAATTTAACTTACGGATCTGGTAAACCGAGAGAACTTAGCTTCCTCGCGGATCGACTTGAATTGGTAAGCCCACTTCGATCTATTAATATATCATTTCTTCATAATTTCCTATCATCTCTTTTAAGCGAAGATCTCCTCAAACTAATTCTCGTTGTGAAGCCTCTCCTCACCCTCGCCGTTGTCGGTCTTTGGTATGAATCTCTATCCTCTCTTATTTTTCGCTTTAAGTTATTTACAAAATGTATTATAGTGAAATGTTGAATGTATTTGCGGTAATTATGTGAATGTTGAGAATGTGGGTAATGTTTGAGATTATTGAATGTTGAATCTTTGTTGAAATTGTTGAATATTGAGAATGTGGGTAACATTTGTTTAGTTTATTAAGTTGGAAATTCGTGAAATGTTTGAGATTTTGAGAAAAGGGTTTAGGAGTTTAGGATTTAACTATAGCGAAATAGAATGATAGTTAAGGATGGTAGATCGAAAGAGGTGAAAGAAATAGAAAGATAATTTGGATATAGAGTCATTCCCAAAAACCTTCTCATACGAGATAAATTTGTATCCAAATTTATTTATTTTGACTCGATTGATGTTGGGGTGGACTCATTTATATATTCAATTATTGAAATTTGCATCTAAATATGTTTTAGAGTTTAGAGAAATGGAAATATTTATGGTTTAGTGTTTAGGGAAATAGAAAAATTTGTGATTTAGGGTTTAAGGATCAAAAGGGTGAAAATATAAATGTGAAAATTTTAAAAATTGGAAAGATATTTGGATATAGGGATCTCTCGAAGCTACTTGTTATAAAGATAAATCTGTTATAAATTTATTTATTATTTTGATGAGTTGACTTTGGGGTGAACTAATTTATCTAATTATCTCAATTTTCGATTTCCTTTTTGGTTGCAAGTTGGTTATATTATACATGATTGTAAATTAAAGCACATGATTTTTTGAAGTTTATGTAATGCATAAGATAATAATGAATATCAAGGAAATGTTGAAGTCATCCATTTAGTTTGCTTCAACAACCTCAAGACATAACTAGGACCGGAGTTCCCATAACCCTTATTGACTTTAGCATGAGGTCGGGTTCACCGGGCAAGACATAAAGTTTATGCACAACGTGGGTCGGTCTACGAAGAGAGGGAAAATGGATAAAAGAATTTATTGGAGGAAAAGGTGATAAACAATAGGGAATTATTACTAGTTTTGTGATTGTTTACCACCTTTCTCTCCAACAAATCCTTTATCCCTTTTCCCTTTCTTCGTTAATCGACTCACGCTATACATAAACTCTATGTCTTACTTTGTGAACTTGATCTCATTGTTAAAGATAAAATGTTGAACGTATATTTCTTTGTTTTTGTCTTTAGAAAATATTGAACGTTCTCCTTACTTGTATAGTGTAGTTTTATACTTTCGCCACCATCTAACCTTGTAGATACGAGACCATCGAAAGTGGATAAGGATTCTATAGGTAATTTTAAAATCGGTATTCCCAACTAAAAATTCATGCAACATTGAATGTTCGAAAGAATGAGATTAGGTTCACAAAGTAAGACATAGAGTTTATTTGCAGCGTGGGTCGATTAACGAAGAAAGGGAAAAGGGATAAAGGATTTGTTGGAGAGAAAGGTGGTAAACAACAATGGAGCATATCAAAATTGTATTAGAGGAGGAACTATAAAACCTATCATTAGAGCAAGCTGTACTTATAGAGAAATCACCAACAACTAATTTGACTATAGAATACCATTTTTGGAAGGTAACTTGAGATAAAGTTTCTAAGAATTGATTGTCCGGAACTTCCTCTATTGATGTATGAGGTATAGAGGTATCATCCTCTAGAATAGAAGAATTAGTCTTATGAGATTCTAAAATAGCGAATTTGGTTTCAAGCTCAAGGTCTTTAGTTTTTAGTTCTAGAATATCTTGTTTAAGGATTCTCACTTGAGCCTTTAATTTATTAACTTCGGCTTGAATCTCTTTTGTAGTAATTTGTTGGAAAGGATTTGGAATTCGGTATTTTTGATATAACTTAGAGAGATTTGGAGTTTCATGCTCGAGTTTAAAGGGTTTTGGTTCTTCATCGAGAATAAGTTGTTTTAACTTTTCTAGATATTCTTTCTTTATTTCTAGATCAAAAATTTTTCTGTTAAGTCTAATAAGAATTCCTTTTCACTTTTATCGGTAATAAAATTAAGTTGCTTAATTGGAGAGGACTCATAACTTGAGTCTTCGTCTTACGTACTAAGGTAATAATCTTCCTCATTATCGGAGTCGGAAGAATTTTGGGCTAAAATTGATAATACTTTCTTTTGTAAGTCGGGATCTTCGACAAAAAGTTCGTTAATTTTCTTTTACTGTTTAAGGATTCTCACTTGAGCCTTTAATTTATTAACTTCGGCTTGAATCTCTTTTGTAGTAATTTGTTGGAAAGGATTTGGAATTCGGTATTTTTGATATAACTTAGAGAGATTTGGAGTTTCATGCTCGAGTTTAAAGGGTTTTGGTTCTTCATCGAGAATAAGTTGTTTTAACTTTTCTAGATATTCTTTCTTTATTTCTAGATCAAAAATTTTTCCTGTTAAGTCTAATAAGAATTCCTTTTCACTTTTATCGGTAATAAAATTAAGTTGCTTAATTGGAGAGGACTCATAACTTGAGTCTTCGTCTTACGTACTAAGGTAATAATCTTCCTCATTATCGAGTCGGAAGAATTTTGGGCTAAAATTGATAATACTTTCTTTTGTAAGTCGGGATCTTCAGCAAAAAGTTCGTTAATTTTCTTTTACTGTTTTACATTGGAAAGCTTTATGACCAACTTTATCGCACTTGTAACAAAGAACTTTCTTCTTGTTAAATTTCTTTTTCTTTGGAAAATTTGGTTTAGGAATATCTGTTTTTGAAGTAAAAGCTTTAGAAGGTTTTAGTTGTTTTCTAGTAAAGACTCTTCCAGACTTTTTATTCTTTGCGAGACGGGGCTTCAATTTTTGTGATACCAAAAGTTTCGCAAAAAGTTCCCATCTCTTTTCGAGACTGGGCTTTTTTTATCCATATTTGGCTTGTAATTTGAGTTCGTTACAAAGGACAAGTCCTTCACTTTTAACTATTCCAAAAATTTGTCCAAATGTAAGACGACTAAAAGGAATGTCATCTCGTGTTGAAATGTTGTCTTAATTTATTAAGGATTCGTTCTCCAAATAGTTTAGAGAGACCAGCAATGAATCTTTCTTTCCAAAAATTTTGGGTTCCGTCTTCACGTTTAAGGACATTAGTAAGAAAAACATCTTTATACCACCTATAATCACTTAATGTTGGACATCTAAGGTTAATAAGGACAGATTTTGCGATTGCTTGTCCTTCATTTGCGTTGCCAATGAAATGAAGAGTAATAGTATGAATTAAAAGTTCATAACCATCTTCTTTATCTCTTTCTATCCCATTTTCTTATTTGATTTTTGTAGTGTGATTCAAGATTGAAGTTTTTTCTTCATGGGTCATGAAGTTATCCCACCAATTCTTAAGTTGTCCTAGAAAACCTAGAGCAAGTGCTTGAAGTAACATCTTTAGGAATATATCTTTTTGATTTGTAGGCAACGGCTGCCATGCCCATTTCTTATAATGTGGATAGAATTTCATGTTTGATATATTTCCATTCATAAATAGAATTTCCATCATAATGTCCTGCTGAAAATTCTCCTCTTTCTTCATATTGAATGTCTGGAGGAGTGGGCTTAGGGTAATAATTTCTAGTTTTGGAATTTCTCCATGATTTAATTTTGTTTATTCAAGGCTGCTCATTATCCTCTTCGAAAGTGTTTTGGAAGGTCTTAATTGCAAATAACTTATTATCCGAATATGATTCAGATGAGGAAGAAGACTCATTATTATGAAGTTGGCAAGTATTATCAAGACAACTAATAGATTTGCCTTTAAGAGTGATGTCAATTTCTTTTATTTGTTTAGATATGCTATCCAGAAGACTATTATTAGAATTTAAAGCAACTTTAACAAGAGATTCTTCATTTTCTTTGGGAATACTATCAAGCTGTAAAGAAAGGTTTAGAAATATTGTGTATGTATTCAGAAGGTTTTGTATTACTAGTAGAACTTTTAGGAGACTTAAATTTTTTTGTATCTAATTTTGTTGACATAAAGGTTAGTTGCTCTGCTATTGTTATTAAGAATTGCGTTTGTATAGTTTGCCTATTGATGGACCTTTTTAAGATCATCAGTAGTAGCAGTGTCACTTCCCCTCCTCCCGACCTTTTTTATAAGGTGATGCAATGACTTCTTCATCATTCATTTTGAGTGTAAATGCTTCGATCTTGTGAGGATGAACAACAACAAAACTACTCCCATTATGAAGATTCCACACTTTTATAAGCTATGTTTGGACATTAATACTAGGAATTGAATAAACATTTTGAAGTCCTATATGTGAGGAAAATGTAGGGAACCATATAAAAAAAGGAATATTGGTCGATAATCTTATTATATAAGCTATCCATTTTGTTTTAATTTCGGCCTTAAGGTTTTCCTCATATTGTTGAAACCATTTTCTATAATGTATATTTATCTCGGGAATAGTAATCTTGTTTTAAAAAGAACCAATTTATTTCAAAACCTTCTTTTGTAATGACATTAATTCCTCCTCCTATCCCAAAGGACGTGGGAGAGGAACAATCTAGAAACAGGCTCGGGATGGGAGCTGTAAACCTATATCTTTGGGAATTGCTAAGAGTATATGTTCTAATAGAAGAATAATCAAAAAGGTTCTTCTAGAATTTGAAGAGCTAGGTCCGGAAATGTTTTCTTTCATAGATTTAAATCTTATAAGTACTCTACCATCAGGTTCTTCTATAGTTTGATCTATATCGTTTTCTTCTAATTGTGTAGGACGCTAAGCATTTTTAAGCTCGAGGTCATCTAGGATTGTAATTTCATCCCATTTAAGGAGTTTACGAGTAAACATAGCAGGTTTCACATCACTTATTTCAAGTAAAACAGTTTCTTTTGAGTTAGAAGGAAGAGGACTTAAATATTTTATGTTAAGGTTTGTAGACATGAGTCTAAAATAAACTCTATACATAACCGCAAAGTTTTTAAAATCATAAAATTGGTCACCTTGTACGTGAACATCTAATTTTAATGATTCAATTGTCATTAGACAGGTAAGATCAATTGGAAAATCTGGATAACAATTGAAAAAAGCTGGACCATTACAAATGTTAGTATGAATCATAGCTAATAAAGAGGACTTATATATTTTTTAATCGTTTGTCTATCGAGCCATTACTGCATTGTAATTATTATCTTTGCATCTAGACGTTGGTCAAACATTGGTCAACCAATAGTGGTAGTCCCGGTCGGTAGTCCCGTTGGTCCCATTATTTGCAGCGAGTACTTTAGTTAGAATGCATTAGAAATGGCTTCTAAATTACATAGATTATTTTCGTTTGGGTCCGATAGTAATTCAAGTGACATAATTAATAATCAAGAAATTAAAACAGAACCTTTATTTAAAGCCCCATCACCTAATGAATATCATAATTAGATTATACCTAAGGTCAAGCTCGTGACAGTTTACAAAATAGGTACATTTGATTTTTCCACCGCTTATTCGAGTCAAAACTCATGAAGAAATTATTAGTTTACAAAATGGTCTACAATCAATTTCATTAATGAAAAAGAGTTTATTCATAATCATTTAAAGGCAAATTATAGATTCATGCATATAGGACTTGTTCAAGTTCTTTGTTAAACCTTTTGTTCGAAAAGGCATTAATGCTCCATATCCATATATATATAGGGTTTAAGGATCAATAAGGAGAAAATATAAATGTAAAAATGTAAAAAATGGAAAGGTATTTGGATATAGGGATCTCCCCAATTACTTGTCATAAAGATAAATTTGTTATCAAATTTATTTATTTTCATGAGTTAATTCGGGAGTGGACTAATTTATTAAATTATCTAAATTTTCGATTTCATTTTTGGTTGCAAGTTTGTTGTATTATCATGATCGTAAATTAGACGCCATGATTTTTTTGAAGTGTACGTAATTCATAAGACAATAATGAAATATAAATGAAATGTTGAGGCCATCCATTTAGTTTGCTTTAACGATCGAAGACATAACAGAATTAGAATTTCCTTGCTTGTGATTAACAATGACGTCGGTGTTACAAGACAAACATGAAGTCTACATGCAACATAGGCCAATCCACAAAGAAGGGTAGAAGGTTGATGAGTCAACTGGAAACAAATTGGAAACAAATTGGAAACAAATGGTGATAAACAATGACTATTGTTTATGACCTTTTGTTTCCATTTAGCTCATCGATTCTACCCTTATTTGTTGATCGGCTTATGTCGCATTTACACTACATGTTTTGTCTTGTAAAACCGACCTCACTATTAATCACAACAAGAGAATTTTGGTTCCTATTATGTTTTGGGTTTTTAAAGGAAATTAAAGGGGTGGCCTCAATATTTCATTCATAATTTCATTATTGTCTTATGAATTACGTAAAATTCAAAGAAAATCATGTCTAGTTTGTAATAAATGTATAATACATCAAAATTGGAAACAAAAGGAAACTATATATATATATATATATATATATATATATATATATTATTAGTAATATAATATATACATAAACAATTACTGTTACACAATGAATAGAGGGAAAGAGTTGTGTGTATATATATATATATATATATATATATATATATATATATATATATATATATATATATATATATATATATGGTTTAAGGATGAAAAGGGAGAAAATATAAATGTGAAAATGTAAAAAATTAGATATACATACTTTTTGTATTTTAAAAAAGAGAAATTTAACCACTATAAAAAATAACAATTTACAACAATGGTCCGTGTTAGGAATATATACTGAAGACTCGGACACTTGCTCAACGCATTTCTAAGTTGCATTAAATGAATCAGGTATAACCATCTTGTACTTATAGAGTTTTGATTCCAAGGCATTCTCTGTGTCTTAGAAACTTTTCTAAGTGAAATGGTATCTTCTCTAAGTGATATAGCTTTTACTTCATATATTTTCTTGCTTATCCTTGAGTGACTCGAAAGCTAATTCTCTGTTCTAAGTCCCTCATCACTCGGATGTATCGCAGATTAAATAGACTAGTATTTTGTCTTTTCTCACTCGGAATCGACTTCGGTTCTAAGCTCTATTATGTTATAGTCGGTACTTTTAGTATGATTATTACTTAGTCTATATCAAGTTTTTTCACTCGATATTCTTTACGGAACTTGATCCTTCACTTAGACTAAGTTAGATGGAATTACGAGTATCATTGATATTGGACTCGAGAAAATTCCATTCCTCTTCGACTCGAGATAATTAGTTGTTTAATTATCATAATTATTTTATTATCTGTGTCTAACCTTGGCCCAAAGTATGTTATACTTTGAGAACCAAAAATTGTTTTACTTATGTAGGTTATGTAAACGAGGATACACTTTTCAAACTACAAAAGTAACCGGCTTCAAAACATCAAATCACCAGCGAGACATGGCTTTTTCACCTTCTCGCTTTAGTCCCAGGAAGATTGTGTCGAGTGCATGCTGTTTCCAAATCTGGAAAGCTGGAACGCTAAGCTTAACGATGGTTTCCACCTTATCTTTGAAGACACCGCTAGTGGTTTTGGGACTTCAAGAGAGTTAAACCGTTTGTCTAACGTTCACAATACAACGGATACTTTCTTAGTGACTCGGAGAGCTTACATCAATCGTCACGAGAAGACTCTCTACCAGCGAGATGAAGATAACGGCTACTCTGCCTGGTCATCTATAAACGAAGCCACCTCATAAGACTTGAAGATTGCCGAACATATTGTTAATACTCATACTTGCACAAAGTCTCTGTATACATTCTCAATCTTCTACTTACAACTCCTAATCTGTATTCATTACTTTCGAGTTATAAGGTCTTGTACCCGATTACAAACACTTTCTTACTTTCTCTGTAAGGTCCCTTGATTAAGCCGTAAGGGTAAACTCGGCGTAGTTGTCCCTAGTCTGTAAGGGTTATCTCAGCTGGGAAGTACTAGATCGAGATAAGGGAATTTCGAGTCTAGGAAAACATGGATAAAGTTGTCTAAGGGAGCAACTCGGGTTCGGTCGGTTCACGGTATTTTGTGGACTCAAAATAGTGGATTCGACTTCGTGCTTGGATTAGCACGGTTCGTGGTTTTCTGCCCCAGGAGGGTTTCCACGTAATTTCTAAGTGTTATCTTTACGAGTTCATTCTAGACTCGGACGGTCTTACTACTTACGCTTGATCCGCCTATTTATTCGTGATAGTATTTACGAATCCAAATATTTCGACCTCGTTGATTGACTTAGAACCTGTCTTTGTCTCTTCCTTAACAAAAGAGTTAAAGGTTCCACGAAAAACTTCCATCACCCTATTCCCCCTCTAGTGTGACTCGAGACTCTCCCCGATCAAACCTTCATATACTATGAAAAATTATCTTTTTGTTTTTCATATAATTCGATTAATGGCATGCATCATTAAATTATCGTATCCATTTCATAAGTGTAGAGAACCCGTTCAAAGATTTGTATATAACAAGGTATCCTAGGTCGCAATACGTGGATAAATGAGCGTATAGCGTTTAGGATATTAGCTTCGTATGTAGAGGTTTTGAATTGTCGGTGTTGGACAATTTGAAAATAGTATGATAATAGGTTGTGTGGCTATTATTATCGTATCAACAATTTGACAATATATCATGTTGCCCATTTCCCCTTTCGTTATTTGGGTGCAATTATACAACGATGGGTTTGATATGTGTATCTTTTATTTATGTTACCATATAATTAAGTAAGGATATAAAGATTAGCCACTTCATTTTCGTAGGTTGTACTCCAAGGATTGATGGGAAATGTTGCCAAAATTTTGTCAAATGTATGATAAGATTTTGCTACACGGTCTAGGGTCATATTATTCTTGAATGGGTTTAGGACCATCTATTCCTATAGAAGGATCTTAGGCTTATGTCATATTATTTTTGGATAAGTACATATTTCTCCAACTATATGTGGTGAATTACTTCTCGTGTTTATAGATAAGGTATGGATAGAGCATGGGTTTATAGTGATAAGAGGAGTGTAGAATATCGTGATGGTGTTAACAACTTTCTAGAGATTGTCGTTGAACATGCCACCAAATTCGGAGAACAATCCATATTATTTCCGTGTTTAAGGTGTTTCAACTCCTCAAGATTATCCCCTAAGGTTGTGAAAGGTCACTTATATTGGCATGGGTTTGACACAACTTATAAAGTGTGAGTATGGCATGGGGAAGAGGAGTGCTGTGAATATACTCGTACAAGAGGAAGATGAAGGGTATGATGAAGCTGAAGCCGGGAGTAGTATGGAACAAGAATGAAGCCTTCAAAGAGCTCACTAAGATCTGCAAGAAAATTTAAGTAGAGTCCGAGACTCGGATCGGGAGAATTCAAACTAACCATGGAAGAGCGTTCGATTACGAAGAATTTAAAGAGTTTTGTAACAAGAATAGAATCTCCCACAACTTCTCAACACCAAAAACTCCTCAACAAAATGGAGTAGTAGAGAGAAAGAACATAACACTTGAAGAAATAGGAAGGACAATAATAATTGAAAATGATCTACCGTACTATTTATGGGCTAAGGCGATAAACACAGACAAATTACATTCTAAACAGATGTCTCATCCAACACATTCTGAAGAAGACACCCAATAAGCTATACAAGGGAAAGAACCCCAAAATTTCCTGCTTTAATCCATTCGGATGTAAATGATATGTGCATAACAATGGTAAGAAACATCCGATGAAGGTATATTTCTTAGCTACAAATCTCATAGTAAAGCTTATAGAAATTTTAACAAGAGAACTAACAAAGTGGAAGAAAGTATCCACGTTCTATTTGATGAGATTGATCATGGAAGGACAAGTGAATCCACTTTCTCATACCTCAAGCTCAACCGAGATGAAGATGATAAAGGCTGTAGGCGAGCTCGGAATGAATCAAAACAAAGGACCCGAGGAAACTCGAGAATGAGCCGGTTTGAAGATCGAGACTTTACTCCATACTTTTCTGAGTTATATCAAAGGAATCAGGTATAAGACTTTCTCACTTATAGAGTTTTGATTCCAAGTCATTCTCTATACCTTATAAACTTTTACGAGTGATACGAGTATTTTCTCTAAGTGATATAGCATTTATTTCATGTATTCTTGCTTGTCTCTGTGAGACTTAGAAAGCATATCTGTACTTACTATCGTACACTCGGTTCCGAGTCTCTCATCATTTAGAATTATTGCATGTTCATATGACTAGTATTTCGCATAACCGCACTCGAGTCCGACTTCATGTTACAGGTCTTATTTTGTTATAGTCGGCGCTTCTAGTACGAACCATGCTTAGTCTAGATCAAGTTTATTTCACTCGATATTCTTTATGTAACTTGATTCTCACCTAGACTAACTCGGATGGAATTTCGAGTTTTATGGATATTAGACTCAAAAATTTCCATTTCTTTTCGACTCGAGATAATTAGTCACTTAATTATCTTAATTATATTATTATGTGTGTCTAATCTTGGACCAAAGTATTTTATACTTTGAGAACCAATTTGATTTACTTTTGTAGGTTGTTCAAATGAGGTTACACTTTTTGAAATACAAAAGTAACCGGCTTCAAAACGTCAAATCACCAGCGAGACAAAGCTTTTTCCACCTCCGATCTAGCCCCGGAAGATTGCGTCGATGCTGTCTGTTTCCAAAGCTGGAAATCTGCAACACCAAGCTAAACGGTGGTTTCCACCTTATCTTTTAAGACACCGCCGGTGGTTTTGGGACTTCCAAAGGAGTCAAGAACCGTTGTCCAACGTTCATATCTCAACGGATACTTTACGAGTGACTCGGAAAGTCCTTAACAACGGTCACAAAGGACTCTCGGTCGGAAGATGCGAGATAACGACTATGCTGCCTGGTCATCTATAAATAGAAGCCAACTCTCAAGACTTGAAGATTGCCGAACCTATTGTTAATACACATACTTGAGCAAAGTCATTGTATTCATTCTTAATCTTCTACTTACAACTTCCACTCTTTAATTCATTATATTACGAGTTGTAAGGTCTTGTACTTAATTACAAACAATCTCTTTCTTACTCTCTAAGTAAGGTCCCTTGGTCGAGCTATAAGGGTTAACTCAGCTCGGTTGTCCCTAGCTGTAAGGGTTATCTCGGCTAGGAAGTACTAGATCGAGATAAGGAAATTTACGAGTCTAGGAAAAACTTATAAGGAGTTGTTTAAGGGAGCAACTCGGGTTCAGCTCTGTCCACGATATTTTGTGGACTCAAAATAGTGGATTTGACTTCATGCTTGGATTAGCACGGTCCATGGTTTTCTGCCCCAGGAGGGTTTCCACGTAATTTCTGCGTACTTACTTTACGAGTTCATTCTAGACTCGGAGCTGTCTTAAAGCTTACGTTACTATCTGCATTTTCATTACGAGTTCATACTTTTCTGACCCTATTGTAGACTCGGAATCTACTTACTGTCTGTTCTTTGATCAAAAGAGTTTGATTTTTCGAAAAATCATTCATCACCCTATTCACCCCCTCTAGGGTGACTTAGCCTCTCCTTGAGCAAACCTTCAATTGGTATCGAGCCTAGCCTTTCGGAAAGGATCTAACCATCCGAGGTATAAAGATCAAATGGCTCGAGAACAACGGAGAGTTCGATGAAGGAAGATCTTCCAGCGAGACCACCAAAATTCAAAGGATCCAACTTCGTACATTGGAAGAAACTCATGGAATGTTTCCTCTTGGATCATGATGAAGATGTTTGGGACATCATACAAAAGGAAACTACATTCCCATGAAGATAGTAGAATTTAGACTCATTCCCAAGGCAAAGGCCGAGTTTACTTCAGGTGAAGCAGAGAAGTTCGAAAGAACTTCAAGGCAATGAACATTCGATGTGCGCCATCGGCTCGGAAGAATACAATCGAGTATCTGCACTGTGATTTACCCAAAGAAGTGTGGGACACCCTGGTCAACACTTACGAAGGTACCAGTCGGGTCGAGACAAGCAAAGATAAGCCGGTATCTTCATAAATATGAGCTATTCAAGATGGAACCAGAAGAAAACATCACTTAGATGTTCATTCGATTCACTGAGATTACCAACAATCTCAAATTTACGGGTAAGAATATTTCCCACGAGGAAATGTGCAGAAAGTTACTCGAAGTCTACCCAAGAGAAGATGGGGTCCCAAGGTGACTACCATAGAGGAGGCTCGGAACCTATCACTTCTAAAGCCGGACGAGCTCATTGGGAAGCTTCTCACTCATTAAATCCACTGGAAGAGGAGGATGCTGAGGGCGACACCAAAAAGAACATAGCACTAAAAGCCTCGTAAACCGGAGAAGGCGATCCGAGTTCCTCTTACTCAAAAGAGGATCCCATGGTGCTTATTGCAAGAGGCTTCAAGAGAATGATGAAGCACAAAAGATGGGATAAAAGGCCAAAAGAAGAGTTCTACAAAAGGGACAAGAAGGACGAGGAAAGGTAAATACTCCTTCAAAGTTATCTTTGACTAAAAACTCTGTTTGTTTTGAATGTGGCGACAAGGATCATATAGTCAAAGACTGTCCAAAGAGAGAAAGGGACGAGGAAGAAGAAAAAGGCTATGATGGCCACATGGAGTGATGAGGACTCATCGAGAAGATGACGAGGACTCGGATGACTCAAAATGTCCGATGGCAATCTCGACTCGAAAGCTGAAATAAAGTTAGACTTAGACTCGAGACAGTGAGGAAACAAACCCTCAAGAGGTAATTGAATACTTCCTCAAATTCTCCAAAGTTGATTTGGCTAAGTATATTTTTACTTTGGAAGAAAAGTCCAATTCGATTCTTCTCATTTCAAAGAACAACTTGAGTCAATTTCCTCTGAGAGCATTTCTTTGAAAAATGAATTGGAAAAACTAAGACTTACACTCGAGAGAACGCAAGACTAGTGCCCAATCCAATGAGATTGAGTCTAAGTTACTCGGAAGAGAAAATGAGCAGCTAAAGCTAAAGCTCAATGAGTCTCAAGATCTTATTTTAAAGTTCACTCAAGGTAAAAAACCCTTGACATGCTCTTAGGATCTCAATGTGTCTCCTTCAGAAAGGAAGGTCTTGGTTTCAACAAAGAGGAGGAATCTAATTCCTACTCGGAGCTTTTCAAAAGGAGTCCGGAGCTGTAAAGTTCGGGAAAGGCGAGCGTGGTCCCATTCATAAAAATGAAAGGTGGACTAAGCCCAGATTAGTTTACAAGAAGAAACCATCTCCTCCAGCTTCCCAAAGGAAAGGTATTTCAAAAGAAAGAGATACGGACTCGGTTCTCTACACGAAAGACTCGAGAATCGAGACTAAGCCCAAAGTCATTCAAATGCGGGTTCCGAAAAGCCTTCTTCCTCATAAAAGGACCACGAGTAAAGAGTGTTATTGGGTTCGTTAGAGGAAGTGAGAAGGGTTAGATTGTTTATGTTTTACGGGTCACTCAAAAGAGATCAAAAGGACATCTGGTATCTTGACATTGGATGTTCACACCACATGTCGAGAGACTCATGACTCTTTTACGAGTTAAAAGAGCATAAAGGAGGAAAGGTCACTTTTCGAGATGACGACAAAGGCAAGATAATTGGGATAGGCAAGATTGGAAAGGGAAGCAATCTGGTCAGCCCAGTCTACTTTGTCAAAGGATTAAAGTACAATCTGCTCGAGCATCTCTCAATTATGTGATAAAGGTCAAGAGGTAAGATTTACTCGGACCAATTGTTACATTTCGATGATACCACTAAGGAGATCAAACTCTCGGGTAAAAGATCGGGTAACACTTACCTTATTCCTCTTTCGACCCAAATCAAAATTTATCTTGTTTGAAAGCATCTCTTCATGATGACTCTTGGACATGGCATCGTAGATTAGGCCATATTAGCATACATACTATTAAGAAATTGGCATCTCATGGTTTGGTTAGAGGTTTACCTAACTATACTTTTGAGAAAGATAAAGTTTGTGAAGCATGCACAAGAGGGAAACAAGTCGAGATCTTCATTCAAATCCTTGAAGACAATTTCCACATCCAAAGTGCTTGAGCTGCTGCATATGGATTTATGTGGTGAAATCCCGGTTAAGAGCCTCGGAGGTAAATTATATATACTTATTATTATTGATGACTATTCACAATTTACCTGGGTGTGTTTTCTTAAGCACAAGAATGAAGCATTCAAAGAGTTCAGCAAGCTCTGCAGAAAAATCCAAGTTGCGTCTCGGACTCGAGATCCGAGAGAATTCAAGCCGACCATGGAAGGGAGTTCGACTACTCGGAATTGTCGAGTTTTGTGACAAGAATGAAATCTCTCACAACTTCTCAGCACCAAGAACTCCTCAACAAAATGGAGTAGTGGAGAGAAAGAACGAGAACTCTTGAAGAAATAGCAAGAACAATGATGATTGAGCAGAATCTACCTTACTATTTACAGGTCGAGGCGATCAGCAGAGCCAACTACACTTTGAGCAGATGCCTCATCGGACCCATATTGAAGAAAACACCCTACGAGCTCTACAAAGGGAAGAAATCGAATATTTCCTATTTCAAACCATTTCGATACAAATGTTTCGTTCACAACAATGGTAAGGATCACCTGACCAAGTTTGATGCTCGGTCGAGATGAAGGTATTTTTACGGGTTATTCTTCTCATAGTAAAGCTTATCGCATTTTCAATAAGAGAACTAACAAAGTGGAAGAAAGCATCCACGTTGTGTTTGATGAGCTTGAACAGGAAAAACCAAGTGAATCTACATACTCAAATCGAAGCTAGCGAGAGAAGATGATGAAACTACGTCTACAAAGACTCAAACTCAACCAGCTCAGAATGAAGTCACTCGGAATGAAGTGACTCGGAATGAGACAACTCAAGAATCCACACAGAATGCTGAAGAGCAAGCTGATCACTCGGACCAAGCCTCTTAAGATCAAGCGGTTCACCTTACAAATCTGGTGAATCGAGAGAACAGGTAGAGCTTTCAAGTATGCTTCTAGTCACCCACTAGAAAACATATTATACGATATCAATAGTGGGGTAAGAACTCATTCCTCTCTTCAAAATCTATGTGCATTCACTGCATTCATTTCATTAACTGAACCCAAAAATGCACTAGAGGCCCTTAATGAACCTGAATGGGTAGAGGCCATACAAGAGGAACTCAATCAATTCGAGAGAAACCAGGTCCGGACTCGACCAACCGACCTTCGATCACCCGGTTATAGGAACCAAATGGGTTTTCAAGAACAAACTGGATGAGGGTGATGTGGTAGTTAGAAACAAGGCTAGACTTACGGCTCAAGGTTACAATCAAGAAGAAGGAATTGATTGTGGGAAACCTTTGCACTGTAGCAGAATTGAAGCCATTAGAATACAATTGGCATTTGCATCTAGCATGCATATTAAACTATATCAAATGGATCTTAAGTGTGCATTTCTCAATGGTTTTATTGAAGAAGAAGTCTATGTCGAGCAGACCTCCTGGTTTTGAAAACTCGGAATTTCCAAATCATGTTTTCAAACTTCAAAAGGCTCTCTATGATCTTAAACAAGCACCTCGAGCTTGGTATGAAAGAGCTGAGTAGCTTCTTGGTTCAAAATGATTTTAAAAGAGGACAGATCGACAAGACTCTGTTCATAAAGACCAAGGGAAAGATTTTCTTATTGTTCAAATCTATGTTGATGATATTATCTTTGGTGCTACTAATGAATTTCTATGCGAGAATTTTACGAGTTGATGAGTCAAGAGTTCCAAATGAGTATGATGGGAGAACTCAACTTCTTCCTTGGGTTACAAATCAAACAAGACAAAGATGGAATCTTTGTTCATCAATCAAAGTACACCAAGGAACTGCTGAAGAAATACAAACTTCAGGATGCAAAGCACGCATCTACACCTATGAGCAGCGAGTATAAAACTTGACTCGGACGAGAAAGGTAAAGCAATAGATCGAAACTTTATCGAGGTATGATTGGATCCTTGCTATATATTACTTCCAGCGAGCCGAGATATAATGTTCGGTGTTTGCCTATGCGCAAGATTTCAAGCTAACCCAAAAGAATCACATCTCACTTGCGGTGAAGAGAATATTCGAGATATCTTGCGAGGCACTCATAATTTAGGTCCGTGGTATTCCGGAGACTCGGAAGCGACTCTTACTAGATACTCGAGACGCGGACTACGCAGGATACAAAGTTGATTGAAAGAGCACATCCGGAGCTTGCCAATTTACGGGTCAATCCTTAATATCCTGACACTCAAAGAAGCAAAACTCGGTAGCTCTATCAACTGCCGAAGCTGAGTATATTGCAGCTGGAGCATGTTGTGCACGAGATCCTATGGATAAAGCAACACTTGAGAGATCTTGGACTTTCTTTCAAATCGGTTCCAATCAAGTACGATAATCAAAGTGCAATCAGCATCACCAAAAATCCGGTTCGGCACTCAAAAACAAAACACATTGAGGCCGGGTATCATTTTTTAAGAGATCATTCGAGAAAGGTGATATCGAACTTGCATTCATTCCTACTAATCTTCAATTAGCTGATATCTTTACTAAGCCTCTTGGTGAAGATCGGTTTTGTCTTATTAGGCATGAACTTGGAATGATAAATGCATAATTATGTGCTCTCTTTATGATAATCTCATTGCATGATTATGTGTTAAATGCTTTCAAATCGTTAATAACCATTTGTTCGGTTGATTTCGTGATGCTGAGCTGATAGATATTATTTATTTTTTTCTGTTTCTAAGTCACTCGGAAAACTTATACGAGTTAAACTCACACGTTGAGAAAAATGGACATCAAATCTCTGGAATCATCTCTAGATAAATGGAGAATTTCAGAATTTATTTTTCAAAATCTCTTTCTCTCTCTCTCTCGCTGTGATCGGACCTCTAGCCGTTGGAAGTCAAACCACTCGAATTTTGAACCGTTGAGAAGAGAACCGTCACACCGGTCCGAGGTGATTGATGAAAGAGCTAAGTCGGAACGGATAAATAGCGTTGTGTTGAAGGACGATTATTTTCCTATAAATAGCGCCTATTCTCCTTCGTCTCGCTACTTTACATTTCATTTACTCACTCTCTCGAAACCGAAACTTCTCGCGCAAGCTCTCTACGTCTACAGTGACTCTGGACATTTTCAAGCGAAGTGAAGTTCATCTCAAGTAAGCTCGACTTGCTCTCATCTCTTTCTTCTACTCCTTTTTCTTTCACTCTCGATGATCTACTCTCTTCTACTCTCTCTCAAAGTTTCACTCTTCTTTTCTCTCATTCAAAATGCCTAAACGACTTTCTCATCCCGACTTTCTTGGCTCTTCCTCAAAGAAGCCACGCACCAAAAGCCAAGAAGGCTCCTCCTCGTCTAAACTCGTTGTCACCCGAGCATCTTGTGCTTGGACGACAAGTTCTTTCCAACCACAAAATTCTCATGGTTGCCACACATCCAAACCACCGGTGTTTACAACTTTCTTTGTTTCAGCGAGTTCATCACGCACCGAACTCGTATCCGAGTTTTACACTCACCTCACTAGCTACGAAGGTGTTCTAACCTCCGGGGTTACGAGCGTAATTGTTCAATTAAATACCTCCCTTCTCCACCGCTTGTTCAAGGTCTCCTCTCTTTTCTTGAACAGCAACCCCATTCCTTTCATTAAAGTCGTCGACAACTTCTTTGAAAAGTACGTAAAAGAGTTTCCTGAGTCACGCAAAAATTTTCGATAACTCGGTTGAAGTCGAAGCATGCCTTCTTTGCTTTCTGCGATGAGAACTTTCTTCTCTCGGCATTCCAGCAAGGAGAACCCCAACTCCAAGCATTTAAAAGCTCTTTTTGACATTCTTGAGGCCTACGAAGTAGACCTCTTCCCCTCTATCATCGAGCAAATGGCAGCTATGCCAGCTCAACTCCAAAATAAGAAGAACACCCCTCTTCCTTTCGGTGCTCTTCTCACCCTTGTATTCAAACAATTTAAAGTTCCTCTCCCTTCGGACCCAAATGCTCGTTTACGAGGTTGCCGTTGTGGTCGGCAAAAATGAACTTTAGGAGTACGGGTACCGGGAGACTCAACCTGGTATCCGGGTACACTGACTTAGAGCTGAGGCCACCTTCTTAGAAAGAAGCCCCTCTCTCTCTCCCTGCCCCACTGGTGGTGCTTCCACCTCAGGTGTTTCTAAGTCTCTCTCCTCCATTTTGTCCCCCGCTTTCATGGACAAAATCAACTCTGTGTCCTTGGAATTTAAGGACATGCTCCGGTTATTCAAGACTGTCCAATTATTCAAGACTGTCTATCGGTCTATGTCTATCAACCAAAAGACCGCCCAGTCTCAAATCGGAGAGCGAGCAGGACACCGCTATCGAGATGAAAGGGCTGGTGAAGGAGCAAAAGGAGCTAATTGAGCTCCTCCAGGAGAGAAGGTCTAAGGCAGCTCGGGACCATGGCGACTCGGACACATCCGAAGCGTCCTTGAGCCCGGCCAAGACCTCCTCGAAAGCGGGGAGGACGGAGAAGAAGAACAAGAAGAAGCGAGACGCCGAGGAGCTCGCGGTTGAGACAGCCTCCTTACGGGCAAGGGGAGCAACAAAAGAAGAAGAAGGAGGGCCAGCTGAGGGTCAAACTGCTCCTAAAGCTCAACTGGAAGTACTCGGCTCGGACGGCGATCCGAGTGGGTCGAAGACCTAGCTGCACAAGGACAACCTGCAACGGGTCGGGCGAGCGGACCCCTCCAGGCTACCGAGGTCCACGGGGAGGAACCTCTAGATCCTCTCGTTACGGGTTAACCACTCGGAGCCGAGCCCTTGACGGCGATCCGTGTCCTCCCTCCGCCGCGCTCAAGCACATCATCAAGATCCTACCGGCGCCGGTGTACCTCTCGCCCTTCCTCTTCTACTCGAGACAACCCTCTCTCCTTCTTAGGCGGACACCATGCACTCGTGTCACAATTCCACAATCTGCCGGATTCTTCTTCTTCCTAGAATTCTATTTTCTTTTACTTTTCTTTTTGTCCGGACATCAAATATGTATTCTTTCGTTGTATTCTTCCCATTTTCTATTTTTGCTTGAAAGGCAAGGGGAGAATATAGATAGAAAAATTTGTTGTCGTGTTTAAGGGAGTTTCTCACTCTCTTTCTATGTATATATTTTCTTTAACTTCAATGAATTAATGCATTCTCTTCAAATTCTCCGAGTTTATTGTTTATTGCAAACATTTACGAGTTAGCCTTATTTCATTGACAATTGCTAAGCATCTATTCTTTATGATCCGATACTTTAAGTATGCTTTACTTAGTATTATTTTCCGAGCAAGTATATAAAAATAGATCTATATCACTAACAAAGTTTCATTCTAAGTATGGAATGTCTTTCATCAAAAGGGGTAGATTGAAGACTCGGACTTTACTCCGCACTTTTACGAGTTCTATCAAAGGAATCAGGTATAAGACTTTCTCACTTGTAGAGTTTTGATTCCAAGTCATTCTCTATACCTTAGAAACTTTTCAGGTGATACGAGTATTTTCTCTAAGTGATATAGCATTTATTTCATGTATTCTTGCTTGTCTCTGTGAGACTCGAAAGCATATCTGTACTTACTATCATACACTTAGTTACGAGTCTCTCATCATTTAGAATTATTGCATGTTCAGATGACTAGTATTTTGCATAACCGCACTCAGGTCGACTTCATGTTACAGGTCTTATTCTGTTATAGTCGGCGCTTCTAGTCCGAACCATGCTTAGTCTAGATCAAGTTTATTTCACTCGATATTCTTTATGTAACTTGATTCTCACCTAGACTAACTCGGATGGAATTTCAAGTTTCATGGATATTAGACTAAGAAATTTCCATTTCTTTTCTAACTCGGATAATTAGTCATTTAATTATCTTAATTATATTATTATCTCGTGTCTAATCTTGGACCAAAGTATTTTATACTTTGAGAAACAATTTGATTAACTTTTGTAGGTTATTCAAACGAGGTTACACTTTTGAAATACAAAAGTAACCAGCTTCAAAACGTCAAATCACCAGCGAGACAAGGCTTTTTCCACCTCGACCTAGCCCCGGAAGATTGCGTTATTACTGTCTGTTTCCAAAACTGGAAATCTGTACCACCAAGCTAAACGGTGGTTTCCACCTTATCTTTCAAGACACCGCCAGTGATTTTGGGACTTCTAAAGGAGTCAAGAACCGTTGTCCAACGTTCATATCTTAACGGATACTTTCGAGTGACTCGGAAAGTCCTTAACAACGGTCACAAAGGACTCTCGGTCGGAAGATGGAGATAACGGCTATGCTGCTTGGTCATCTATAAATAGAAGCCAACTCTCAAGACTTGAAGATTGCCGAACCTATTGTTAATACACATACTTGAGCAAAGTCATTGTATTCATTCTCAATCTTCTACTTACAACTCCCACTCGTAATTCATTATATTATGAGTTCTATGGTCTTGTACTTAGTTACAAACACTCTCTTTCTTACTCTTTAAGTAAGGTCCCTTGACTGAGCTATAAGGGTTAACTCGGCTCGGTTGTCCCTAGTTGTAAGGGTTATCTCGGCTAGGAAGTACTAGATCGGATAAGGGAATTTCGAGTCTAGGAAAAACTTGTAAGGAGTTGTTTAAGGGAGCAACTCGAGTTCGGTCTGTCCACGATATTTTGTGGACTCAAAATAGTGGATTTGACTTTGTGCTTGGATTAGCACGGTCCATGGTTTTCTGCGCCACGAGGGTTTCCACGTAATTTCTGCGTACTTACTTTCCGAGTTCATTCTAGACTCGGACTCGTCTTAAAGCTTCAGTTCTATCTCGCATCTTCATTCCGAGTTCATACTTTTCGACCCTATTGTAGACTCATAATCTGCTACGCTCTGTTCTTTGATCAAAAGAGTTTGATTTTTCAGAAAAATCTTTCATCACCCTATTCACCCCCTCTAGGGTGACTTAGCCTATCCTTAAGCAAAGCTTCACAGTTCAAGAGCCAACTCGGATCGCTGAAGGATGAGCTAATACGGAAGTTCAGCAAAAGCAACCAAGCGAAGATCGGACCATTCAACCACAAACTTGGTAAATCGGAGAACATGTAGAGCTTTCAAATATGCATCCGAGTCACCCACCCGAGAACATTCTTTCCGATATCAACAATGGGGTAAGAACTCGTTCTTCTTTGCAAAATCTATGTGCGTTTTCAGCATTCATTTCATTAGTTGAACCTAAAAATATACTAGAAGCCCTACTTCAACCCGAATGGGTAGAAGCCATGCAAGAAGAATTAACTCAATTTGAAAGACACCATGTCCGGACTCGACCAAACAACCTTCTAACCTCCCGAGTAATAGGAACTAAATGGGTTTTCAAGAACAAACTGGATGAGGAGGTTTGGTAGTCGAAATAAGGCCATATTAGTTACTTGAAGGATATAACCAAGAAGAGGGAATTGATTGTGGGAAACCTTTGCACCTGCTGCTAGGATTGAGATAATCGGAATTCCCTTAGCATTTGCATCTAACATGAACATTAAGCTTTATCAAATGGATATTAAGTGTGCATTTCTTAATTGTCATATTCAATAAGAAGTTTATGTGTGAGCAACCCCTAGATTTGAAAACTCGAATTTCCAAATCATGTTTTAAAATTGAAGAAAGGTTAATATGGTTTGAAACAAGCTCCTAGAGCTTAGTATGAAAAACTAAGTAGTTTCTTGGATGACAATGACTTCAAAAGAGGTCTTATTGACAAAACCTTTTTACAAAAATCAAGGGAAATGATTTTCTTATCATTCGTATTTATGTTGATGACTTTATATTTTGAGTTACTAATGAAATTCTATGCCGAGAGTTTTACGAGTTAATGAGACAGGACTTCAAAATGAGCATGATGGGAGAACTCAATTTCTTCCTTGGATTGCAAATCAAGCAAGATTCAAAATAGTGGATTTGAATTGGTGCTTGGATTATCACTGTCCATGCTTTTCTACCCTAAGAGTATTTACGTGTTCTACTTGTTTCTTTCATTCTAGACTTAGAATTATTTTTTAAATGTTTGCTTGGGTAGAATTCTTATTTAATTGTTAAAAATCTTTCATCACCTTATTCATCCCCCTAAGGTGACTTAACCTCTCCAAGAGCAAAGACTTCATCCATGTTGTCTTTGATGAAATTGACCATGGCAGGACAAGTGAATCCACTTTCTCATATCTCAACCTCAACAAAGTTGAAGATGATATAGCTAAAGTTGAGCTCAAGAATGAATCTAAACAAAGGAATTGAGGTAATTAAGAATAAGGCAACTCGGAATGAGTTAGTTCAAGAGTCATCTCGAGTCTGCTGAAGGACAAGCTAATGAAGAAGTTCAATAAGGACAACCAAATAAAGATCGGACCATTTATAGGACAGGTAAAGCTTTGAAATATGCATTCGAGTCACCCATACAAGAATATTCTTTTAGATATCAACAGTGGGGTAAGAACTTGTTCTTCTTTGTAAAATCTATGTGCATTTTCAGCATTCATTTCATTAATTGAACCTGTAAATGTACTAGCAGCCCTACTTGAACTTGAATGGGTAGAGGCCATACAAGTAGAATTAACTCAATTTCAAAGAAACAAAGTCCGGACTCGACCAACCGACCTTCGACCACCCGATAATACGAACCAAATGGATTTTCAAAAACAAAGTGGATGAGGGAGGATTGGAAGTCGAAATAAGGCAAGATTAGTTGCTCAGGAATATAACCAAGAAGAGAGAATTTATTGTGGGAAAACCTTTACACTGTTTCTAGGATAGAGGCAATCAAAATTATCTTACATTTACATCTAGATAGAACAGTAAGCCTTATCAAATGAATGTTAAGTGTGCATTTCTAAATGGTTATATTCAAGAAGAAGTAAATGTTAAGCAACCGCCTGGATTTGAAAACTCTCAATTACCAAATCATGTTTTTAAATCGTAAAAAGATTTACATGGTCTAAAACAAGCTCCCGGAGCTTCGTATGAAAGACTAAGTAGTTTCTTGGTTGAAAATGACTTCAAAAGAGGTCTTATTGACAAAACTCCCTTTACAAAAACTAAGGGGAATGATTTTCTTACCATTCGATTTATGTTGATGACGTTATATTTAGAGCTACTAATAAAACTCTATGCCAAGAGTTTTCTTAGTAAATCATACAGGAGTTCCAAATGAGCATGATGGGAGAACTCAATTTCGTCATTCGACTGCAAATCAAGCAAGAAAATGATGGCATCTATGCTCATTAATCTAAATATGTAAAGGAATTATTAAAGAAGTACAAGCTACAAGCTGTGAAGCATACATCAACACCAATGAGTAGCGAGTACTAAACTGGGCTTAGATGAGAAAGGTAAAGCGGTAGATCAAAAACTCTACAGAGGTATGATTGGATCTCTACTTTATCTCACATCTAGTATGCCGAATATCATGTTCGATGTCGGCCTTCGTGTAAGATTTTAAACTAACCCTAAGGAATCACATCTCACTACGGTGAAGAGAATTTTTAGATATCTTGCAGGGACTCAAACATTGGGTCTCTTGTATTCAAAGGACTCGGATCCGACCCTCACTTCATACTTATATGCTAACCATGCTAGATACGAAATTTATAGAAAGAGCACATCAGGAGTATGCCAATTTCGGGTCAATCACTCATCTCTTAGCATTGAAAGAAGCAAAACTCGGTTGCTCTATCAATTGCCGAGGTTGAGTACATAGCGAGATGGAGGTTGTTGTGCTCGGATTCTCTGGATCAAGTAACACTTGAAGGACTTCGGACTGTTATTCACATCAATCCCAATCAAGTGTGATAATCAATATGCCATTAGCATCACCAAGAATCCAATTCAGCACTAAAAAACGAAACACTCTGAGAAAGGTGATATTGAACTTGAGTTTATTCATACCAAAATTCAATTAGCTGATATTTTCACAAAACCTCTAAGTGAAGAACATTTTTGCTTTATTAGGAATGAACTTGGCATGTTAATTGCATGATTATCTAAATTGTTGCATGAGTTATTGAGAATTTGATTGATTGAGCTATGAGTTATTAGTTTTCTAAGTGTAATCTGAGTCACTCGGACACATCACCGAGTCGAGACTCACTTTATGATAAAAATGGGCATCAAAATTTTGAGATCATCTCTAGATCAATGGAGAATGTTGGAAATGTTTTCAAAAATACCTTTTTCTCTCTACGGCACACGAACAGGTTTACAAACAAGTTGTTAGAGGGCAGCATTTTCAAGATAGCCATCACACATCTGGGATACTCAACGGTCTAATAACCGTTACTTTAAGAGCTGAGTAAGAAAGGATTTTGTTTAATGAAAGGTCTTGCTCTATAAATAGCACCCCTTTATTCTCATCCAACATCACTTTGCTATTTCTTGCTCTCACTCTTGCTCTCTTTGCTCTCGTACTAATCTCTCTCTCTCTCTCTCATTCATCTACACTCAACTTCTTTCACTCTTTATCAATTATTGCCTAAGAGAGGAAGTTCCATGGAAGGAGGTTCAGCCACAAAGAAGGGTCGAACAAAATCAACTCGTTACGAAAATCCTCATAAGGATCCATCTAAGGGTAAAGCCCTTGCCCTTGATGACAACAAACTCATCATAGCCCAGACACTACTTTATAGAAGAGAAATTCTTCTCCACCACCAAATTTTGTTGGATTGAACTTATGCTCAACACGAGTGCTTACAAGTACTTGTGTTTCTATGATTATATATACCCGGAACTCGTCACTAAGTTCTATTCCAACATTTATGTGAGAGATAATGTAATCTCTTCACTTGTTCAACGCAAAACCATTCGCATCATTCTATCTTTTCTTCACAAACGCTCGGGGTCAAAACTCTTTTCTTGAACTCCAACCCCATTCCATTCAATGAAGTCGCTGATGACTTATTTGATCGATGCTCCAAGGAGGTTCCAAACTCCGGAAAGAACTTTTCGGTGACTCGGATGACCTCGAAGCAAGACTTCTTGGCTTCATTGTGATGAGGACTTTCTTCTTCATCTATGCCTCCATAGAGAACCCCGACAACAAAGTTCTTAAGGTTCTCTTCGATATCCTTGAAGGGTATAAGGTTGACCTCCTCCTTTTCATCTTGGAGCGGATGGCTTCTGTTCCTTCTAACAAGAAGAAGCCTACTTTTCCTTTTGGAGCTCTTCTTTCTACTATTTTTGCTCAATTTAAGGTGGGTCGCCCTTCGATCCGCACAAATTTCCGGAGCTTGCCCTCTGTATAGGCTGAGGTGAGCCCGTTGGTTTAGGACACTAGGTAATCCAACCTGATGTCTATGATCACTCATCCGAACTTTCTCCTCCTCCCCACTTCGGACTCGGAAAGACTACGAGACCCCCTTCTCACTACTTGGACCTTCATCCTCTTAGCCTGCCCCTTCTATTGAGTTGCTTTAGAAGGTGGCAACCCGGTTTGTTGCCCTATCCAAAGAGCTATAAGTAGGCTGTGGCAGCTTTCCAAGCTTCCATGCCTATTTTGACTCGGTTCCAAAGTAAGGCTCATTATCAAATCGACCAAAGTCAAGCCTTGGTTGGTGAGCTCAAGGAGATGATCAAGCACCAACAAGATCAAATTCAACACCTTCGGAGAGAAGCTCCAACGTTGTTGAGGACTCGAGAACCATTCTCTAAAGAAGCACTACCTTATGAGTCTTCAAGTTCTTCTAACTCGGAATCGGGAGAAGGAGGAGGAGGAGGAGGAGAAGAAGAAGAAGAAGAAGAAGAAGAAGAAGAAGAAGAAGAAGGAGTAGCCCAATCGAAGGCCAAGGGGAGAAAGAACTTACGGTGATCTCCTCGGATCACACTCAATCTGCCTCATAAGAGGTCGGTGATGTAGGCCGGTCAAAAGTCCCCCTCCTCGATTCAACAGCCTCCACCGAAAAGGGTGCGGGTTTAGAAGAAGAACTAGAGGATGAACAACCTCTAATTCGCACGAGTGCACTACAAGTTCCCAACTTGCCCTGCTTTGCCTTCCCAGTCTGTATCTACTCGGGGTTATAGACACGGAAGAGGTCCTCGTTCTTACGCCTCAACCCGTATAGCTCTTCATACCTCTTAATTTCAAAAATGTTTTGGTCCAACATCTGTGTACTATTTTGTTACTCCTCCCTCCTGTTTGTTTTTATGAAATGCATACGGGAAGAGAAATAGATAGATTTTTGGCTCGGGAGAGTTCTTTATTTGCTTAAGCTTTTTGTTTTTAATCTTTATATGTCAACTTCTGAGCATCAATGAAATTTTTTATTTCTAAGCGTACATGAGCTAGATCTTTCATATCTTACATTTACTCGATATATTTTATCAACGCTTTGATACTTGTTCATAATATGTTGATAAGTATGCTCCGATACTTCAATAAGTATGCTTTGATACTTCAATAAGTATGGTCTAAGTTGTACATGATCAAAAGCACACTGATATTTTTGTTTAATATTTTTTGCTCCGATCAAAATGCAATGAAAACTTAACTTTTTGAACCGTTAGCTTCTATCTTAAGTATGGAATGTCTTTCATCAAAAGGGGAGATTGAAGACTTAGGTATAACTCTCTGTCTCTATATGGTTTTGATTTCAAGTCATTCTAAGTATTTAAGAAGCTCATCTTTAAGTTTTCAATGCTGCTCGAACCACTCGAAACCATCCGAGGATAATACTCTTAACTGGGTTTCGATGCACTCGGACATAAGTCGGAAAGATGACATGAATAAATAATTTCATATACACTTCATATTCTGAGCAATGACTTAATGTTCTAAATGAAAATGTGTTACTTGCATTAATTCTATATTCTTAGTCGGTTTATTGATTGAAATTATTTTCTTGATCAAGTTTATGCATTCTGATTATTCAATCTTAATAACTTGATCATCTAAACGATTGAAACAAGATGGAATTTGAACCTAATGAATATTAGACTCAAAAAATTCCATTTTTCTAGGCTAAAGATAATTTAGCACACAATCATTTTGAATTAATTATTACCTTTGCCTAATCTTGGAGCAAAGTATTTTATACTTTGTGTACCACTTTGATTTACTTTTGCAAGTTGATTAAAGTATTTTAAACTTATTTGGAAAAGCAAAAGCAACCGGCTTCTTACCGTTAAACACCACCTAACGAGAAAAGACCTTTTTAGACAAGGCTCGGACACCATGTCGGGGTTGTTTGTTACCAAATTCGGTAAACTTTAACTTTAATTCTAATGGTTGTTTCCACCCTAGATTTCAGTCATAACCAGCGCGATGGATTACTTTTTAGCCAAGGACCAAAGCACAACGGTCACATTATAACGACTCTTTTTTTACTGACTTGGACTAGCCGTTGCAACGGCTAATGAAGCTTATAAGTCCAGAACAAGTCTCAAAGGCTACTCTACCCTGTTGAGTATAAATAGAAGCCTTCCTACAAGACTTCGAGATTGACGAACACATTGCTAATCACTTACTTGATGCATACTCACTCAATCTTCTAGCTTACAACTCAAGTTCTTAAGATCTTATTTTCCGAGTTGTAAAGAGAAATTCTTGTAATCAGTTCTACACTTTCAATTCTCTATTATGTCCTTAGCTGTAAAGGTTACCTCGGTTAGGAAGTACTAGATCAAATAAGGGAATTTCTTAGTTTAGGAAAAACCTATAATTGAATTTTCTTAAGGAACAATTCTTATAGAGTCGATCCTTGTATTTTGTGGATTCAAAATAGTTTATTTGACTTGGTGTTGGATTAGCATTATCCGTGGTTTTCTCGCCTCAGGAGGATTTCTACGTATATTATGTGTTCTATCTCGTTTCGAGTCAAATCTAGACTCACAATTTCTTTCTAAGTCTTTGCTTAGTAGAATACCTTGTTAATTCACAAAAATCTTAAATGACCATATTCACCCCCTCCCCTCTAGGGTGACTTAACCTCTGGATGCTCATGCCATATGTCTAGGGACTCAAGACTTTTCTCACAATTAAAAGAAATGAAAGGTGGAAAGGTCATATTTTGAGACCACAGACAAAGGAAAGATAGTTGGGATTGGAGGGATTGGTTAGGGAAACAATTCAATCATGAAGACTCGGACTCGGAAACTATACTTTTATGAGTACTACCAAAGGGAGCTATAATCCTCTTCCCTCCTAGGTTTTTATTACAAATCATTCCGAGTATTGTAGACATTATTAGATATGTTTTCATTCGATTATGACTAACTCGGAAAACTCATTTTTATTTATAATCTCACATTAATGTTTCTAAGTCACTCGGACACTACTCGGACATATCGCATGTTCAAATAATCTCTCTAACAGTTCATATCCGAGTTCGATTGCATATGTTGAAGTAAAGTAAAATTACTTCATTAATTCAACTTTCTAAGTCATCATATTTGTTTGAGAATTATTTGTCTACATCAAATACCTATACTCGATGTTTTAACCCTTATAACTTGATCTCTCTTAAGACTGACTACGATGGAATCTTAGTATAATGAATATTAGACTCAAAAATTCCACTCTTCTAGGCCTAAGATAATTATGAACTTAATTATCCTAATTAAATTCTTATCTGTGCCTAATCTTGGAACAAAGTATTTTATACTTTGAGAACCAAAATTATTTATTTTTGTAGGTTATCCAAACGAGGTTATCCTATTTTTGAATTATAAAAGTAACCGGCTTGAAGCTGTCAATCACGAGCAGACAAGGCTTTTCTACTTCGAACAAGGCTTAGACGTCTGTGTCAAGATTGTCTGTTTCCAAAGCTGGAAAACTTCAACGCTAAGCTCAATAGTGGTTTCCACCTTGCCTTTCGAGACACCACTAGCTGATTGGAGCATCCTTAGGACTCAAGAGCCATTGCATAATGTTCACATCTCAACGAATCTTTTCGAGCGACTCGGAAGAACTGTTACAACAGATCACAAAGGACTTCTGTTCGGAAATTAGTCACAACGGCTAATTTGCTTGGTCATCTATAAATAGAAGCCAACTCTCAAGACTTGAAGATTGCTTGAACATATTGTCGATACACATTACTTAAGCAAAAGTCATTGTATTCATACTCAATCTTCGTTTACAACTCCCGACTTGTAATTCATCCTATCCGAGTTGTAAAGTCTTGTAATCGGTTGCATACTCCTTCTTACTTACTGAGTAAGGTCCCTTTATCGACTCAGCTCGGTTGTCCCTAGCTCTAAAGGTTACCTCAATTAGGACATAATAGATCAAATAAGGGAATTTCGAGTTTAGTAAAACTCGTAAGAAATTGTTTAAGGGAGCAATTTAGGTTGAGTCGATCTGTTGTATTTTGTGGATTCAAAATAGTGGATTTGACTTGGTGCTTGGACTAGCACTCGGTCGTGTTTTCTGCCCTGGGAGGGTTTCCACGTATATCTTAGTTCATACTTTTCTAAGTCCAATCTAGATTCGGACTTGTCTTGATTATTCCTTTCAAGCGTAAATCTTCCAAGTTTGTTAAAATTTCCTCATCACCCTATTCACCCGCCCCCTCTAGGGTGACTAAGACTCTCCAAGAGCAAACCTTCAATTGGTATCGAGCCTAGCCTTTCGGAAAGTATCTAACAATCCAAAGGTCTAAAGATCAAATGGCTTAGAACAACGGAGAGTTCGATGAAGGAAGATCTTCCATCATGAAGACTCGGACGTTGCATGTATATCATTCTGAGTACTATAAAAGATCGGTACAAACCTCATCTCCTTTAGGTTTTGATTACAAGTCATTCTAAGTATTATAGAAACTTTTACGAGTGTTACGAGATACTATTGCATATGTTTTCATTCGTTTCGATTGACTTAGAAAACATATTCTTGCTCATATTTCACACTTGTGGTTCCGAGTCACCGAGACAACACTTAGACCTATCGCATGTTCAAACATTCTCACTAACACTTTTAAACTCAGGTTTGACTTCATATTCTAAGTTCAAGTGAATTACAACGTTAATTCATCTTTCTAAGTCAGCATGTTCTGTTTGAACTATATTTGTCTAGATCAAGTACTCATACTACGATATTCTCTTACTAACTTGATCTTTCTTCCGACTAACTTAGATGGAATTTGAGTATAATGGATGTTAGACTCGGAAAATTTCATTCTTCTCCGACTCGGATAATCATGCACTTAATTATCTTAATTAAATTATTATTTGTGTCTAATCTTGGACCAAAGTATTTTATACTTTGAATTGGTTTACTTTTGTAGGTTATTTAAACGAGGTTATCCTACTTTTGAATTACAAAAGTAACCGACTTTAAGATGTCAAATCGCCGCGAGACAAGGCTTTTTCTACTTCGATCAAGGCCCAAACACTCGTGTCGGGGTTGTTTGTTTCCAAAGCTGGAAATATTCAACGCTAAGCCACGAGTGGTTTCCGCCTACTTTTCGGACACCACCTGTGGATCGGGACAACCTAAAGAGTCAAGAGTCGTTGCACAATGTTCACATCTCAACGGATCTATTCCGAGCGACTCGAAAAGTCGTTACAACGGTCACTTCTATTCGAGTAGATAGTCACAACGGCTAATCTGCTTGGTCATCTATAAATAGAAGTCGAATCTCGAGGCTTGTAAATTGTCTGGAATCATTGTTAATACACATACTTAAGCAAAAGTCTTTATATTCGTATTTAATCTTCTACTTACAATTCCAACATTGTATTTAACATCTTTCCGAGTTGTAAGGTCTTATAATCGATTACAAATTCTCTTTCTTACTTTCCGAGTAAGGTCCCTTGACTAAGCTGTAAGGGTTAACTCAACTGAGTTATCCCTAGCTGTAAAGGTTACCTCATTTAGGAAGTACTAGATCGGATAAGGGAACTTCTAAGTCTAGGAAAACTTTGTAAGGAATTGTCTAAAGTAGCAATTCGGTTGAGTCTGTCTTCCGTATATTGTGAATTCAAAATAGTGGACTTGGTGCTTGGATTAGCACCGGCCGTGGTTTTACGCCCCGGGAGGGTTTCCACGTAATTCGAGTTCACACTTTTACGAGTGCAATCTAGACTCGGACAGTAATCAAAGTTTGCTTTAAACTTTAATCTTCCATTTATTGTTCAAATTTCCTCATCACCCTATTCAACCCCTCTATGGTGACTAAATCTTTCCAAGAGCAAACCTTCAATTGGTATCGAGCCTAGCCTTTCGGAAAGGATCTAACCATCCAAAGTCTAAAGATCAAATGGCTCGGAACAATGGAGAGTTCGATGAAGGAAGATCTTCCAAGCAAAGTTTAGAGGATCAAATTTCGTACACTTGGAAGAAGCTTATGGAATGCTTTCTACTGGATCACGATGAAGATGTATGGAACATCATATGAGAAGGCAATTACATTCCAATGAGGATGGAAGAAACAAGACTCGTGCCTAAAGCAAAGATCGAGTACACCACCGAAGAGGCGAAAAGTTCGAAAGAATGTTAGCTTGTCGTACGGTTACAAATTCAACCACTACTTAGACTTAAATTAACAATATAGCATAGGAAAGTAGGGATCGAATCCACGAGGAAAGATATAATAACATGCAAGCTTAAATCTAATTAAATTTACTACTATTTAAAACAAAACAGAAAATATAAATTAGTAAATTAATAGCTATAAATCACATAAAATTATGCACTAATAAATAAATAATTTATACAGAATATAAAAAGTATAATAACCCAGAAATATTTTTTGTATATTTTTAGAGTAATTAAAACAGAAAACTAGAGCATAAAATAAACAAATTCTAAAATAGAAAATTAAATCAGTAAAATTCTGCACTAAATTAATTACGAAAATAAATACTAAAATTACCTAGAATATTAAAACTAATTTTCTAGACCTAACTAGACCCTAAAAATATAAAAATAAAATTTAAAACTGAATTTACGAATTTATTTAACTAAAAACCTGTAGTAATTAAATTCAAGAATTAAATCTGAAAAATTATCAAATTAATTCCAAAAATTCTAAAATTTAATCACATCAAACTAGGACTCTATCTAAACCCTAAAAGAAGATAGAACACGAAAAATAATAAAAGAAACTATTTTAAAACTAATTTCTAACAAACTAACTCAAAAATAATAAAAACTGACAGAACAATAATCTGAAAATTAAAATATATAAAGACTCAAAATTAAATTAAAATAAAATTACTAAAACTAACCTAAAATACTGATCTTTAGGGGGAATAATGAAATTGATAATAAAAGACTATAAATTTATAAATGAAAATTTACAAACTAAAGAAAATAACTAAAAAGCAAATAAATAATTATCAAAGATATCAAATTTATAAAAACACTTAGTATAATCTATATCCACCATGCAAATTATTATTTATCATTAACACACAAATTGATTTACCCATGAGCTAAACTGTAGAAGACAACCACTAGCGGATCTTCCCCATTTTTCCTTAGTTATTAGTTTACTTAGGCCTATCCCTAATATAAAACCTACTAATATTGAAAACCGTAGCACTAGCACTAGAATTTAATCAAATTAGAGCATTAAGTATTAGAAAAACATCATCTAGCACCTAATAACAATGTACTAGCAAATTGATTTAAGAAGGACGTATGATAATTTCCTAATTAAAAGAGATGGGTATGAGCCATCCATGATTAACTAGGGTGATACTTATGTCTAAAAGATCAAGCAATTACGTACTTAAACCCTTTAAACTATCATATGAATTTATATAAAACTAATTAGTGTGCACTCTAATTAATTAGACATAAAATCATAAACATTAAAATTAAATTATCATAGAATCATGGATCTAATCAATAAGAAAATAAAGATCAAAATTTTGTTTCAAAATAAATAATTTAACATGTTTTCAAGTAGATTATACTAAGTATAAAAAACTACTCAAACATAATATAATTTAGGACACATAAACTAAATAAGAATATCATCTTTAATATTAAATTAACAATAAAAATAGTCTTTAAAATAAAAATTACAATAATAAAATTACTACCGTAATATTCCTTGCCATGGTGATGATCAAGATGGTGATGATTATGATAAAGAGGATGTTGAGAGATTATGATTATGTGGGGTGGCAAAGGAGTTATGATTAGAGAGAGTATGTTGATGATGGTGATGAGGAGATGATTGTAACGTGAGCAAGAGATGAGGCGGCTGGTTGTATGTCTTGAGCAGCAAGGAGATGTTGTGCGTGGGATGTGAGCAGCGAGGAAGGAGTTAGGCGGCTGCCAGCAAGAGCTAGGAAGGATCAGCGAAGGAGGTGATGATGAGGGGGCTGATATGTGTGTGATGTGGGAGAAAGGGGCTGGGCGGCCAGCAAGAGGCAGCAAGGGCTGCGTAGGGGCTCTTCCGGGCTCCTCTTGATGATGATTACAAGTGATATATATATATATATATATATGGTGAAGGAGCTAGGGTTATTCCTCTTTCTTCTCTTCCAAGTTTCCTTTTCTCTTCCAATTAGGATTTCTTAAAATATAATATCATAAAATAGATATTTTATGACATATTATATTTATGGGCCGACTTCATATATTTTCTTGGATGCTTGTCTATAGCTAAAAACCCACTTTTAAAGTCTTTTCTTTTCTTCCCCACTTTATTCGATAATTACCTATAAATAGACAAAATAGGAGAAATTAGATAAAATAAACTATATAATATAAAATACATAACTACTAAAATTACGTACAAAATATGACTTAACAAAGAACTTCAAGGCAATGAACATTCGATGTGCGCCATCAGCTCGGAAGAATACAACAACGTGTCGACTAGTGACACATCAAAAGAAGTGTGGGACACTCTTGTCAACACATATGAAGGCATAAGCCAAGTTAGACAAGCTAAGATAAGCCAATATCTCCACAAATACGAGTTGTTCAAGATGGAGCCGAAGAAAACATCACTCAAATGTTCATCCGTTTCACCGAGATTACTAACAATCTCAAATCTCTAGGTAGAAAGATTTCCCATGAGGAAATTTGCAGAAAGATACTCATAAGTCTACCCAAGAGAAGATGGGGTCCAAAAGTAACCGCCATCGAGGAAGCTCAAAACCTCTCTCTATTAAAGTAAGACGAACTCATTGGGACGCTACTCACTCATGAGATTCATCTAGAAGAAGAGGACGCAGAGGTCAACACTAAAAAGAATATTACGCCGAAGGCCTTAGAAAGCGAGAGAAGAAAATATGAGTTCATCATACTCGGAAGAAGATCCCATGCCTCTTATCACTCGAGGCTTCAAAAGAATGATGAAGCACAAAAGATGGGATAAAAGGCCAAGAGAAGAGTCCTACAAGAAAGATAAGAAGGATAGAAAAGGTAAACACTCTTCCCCTTCAAAGTTATCTTTAACCAAGAACTCTGGTTGTTTTGAATGTGGCAGCAAAGATCACATAGTCAAAGACATTCCAAGGAGAAAGAGGGATAGAAAGAAGAAGAAGGCTATGATGGCCACATGGAGTGATGAAGATTCATCTCAAGAAGAAGAAGTCTCGGATGACTCAAAGTGTCCGATGGCACTATCGGACTTAGAAGTGGACTACGAGTCGGACTCGGATCACTCAATGAGTGAAGTGTTTCGAACTTAGATATTTCTGCAGATAACTCATATGATGAAGAGTTATGATTAATTATATCGGAGTTAAATAAAGAAACAAGTTCATATATTAGAGCAAAACAACATGAGAAATTCAAACTCGAAAGAGTTATACTCACAAATGAATATGCTCGAAATTAGAAACTTCATTCATATATATACATAAAAACACAAAAAAAATATAAAAGAGAGGGTGAGCAAAATCCTCCTAAACAACACAACAAATTTTCTAGTGTATTCTCCCCTTGCCTTTCAGTAAAAACAAAAAATGGGGAAGAATGTATCAAGCTGATACGATTTGATGCCTGGACAAAAGCAAAAAATAAAATAAAATAGAGAAGAAAAAAAAAGATGGTGGAGTTGGGGCGGTCCGAGTTGAGGCGGATGAGCGTGCGGTGCGCATGCGCTGATATGCTTGTGAAGATGTTGAAGATCCGGGCGGTGGCAGCACTGGTATCTCTCGGAAGTGGCTCAGCTCCGAGTGGTCGATCCAAAACGAGATCGTCCAAAGGCTCATCCTTTTAAAACATCACGGAGGGGGTGCTTTCTCTAGCTTGACTTTTGCGGACTATCCAACATCCACAGGGTCTTTTAAGTCTCTCAAACTGCTATCCGAGTTTATGAGTTCCGGTTGAGGACCTAGAGCACCTTGTCCCTCGACTTGTTCTTCCTTCTCTCCTTCTTCCTCTTTCTCTTCTTCCTTCTCTTCTTCCTCCTTCTCCTCGGAAGGAGCTACTTCAACCACAGCTTCCTCTTCTTCTTCAGCTGCCTCTCCGGATGGAGACTTGGTAGGGCTCGAGGACTCTTCGGACGTATCCGAGCCGTCCAGGGTCCTGAGCGGCTTTGGAGTGTCTTTCTTTGAGGTGCTCAATCATCTCCTGTTGCTCCTTAACTAGAGCCTTCATTTCGAGGAGCACATCTTGTTGCTCTCAAATCTAAGACTATGTCGTCTTTTGGTTAATGGTCATGTTCGAAGGACGGTCTTGAACGAGCGAAGAGTGTCCCGGATTTCTGTGGACACAGAGGAAAGTTTGTCTATAAGTGTGGTAGACAAAGCAATAGTGGCTTTGCGAGGAGGAACTGAGGTGGAAGCACCGCAACGTGGAGGAGGGAGTGAGAGAGGAGTCTAAGTCCGAGGCGGAGCGGAAGGTTGCCTCGGTTCGAGTCGTGGACCCGGACACCGGGTTGGATTTCCTGGTACCCGTATCCAAGAAGCTCTTTTACGCCAACGACTATGGCGGCCTTAAACACTTCGTTTGGGTCCGAGGGGAGTAGAACCTTGAATTGTTTAAAGATAAGGGTAAGCGAGGCTCCGAAAAGAAGAGGGGTGGATTTCTTAGTCCGAGCGAGCACGGTGGCCATCCGCTCGATAGTGGCGGGGAAGAGGTCTACAATGTAGCCCTCGAGAATGTCGAATAGAGCTTTAAGAATTTTGGAGTTGGGATTTTCTTTGTTGGAGTGGTGAGAAAAGAAAGTTCTCATCGGCAAGAAACAGAGAAGTCTTGCCTCAGTCTTCATCCGAGTCACAAAAAGTTCTTGCATGACTCGGGGACTTCCTTGGCATATTTTTCAAAGAATTCATCAGCAACCTCGTTGAAGGGGATGGGGTTGCTGTTGAGGAAGATAAATGAAACTTTAAAAAGTCAATGAAGGAGAGAGATATTAATACGAACCATCTGTGTTGCGAACTCTTGAGGTGATGATCCCCTCGAGCTAGAAAGATTTGCATAAAATTCAGCAACGAGTTCGGGGTATATGAACTCACCGAAACAAAGAAAGTTGTATACCCGGTGGTTTTGATGTGTTTCAACAACGAAAAGGTTGTGGTTGGAAAGAATTTGTCATCCAATTTAAGGTGTTGGGTGACAAGGATTTTAGAGGGGTTAGAAGGACCCTCTTGGCTTTTGCTTCGAGCTTCTTAGTTGCGGAACCTAGGAAATCGGAGTGGAACCTCTTTTAGGCATGGTTGAGAATTTGTGCTTGAAGAAACAGAGAGAGAGAGAGAGTACTAAGATTGTTTGAGAGCTTAGATTGCAAGAGTGAGTATGCGAGAGTTTAGGTTAGCGAGAGAGTAAAGTAGCGAAATGAAGGAAAAGGCATGTTATTTATAGCGAAAAGAATGTCCTTCGATATTCGTTCGACCCAAACCTCCAACGGTCGCCTCGAGACCGGTTTGTCCGTACTTGCTCTCCAACGGTTAGAATTCCGAGTGTCTGTCTCCCAACGACTAGCTCACCGATCGATGCGCGCGGTAGAGAGAGAGAAAAGGAGAAATTTTAAAAGAAATTTCTAAAATTCTCCACTAATCTAGAGATGATTTCGAAGTTTGAAGTCCAATTTTTCAAAACCGAGTCCGACTCGAAAGCACAAACAAATAATAACATCCGGCTCGAGTATCACTTGGTCAACTGAACTAATTATTATTAAGACACGTAAAAGAACATGTAACACATAATCATGCAAGATAATTTCACCTAGAAGAACACATAATCATGCATTTATCATGTCAAGTTCATTCCTAATGAAACAAAACTAATCCTCACTAAGTGGCTTAGTAAAGATATCAGCTACTTGAAATTTTGTAGGAATGAATTCAAGTTTAATATCACCTTTCTCGGAATGGTCTCTCGAAAATGATACCTGACCTCAATATGCTTTGTCTTTGAGTGCTTGAACTGGATTCTTAGAGATGCCGATTGCACTCCGATTGTCACACTAGATTGGAATTTATTGGAATGAAAGTCCAAGGTCTTTCAAGTGTTGCTTGATCCATAGAATCCGAGCACGAGCATGCTCCAACTGCAATGTACTCGGCTTCAGCAGTTAATAAAGCAAGCTGAGTTACGCTTATTGGAGTGCCAAGATATAAGGGATTGACCTGAAACCGGCATGCTCCCGAGCTGCTCTTTCTATCAACCTTATATCCAGCATAGTCAACATCTACATATCCAGTGAGGGTCGGTTCCGAGTCTCTTGAGAACCATAAACCTAGATTCCGAGTCCCTGTAAGATATCTAAAGATTCTCTTCACCGCAGTGAAATGTGATTCTTTTGGATTCGCTTGGAATCTTGCACACGGATATACACTAAACATAATGTCCGGTCTACTCGATGTAAGATATAGTAGAGATCCAATTTCATAGAAGATTGATGGACATAGATGTCATCTTTATCTTGTTTGATTTGTAGACCAAGAAAGAAATTGAGCTCTCCCATCATGCTCATTTGGAATTCCTGTCTCATTAACTCGGAAAAATCTCAACAGAGATTTTCATCGCAGATGAGATGTAATTACTTTAAATATGTATTCTATCATCTTAATATTGTTTAAGAGTAATGAGCCGCGTAAAAACTCTTAACCAAAATAAAAGATACGAACAAATTTGCTAATCGTGATCAATAATTGGTAATTTGTACAAATCTACATTTGTACGAAGAAATTTATAAAAATTCGAAATGCAAAATTGTGTCTTGAACACTGGTTTATTTATTAATAAATAATAATTAAATTGAAAAAAGTAAATAAAAAATAGTTAGAAAATATACATATAGACAAATAAAATTTTTCCAAATGTGTGGTTTTACACTTAACCATGTGGTAAAATCAATAGTAAAAAGATAAGAAGATATTAAGATTTACAAGATAAAAAAAAAAAGAAAAAAAGGAAAAGGGTTGCCACGGCTGATGGGTACCTCGGAATCGAACCGGAACCGGTCAAACGGGTAAGGTTCCCAAAACGGAGCCGATCAAACAGTTTCATGTAAGGTTCCTAAAATTGAGGAACATGTCAAATAGGTTCCGATTCCGGTTCCAAAATCAAACCCCGGAACTGTTAAGACAGATAATTTTTCCACAATTTTTAGTTTTCGGTTTGTGAATATGAGGCCCGTGTAATTTCAGGTTCAATTAGTTTGTGCTTCGTGATATTTACTCTTTAAATGCAAAGAGAAGCACAAATTGATGTTTTGTCGCTTGTTTCCTTTTGCCTAGGATTTTTAAGTTCTCTTCTAACTCTTCCTATGGAAAATTATTTGCTATTTATTAATGCTTAAAATGTAATTAATTCAAGAATATATAACTTTTAAGGCCTTAAAGGTTTTTTTTCATAAAAATAATAGTATGGACAAGGTACCCTAAGTCCGGACCAAGACCCCGAGGTTTAGGTTCAGGTTCCTCAAATTCGAGAACCGGACCCTGAGGTTCCGATTTAGATTCCTAAAATTCAGGAACCGGTCGGACATGATCAGAGTTCAAGTTCCTAATTTTGGGACAAGGTAGCCTGAACCGCTCACCCCTAGTTACTAGAAGTCTCGACAATAAATCAGTGGGGGGAATAGGAAAGCAAGCAATTCGTTCTCTATCTTTCCCACCTCTCCTTCCTCACTTCCCTTCACAACCTTGCTTTCCTACCACCATTCATCCTCCTGTCATCGATCCTCCGACTACCACCAGCAAGTTGCCGCCTGCGCCTCGACCGCCACCAAGTTTTCTCTTTCCCCTTCCCCTATCTCAAGCCAGCAGAGGCAAAAAGCCTTTGTTGTTGCTGTTGCTGCTTCGCTCGAAGGTTTGCTCTTGAAGAGTCTTAGTCACCCTAGAAGGGGGTGAATAGGGTGATGAGGAAATTTTAACAAACTTATAAACTTTAAGCTTGAAAGGAATGAACAAGATAGTCCGAGTCTAGATTGAACTCGGAAAAGTGTAACTCAAAGATACGTGGAAACCCTCCTGGAGCAGAAAACCATGGACAGTGCTAGCCCAAGGACCAAGTCAAATCCACTATTTTGAATCCACAATATACAACGGACTTACTCAAGCATAATTGCTCCCTTAGACAATTCCTTACAGAGTTTTCCTAAACTCGAAATTCCCTTATCTCGATCTAGTACTTCCTAACCGAGGTAACCTTTACAGCTAGGGACAACCGAGCTCGGTTAACCCTTATAGCTCGGTCAAGGGACCTGACTCAGAAAGTAAGAAGAGTATGTGACTAATTACAATACTTGACAACTCAGAAAGTATGAATTACAATCTCGGAATTGTAAATAGAAGATTGAGTATGAATACAATGACCTGTGCTTAAGTAATGTGTATTGACAATATGTTCACCAATCTTCAAGTCTTGAGAATTGGCTTCTATTTATAGATGATCAAGCATATTAGCCGTTGTGACTGAATTCTAAACGAAATCCTTCCCGACCGTTGTAACGGTTCTTTTGAGTCACTCAAAAAGATCCTTTGAGATATGAACGTATGCGACGGCTCTTGGCTCCTAAAGGTGCTCCAGTCAGCTGGTGTTATCCGAATAGTAAGGTGGAAATGACGGTTAATCTTAGCGTTGAAGTTTTCCAGTTTTGGAAATAAACAACCCCGACACGTTGTCCGAGCCTTGTTTAGAAGTAGATAAGCCTTGTGTGTCTGGTGATTGACAACTTGAAGCCGCTTACTTTTGTAATTCAAAAATGAGATAACCTCGTTTAGATAACCTACAAAAGTAAACCACTTTGGTTCTCCAAGTATAAAATGCTTTGGTCCAAATTAGGCACGAGATAATAATTTAATTAAGACAATTAAGTGCATAATTATCTTAGGCCTAGAGGAGTGGAATTTTCTAAGGCTAATATTCATTATACTCAAATTCCATCGAGTCAGCCCTAACAGAGATCAAGTTATAAGAGTGAAAGGACTTGATCCGGACAAATAATTCTCAAACATACAAACCGACTTAGAAAGGTGAATTAACACTTAATTCACTTTACGTTGAAATATGCGGTTAGAACTCAAATAAAAAGTGCTAGAGAGAATATTTGACCGTGCAATAAATCCGAGTGATGTCTAGGTAACTCGAAAACATCAATGTGAGAAGATAAACAAGAATTTGTTTTCCGAGTGACTCGTAAATGAATTGAAACTTATACAGGAGTTTCTATAACACTCGGAATGACTTGTAATCAAAACTTAGTAGGGATGAGGTTTGTACCGAGTCTTTATGTAGTACTCGTAATGATCTAGATTCGAGTCTAAGTCTTCATCGCCAGCTACTATTGTCGTCCCATCGTAGTAGTACGGTGCCCGATGTCGCTAACCAATGCCCGGGCCTCCGCCTCGACACCGAATCTCAACCACCGGACATGCACAACTCAATTCCACCTCTAACCCTTTTGACGTATCTCTCTAATCCTCAATTTCTACATAAATTTTATCACAAATACATGTTGTAATTGAATAATTAGACAAGTAGATGTGAGTTTTGAATTGATTTGTGGTGGAATTGGATGAACCTTGGGAGCAATTGAAATTGGATTTAGGGTTTATTATGTGGTAAATTTAAAGACCCAAGTCAATGCCCTCAATAGGTATACTTACTACACTCCTATCAATACTACCTACACTAAATCCCTTGACATATCCCGAAAAGGGAAAAAGAGAATTGCCACCTACTAAAGCAAAATCGAAACCACGAAACAATCTAAAACCTAGGAGGCGAGAAAATTTTGCAAATACCATTGTGTACGAGGACATGATACCGAACAATGTTCAACGTTCAAGAACAAACTAGAAAGCATGTTTCGAAATAGCTAACTCCCTTTACCTAAGGTTTCCTAGAAACCAAACAACAACAAAAATCCTTTTAGCGGCACCTTAACCATTTTCACCGAACCCACTCCAGGTCAGTGGGACCCGTCTATCTTTTCCAAGATATTAACGAATGTAAACCACTTCTTAGCTTACCTCCTTTAGATCCGAAGTCCAGGGGCTTTCGGTAAGTGATGAAGAGGATGTCCACTAAACGAGAAGGAATAGTGACGAGAATAACGATGACTTCTTGGGCACACCCCCTAAAAGAAGAAGATATTTGGGGAGAAACTCAAAATCCTGCAATTCAATTCCTTACTAGATCTAGACAGCGACAATGCACCCATGGGTCCACAACGGACTCAAGAAGCCCCAAAAGAGCCTCGAAGCTACAAAAGAAGAAGACCTAATCCTTAAATAGCTCCTAAAACTAAAGGTCGATATCGCAATCGGCAATTAATATCTCGCTTCCCGTAAACATAGACGAGGCTTTTATTGACGCACTCAGTAAGATCGAGGTCTCTCCTAAAACCACGCCGGAGGAAGTGGTAGGATTGGTTAATAGTGGGGATGGAACTATTACCTTTGATCAAAAGGATCTCCCAGAAGAAGGCGTTGTACACAACAACGCCCTTTACTTAACCATAACTTGCATCAAAAGTTTGTTCTCCTAACCTTGGTAGACAATGGACCAGCGAGTAAATGTGTGTCCACTGGAGAACTGCTAGAAGGTTAGGAATTAGGGAGCAAAAACTCTCTAAACAGACTCGTCCATCTTCGAACTTATGACAATTCTAAAAGAACGAGTCTTGGGAACGAGTAATCTTGTCAATTAATATAGGACCAGTAGAAAGGAACATCGAATTCCAAGTCCTAAATATCCCAGCTACCTTCAATTTACTCCTAGGACGCCCTTAGTTACATGATCATCGGGCGGTGCCTCACTGCACCGCAACAAACAGTTAAGATGATCATCAAAGGTCAAGTTATAACTGTCAATGGGGATAATCTCTATGCTACTATTACCTCTAAAGAATTTGTAGTTGAGATCGAGCACGATGTCAATGATAAGGAACTATATAGATTCGAGACTGTCCTTGCCTTAGAAAGGGATGAAGCACCTCCTAACTTCAATCCTTACAGCAACCCTAGCGTCCATTCGATGCTTAAGAAGAAGGGGTACTTTCCAGGTCTTGTTGTAGGCCGAAGGGTATACCACCCTATTTTTCCACCCCTTGAAACAACTATAACTTTGGGCTAGCTTATCAACCAACTACCGAGGAAAAAGCTCAAGCCAAGTGGAAGATTCAAAATAAGAGGACTGCACTTCACATAGTCCGCTCTAGCGAGCCCTTTCCCTATACTTTGAACGGGCGAGTTCTTAAAAGAAGGAGATGATTTTCCCTATTATAGTTTTCGCGAGCCTTACTATATCAAGGAAAAGGAATCTTGGTACCTGGTTTGGAGATTTTTAGTGATCTGTTATATACTAGAGAAAGAGGCACCCTACCTCTTTGAAAAGGGACAGTCCACACCAAACTGGACCAATCTTGTTAGGAATAATCTTTTCGGTCTTCTATTTAGACAAGAGAATAACCCATAAGGGAATTTGGTATCCATACTTGTTACGAGCTATGTCGCACCCGAGTTTGATTCGTTTAGATTAATCACCGACGTTGATAATGAAGGGTCCAAGAATGTCACTTGGATTGACATCAAGGAGGGCTAGGAATTCGCCGCCGGTCTAGGAGCGCGTCCTCTTTCTCGAGTCTACTATTAGGGATTTTTATTCTCCTTCGTTATTTCTAGTTCTATATCTTTAGTTTCGAGTCTAATGTACTCATTGCTTCCTTCAATAAAGTGAACCTTTCCACTTACTCTTTGCCTCCTCTTGCTTGTCAACTATTTTGCCTCTAATGATGAACAAGAAATCCCTAAAAACTAATAAAAGCTATCGAAGACCATGAAAATCCCTCACCAATAATAGAAGAAACGAGTAACAATGAATCTAAGGTGAGTTAATCAACCCCAAGAAGTTAAGATCGGGAGAATACTAGATCTAGAAGAGCGAAGCAATTTACTTCGCTACTAGGACTAGGAGCGCATACTCTTTCTAAGTCTAGTACTAGGGCTTTTTATTCTCCTTTTGTTATTTCTAGTTCTTTTTCTAATTCCGTCGGTTCTAGTTCTACATCTTCACTTTCCGAGTTTTATGTACTCGTTGCTTCATTCAATAAAGTGAACCTTTTCGCTTAGTCTTTGCCTCCTTTTGCTTTTAACTATTTTGCCTTTAATGATGAATAAGAAATCCCTAAACAACTAATAAAAGCTATTGAAGACCATGAAAATCACTCACCAATAATCGAAAAACAAGTAACAATTAATCCGAGGTGAGTTAATCAACCCCAAGAAGTTAAGATCGGGAGAATACTAGATCTAGAAGAGCAAAAGCAATTTACTTTGCTCCTTAATGAGTTCATAGATATCTTTGCATGGTCCTACAAAGACATGCGGGTATAGATCCAAGTATAGCGGAACATAAATTTCCACTTTTCGAAAATGCTAAGCCGGTTAAGCAAAAGGCGAGGAGGATGGAACCCGAATGGGCTTTGAAGATTAAGGAAGAGGTCTAGAAGCGAGTTAGAGGTTGGGTTCATCAAGGTAGTTCACAATCCTCGGTGGGTAGCAAATATAGCACCGGTTCCGAAGAAAGACGGTAGGGTTCGTATGTGTGTCGACTTCGAGAGATCCGAATAAGGCTAGTCTCAAAGACGATTTCCCGTTGCCTCATATCCACATCCTTGTAGATAACATAGCGGGTCATGTTTTGCTTTTGTTCATAGATGGCTATGCTGGATATAATCAGGTGAAGATGGTCAAAGAGGATATGGAAAGATGACCTTTATTACTCAATGAGGGACATACTTGTTACGTGCTTGATGCCATTTAAGCTTAAGAACGTCGGTACAACATACCAAACGACAGCTACAACCTTATTGCATGACATGATCCACAAAGAAGTTAAAGATTATGTGGATGACATGATCATAAACTCCAATAAGGTAGGGCACCTACCCAGCCTAAGGAAATTCTTCCAAAGATCGGAAAATACAACATGCACCTTAACCCTCAAAAGTGTGCCTTTGGAGTTACCTAAGACAAACTGTTAGGTTATGTTGTCGAGTCTTAGAGGAATTGAAGTTGATCCATCCAAGATCAAAGCCATTCAGGAGATCCCTCTACTAAGCACAAAAAAAGAGATAAGGGGTTTCCTAGGATGTTTACGAGTACATCGGTCGTTTCATATCAAACCGACTATGGTATGTGAACCTACTTTCAACAAGTAGAAAAAGGATCTCGAGCCCATTTGGGATGTCGAGTGCCAACAAGCATTCGAGAAGGTTAAGGAATACCTAGCTAACCCTCGGTGATAGTTCTACCCCAACCAGGGAAACCTTTACTTCTATATCTCACCACGATAGAAACGGCTATTGGAGCCATAGTAGCTCAACGAGACGGAATAGAAGAGCGTGCGATTTACTACCTAAGTAAGAAGTTCTTAGATTATGAGACTAGATACACGCCATTAAAGAAGACATCATTGGCACTAGTCTTGGCTACCAAGAAGCTCAGGCACTACATGTTAGCCCATACGGTACGTGTGGTAGCACCTATGGATCCTATTAAGTATGTACTTGAGCAACCAACCATCAGCGAGCAAGATAGCAAGGTGGGTTGTCATCCTGTCGGAATTCAAACTCAAGTATGTCCCTCAAAAAGAGATCAAAGGAAGGATAGTGTTAGAATTCTTAGCTGATGTACCCATACCTGAATCGCAACCCGAACACCTTGACTTGCTAGATGAAGATATCTTACAAGTAGAGGTGGACGTTTGGACAACGTACTTCGATGGCGTTTCTAACCCGAAGGGCTTTGGAGCAGGGATTCTTCTAGTCTCACCGAAGGGATCACATACTCTTATTTCAGTCAAAATAGACTTCGAAGTCACTAACAATGTCATAGAGTACGATGCTTACATCATAGGACTTAAAGTCTGCTTTAGTGATTGGGGTCAAGAATATCAAGGTTTTCGATGACTCCAATCTGATCATTAATCGAGATCTCGCAAAAATGGAAGGTACGTAGTGAAGCCTTGGCACCCTACCAAGCATGTCCGATATAATTATTTTTAGAATATCTGTTTCACCTACCTTCCTAGGGATGATAATCAATTCGCAGATGCATTAGCTAAATTAGCATCCATGATCAACATCCCTAATGGCATTCATTTAATGCTCGTCCACATAGAGCGAAGGAGTCACCACTGTACACGTCCGCACATTAGAGTGTCTAATACTGACCACACTAGTTGGTATCATGACATTTATCGATATTTAGATAAACAAGAATATCCCTCCAACTCTACACCTAGAGCCCAACGAGCCATCGGGATGTTGGTTGCCGAATTCTTCATCAATCAAAGGCAATCGTACAAGAAAACTAACTCTAGGATCAGCTTACTTTGTGTCAACCAACATGAAGCAAAGCATATCATGGATGAGATTCATGGTGGGGAGTGCTGACCTCATATGAATGGTAAGATGTTGGTCCGGAAGATTCGGAGACTCGGATATTACTACTCGACCATGGCGGCAAGCTGTCATGAGTTTGTTAGAAGATGTCATAAATGTCACATGTATGCGAATTTACAACACCAACCACCGTCATTCCTCATAACATTAGCTTCACCCTAGCCATTCTCGGTTTGGGGAATAGACATTATTGCCAAGGTGACCCCAAAAAGAACAGGTGGTCATGAATTCGTGTCGGTAGCAATTGATACTTCCCAAAATGGGTAGAGGCGGCCTCTTATGCAACTTTGACGTCAACACAGGTAGCTAAGTTCATTACTCGGAATATCATCTCTCGTTATAGGATGCCTCGTGAACTAATTATTGACCATGGTAGTCATTTTAAGAAGGAGGTAGCGAGACTTGTTGAACAAGTACAAGATCCAACACCATAAATCTTCCCCTACCGTCCTCGGACCAACGGAGCGATCGAAGCTACTAATAAAAACATTTGTAAAATAGTGGAGAAGATGGCGAGTTAATTATAAGGATTGGCTCGACAATTTGCTTTATGGGGTTATCGAACATTTATTAGAGCCTCTATGGAGCAACACCTTACTCTTTAGTTTATAGGATGGAAGCGAGTCATTCCGAGTAGAAATTACCATTCCATCATTAAGAATCATTGCTAAAAGTCGATTCCGAAGTAGAATGGGCTAAAGCACGCTATGAAGAGTTAGTATTATTGAATGAGAGGCGCTTCAATGCCCGGCACAATATCCAAATATACCGAGCATGTATATTCAGGGCATTTAATAAGAAAGTTAAGCCTTAAAATCTGCAAATTGGAGATTTAGTTCTTAAGGAGATAAAAGCGTCGATTCGGGACCCACAAGGGAAATTTAAACCCAATTGGCAAGGAACATTCATACTTACCCGGATCTTACCCGGCAGGCGGTGAAATTAAATGATTTGGATGGAGAGGAAATTTTTCAGTACACTAATTTGGATCGAGTTGAAGAAGCATTATGTCTAGCATGACTTTAGACAGCGGGTCGTGCCCGACCCAACCAGGCCAGAGCTATGGCGGGCGCCGGACAACGATGGGCTGACCGAGCCAATTTTTTTTTCCTTTTCTTCCTTTTAAGCTGTGTAATCTACTAACCATCCAATTAGATGGTTTTCTTATTTCTTGGGTAGTCTAATTAGGTGGCCCAATTTATTTTCCCCTAGGTGAGCGATAAATTATAAAAGTGTAGCATAATACTTACTTTTATTTAATAAAAGGTAAGCCTACTACTTACTTTAGTACATAGCTAATAAAAAGGAAATCAATGCAAGCACATTACTTGTAAAATAACAATAAATTTGTTCTAAAGAGGCAAAACTAAACCTCCTTCTCTTTTATTCTATCCTAAATTCTATCTAAGAAATTGAAAGCCCTTGTCTATCTTTACTTTCTTTCATTTGGGGTCACTAGACTCAGCCTTATCATCCCGGGTCTGTTTCTTCGGTTCCTCGATTCCGAGGGCCCTCCTCTCTTCAGCTCCTTTGGCTTTAGTTTCTCTTCGGCGCACGCGTTCAGCCACCCGAGGGTTTGTTTCGCGAATTTGGAGAGGAGCAGCAGCGAGGACGGCTTCTTCAGGATCCATCTCTCCGGCTCTCAATGCCTTACGCCGTTGGGATCCACTTCTATTATCCACTCCGGATAATAGGTAGATATAGAAGTATTGGGTTTTCCTGGAGGTGTCAATAGCTTTGGCAGGTTCGTCCACTATTCGGGCCACGATTTTGGAAATTCAAAGGTAATAGGCCGAGATACGATCCAACAAAGGAATTGTTTTCTTTCTTCTCGTCTATCGTAACACACAATCAAGGAAATAGTATGTACCTTTCTAGGCCCAGCAGCATACAAAGTGATGCTTCGTAAGGTATATATCCTGAATCGAGACACCTTCTAGAGCACAATGTACCATGCTATATTGTTACTATGATTCCCGAGGTAGTCCTCCCACCAAGAAGTCGGGTGATCGGTTACCACCTTCTCTCGTTTTCATTGACGAAGTGTACTTGCTAAGTACGAGTCGGTTTTCGTAGGAGCCCGAATTAGTTTTAGGTGCTCCATTAACAGATTTGCGCATCACGGATGCGAAATCAAAATAAGTGTCATGCACGATCAAAATTCAAGCTTTTTAGGCCCAACAGGAGCAAAATAAATAATAAAAAAATAGAGTCGAAAGACGAAAAGGAGCGAAAGGAAGAAAAAACAAGGCTTTCGATGTATACCGGAGGCGAGTTAGACTCGATGGCACCGGATCGCCACCCTATGACCGGCGACGAGGCTTACGTCGTTTGGTCTTATCGGTGGTTATTTGCTTACCCGCAATAACGGGGTGCTCCGAGAGAAGTCTTCCTAAGAATTTGCTTCGACCCAATCTAAGCCTATGATTGTCTCAAGCAACTATTAGTGGTTTTAGTGAACAATAATTCTCCAATTGCTCAACTAAACTCGGTAGCGCGCCGGTGCCATATCCCCGTGACCTCCTACCAGCAAGTATCCACCTATTGGATAGGAAATAATGGATCGTTACCTCGGGATAATGATTGCTTTAAAATAGGTGTACATGTGCCGATAGTGTTTCATCGAGTCGGTCATATTTACATGATTCCCAATAAGAATCCACCCTAGATTCTTATTGCTTAGTTTCAACAGTACTTGTAAGTTTCGGGAGATTTTCGAAGATTTGGGTAGAAGCTGGTTTCGTACACTATACCTAGTATGGCATCAAACTCTTCGGGCGGGGGCACGGTTCCTTATCCCCAAACCCGAAGACTTGATGGTGAGGGCCCCGAAAGGCCACAATAGCCCTTAAGAAAGTCCGAGTAGACCTTCACTTGGCGAGTACTCGAATAGGATATTTAGCCCATAATTTGATAACCCCAATGTGTCCGTATTGTTCGTTTTATGCATCCACCAAGATAGCTCACTCATGAAATTCAAATTTTTTGAAAGAAAGTGGAAGTCACATAATGTATTTAGTTTGATTCGCATAAGGGTTTTGTGTTAGGCACATTTTTTCAACAAAAGCTTGGATCCTATTTATAGGAGCATTCTAGAGCATTTAGAGTCCTACTGCACCTCCATCACTACAAATTCGCCAGCATCCCGAACTTCATGGGTGGTAGGCGCCGCCACCGCCGTGGTCGGGCTTGTTCCGCGAGTTTTCTTTGGCCCGAGCACTCCTTAGGCCATATTCTTTTCTGCCTCAGCCTATTACGCGCGAGCCGTATTGCTATTTTGGACCATGAACTTAAGATTTTCCATTTTTATTTTTATTAGTTTCTTTTGGGGGATGGGGGCTAGTGCGATTTTTTCGATTCGTCTTTGTAATTTTCCCTAAGTTTTTGCATTTCTTAGAATTAAGTTACCTTGCATTTCATCCCACTACATAAGAGTCACACCATGACAAAATATTAAACAAAAATAATAACACCCTACAAAGGACTACCTAATCATCAACATTGGAAGAGAATTCTCTAATCATTGCCATCGAAGCGTCGTTAAAGATATAGTTCCCGAAGTCCTCCAAGACGGATGTAGAAAATCAACCACCTTCATCACCTCAATAGGAGCTACCTCCGTGGTCCCAAGATTGAGAAGCTTTATGGGATGGCCCGCTTTACGAAGCCCGAGGGAAATAAAGAGGATTTCCGTGATGATCAAAAGCTTGCAGAGGCAAGATATCCAAGCTCTCCTTTGAAAAGCTAGGCCTCGCACCGAAGCACTAGGCCCGAAGTGCTAGGTCCTACCTCGGAAGCACTCCGATGATGTGCGTGCCGTGAAGAACGTCGTGAAGAACCTTGTCTAGCGAGTACTACTAGAAGATGTTTGTTGACTAGATGGATGTGTTTGTGCCCTCGGTCAACTAGGAAAACTCCGGAGGGAGGTGCTCTAAATCGACACCTCTACCAGAATGAAAGGGCAATTAGCACTCATTAAAGGACTTTATCGCAATGCATTCGTTCGAAGTCCGGTAAGAGAGTCCTAAGCTTGGTTTGATCGGAGCCCGAAGCTTGGTATATTTTGATGCTGAAACTTGGATCGATCTTTTGATATGTAGCTTGGCTAAATACTCTATTTTACTAACATACTTGTTAGTGTATAATCAAATTGACACAAGTTCGGTGTTTTACCCGAATAATTATGTCGAAAACAGCCTAAAAAATCTGATTTGAAAAAGATGATTGGTAGGTCCAAGAGCTCCCACTTGCATGCACAAGGTGCCAAGGAGTTAGATGCCATGGTGAATGGGACTCCATAAGCTAGCCGAACAGGCTAAGGATTCAAAGTTGTCGCCGATGGGACAACATGGTGCCTCGTGGCCGGCGCCGGCCATCCTTTGGCGAGTTTGGCCCTTGGCGTGCTTTTGTCGGATTCCCTTAGTCTCCGACTATTTGTTTGACTCTCGTCTTATATGGTTGGTTGGCTTGACTGAATGGGTCTACAAAAGGGTGCTTGATGAATTCATTTCACACACTTGCTTCTCTTCTTGCACTCTTGCCTTACTCTTGTTCTTTCTTACTTTGCTTCTTCTTAAAAACTAGTTGGTTTCCAAAGTATCTTCTTCCAAAATGCCTACGAGAAGAGCCCATCTTGTAGGGAGGTCTAGAGCCAAAAACTTATTCAAGACAACTTCCTTGAAGGGGAGTGGTGTCTGCAGAACGTGTAAAACCTAAATCACCTCTTGGTGGAGGCTGAAAGTTATGTTTCTTCGCTCGCTATCACTCCTTTGGTAAGCTAATTGGCTTAAGTTTCTTCCTTTGTTCATTTAGAATAGTTCTTCAACTAAAAATCTTGTTGGATTTTTCTTGTAGAAAGGCTCAATTTGGAGTAGTGGCACTATTCCCAAATTCATGGAGACGTGTAGGAGGATGAACTTTCCTCTTGAGGATGTCATGTATAATGTCGGGTTTGATCCTCTTTTCCTTGCCTTGAACCACCTCTATGACAATCGGGAGAGGAATCCTATTAGGGCCATTAGTGAGCATTTTTGGGACACCACCAACACTTTCCACCTTTCCTTCGGGAAATGATCATAACTCCTTTTGATTTTGCTATTTTATCTAGTTTGGGCTTTCGAGAGAGCCTTTAGCCTATGATTGAAATCTGTACAAAAACCATGACTATTTTCATCATCTTTTTGGTCCCATAGCTGATAGGTTTCCTCGACAAAATTTCTTTAAGTATACCGTCTTTTTGAGGCCTTTGAGGATGTTAGGTTTTAGCCTCGACATTCTCCACAATAACAGGTCCGAATCGTGCTTGCTCTTCCGTTGAGCATGGTTCTTTTCTCCGATTAAGCTGCTAAGGTTCATGTTCATTATTTGGTGAACTTAGTTGACATTGATAAAATAAAGGAGCTCAACTGGGGTGCTCCTGCGTATACTTGCCTCATTAGGGGCCTCCGTGCTAGTGTACGGCATACAAAACTCGAGTCGATTCAACCAACTATCTACTTGTTGTATGGTTTGTGGAAGATTTTTGAGGTATGCTCAAATCCTCCTTTTCTCCAAAGTATTTTTCATCTTGTGTGGATAAAAATTTATTCAATTGTGATCATGCAACCATGGTTATACAAATATTTCCCACATCTTTCTCCTGGTTCAGCGAATCATCCCGCATTTTCTGCCTCCATATCATGGGCTAAAGTCTATCTTCGACATCCTAAGATCCATGGGATAGATTTCTTGAGATCAGCCCTTAACCATCCGACCTCGGTATGCCTCTTTAATCTTAAAATTGACCTCAAAAATATGCTTAGAGAACTTTTTATCACATTGTTTAGTCTGGCTGCCTCTCGCTCATAGCTCTGTGGGACTGCCCGTGGCTCTGCCTATGGTGGATTCCTTTCGTTCTTGCTTGCTTGCTTCTTGATAAATCTTGAATGTAAGCTAATTTCATCCTTGGGCCCAACTCCAACTTCCTCCGAGTGTCATTATTGCACGGGAATTAAGTGAAAGGAGAATCTTGTTTGAAGGTCCCTTTGGATTTTGTTGGTATCATGGGGAGAGGGTCACACCTCAAATCCGGATCAACATGTGGCCTCTGCTTGTTTCGATCGATCCATCCCGGACCATGTTCTACTTTTACTCGCTTCCTCCAAATGAGCAAGATGCTTGCCGTTGTGGGGTATCCTTATACCTCATGCTTAAACTTGCACATATCCTATGCTCACCATGCGGCGCGGATTATGACTCAACTGGTGAGTGCTCATCTATTTTCTTATCATAGTTAAATTTCTTGCGTGGAGATTAACTTCATCTTTCCGTACCTCGCACCGGCGGACATCTATATTCCAAGCCTTGATATGGATGTTACTTTATCTGGGGATCTCCTTGTTATGTAAGAATTTCCGAAATCCCGGAGGAAAAATGTGCTGGGCATCCTTCCCTAGGAATTGGCGATGGGTAAGAGTTTCATTCTCTTCACTTTTAGTTGCATGCTAAAAGTATTTTTGGCTAACACTATAGGATAAATTTTGTAGTATGACCGAGAATGCTCTCGGACTAGGTCTATCAATCATCAATCTACTCTCCGGGAATTCAAAATTTCCTTACTAGGTGGTCTTTCCCAACCATCCGGGTAAATTCCTGATTAGTGGAGTGCTAATTTTTAAGGTTTGACTACAACCAATTCCAAGCATTTTACAATAACTAATATCAAAAATCGAGGTAAGAACCCTTTAGTATCTACTTTGACCATTCGTCTTTTTAGACTCGGTCAAAGTGGGGGACTAACTCTAGACACCTAAAAAGTGTCGTCTCTTATCTCTTTAATTACGTATTTTATTCTGTTGGTTCGGTGACGAAATCCCGAGTCCTATTTGAGGATTTGGATCTCGGACTATGTTTGATTGGTGCGACGGAAGACAGTAAACCACAAAGAACCCACATCACTAAATAAATAGCCTTTTGCCTTGCATCAATCCAAAAATCACCCTTTTCTTTTGGATAATCCAAGAACCGTGCCAAGCCTTCAGAGACAATGGACTCCAATGTCATGTACCGGGAAATTCCAAGTTCGAGAATACTACATTTTACTTTTGTCCAATCGGACAAGGAGTCGAAGACCTGAAGACGGCGTTAAAATGTTGCATTTAATGATCACGAGCATCAAAGTGTTGTGTTTAAGCTCCATAAAAAGTCTACATGAGACTAAGAGCTTTTCCCCTTAAAACAACATCGTGGCTGCCACCCGTAACCCTGGATTTTTAATTGAAATGCTGCGTTTTGGCTTGCGAGACTCCTTTCGAAACACGGTAGGGAACGAAACCCTAGGCACACCTACGTGGTCGGTGCCCGTGAACCGGATTCTATCCGGTTTTATCCTTGCTTTATCCGGTTCAATCTCAAGACATTCTAGCCCGGTTTATTTTCATCTGTTTGGACGATTGGCCAAGAGCAACCGTAAGTCATTTGTGACATAGGTCTCTCCCTATAAATAGAGAGCCTTAGCTCTCATTCCCATACGGCTTTCTCCTATGTGAAATGCTACGAGAAAACTAATCGGAGAATTCATACCTTAACGATACTCGTTGAAAAGCATACTAAAACACTCCTCTTTTCCAAACAACGTCGTTGTTTGTGCAAAGAGTTAAAGAATATTCACTTATTCCGATCTCTAGGCATTTATTCAATTGATATTTCCTACTCCCTACAAATCCACCTTTTCCAAACTCAACCAAAAATAAGCCCTCCTTTCTTTGAGTTTGTCGCCATCGCATCAAGAGATCCGAGTGTAGAGATCCGGATCGGCAAGGTGGGACAACCTCGAGGGCAATCATTCAGCCTTCAAACGGTTATTTAATTTATGTTTTATTTATCACTTTTCGTATTGTGGATCAAAGAGATGTAATTTATTTTTTAATTCCTCCCCGCCCGAGGTAATCTTTTAGTTTTTTGCTTTTTCATTCTTTATTGTTTTCTTTATTGCTTTCCTTTAATTCTGTTTGGTTGCTTTTATTATCGTTTAGCATGTTGTATGTTTGTGTTTAGCACATTCTTTTAGTATACTACTCAAACTAGTACTGGTCGTCTTCGTACAGGCAAAATGGAAGGGTTTTCCTACGTTTCGTACCCTCGCCCCTGAATATGATTCTCTGTTCGAAGACCGATGGAGTCAATTTTAGCCCTTTTTGGTAGTCTTCCCATACTAAGATTGGAAAAGCAAATATTTATCTTTTTTTTTTGTTAGTTTTTCTTTCCTAAAAGCCGACTCGTAAATCCTTTTCATTTATTTCTTCTAGAATGGCATCTCGGTTATTTTCTGATTGCATGGTAAAAAACAAAAAGAAATCTGAATTCTTACGCCACGCCGGAGGCCGAGGCAAACTGTCTCAGCCCAAGCCCCTGGGTGGTCAATGGCCGAGGTTTAGACCGAGTGTTTCACACCGGTCTGTCCCTAAAGCCTCACAGCGAGAACCCTAATTTCTAGTTATTTTATTGTTTAATTAGGTAATAATATCTCAAGAATTCTTTAAAATAATTTATAAAATAAAGCGAGTTAATAAAATGCCAATCAATTCAATTTGATTTAAGATATTAATTTGACTTAATAAAAATTCGGAACTCTTAATAAGAGATCAATCCCCACTTTTAAAAATTTATCTTTCAAAACCCTAAAATCATTTTCCACCCTCATCTTTCAAAAACCCTTACGCCAAAAAGGCACCCCGTGGGAAGCTCGGTTAGCGATCTGCCGACCGTGGTTTCTACACCATGTATCCTGCCTAATTTGAACATGTTTTGACCATAGATCTTTTTTAATATTAGATGGTCCTCTTACCTTCATTTGCATGCTTGAATGAGTGTATTTGTTTTAGATTTAATCATCTGCTTATGAGCCTTTAAGAAAAGGTAAGGAGTGCTAATTAGCCCTTGCATGCGTGCAAATAAAATACCTTAAAATTTCTTAGAGTTGGTCATTATGTGCATTGAGCCAAAAATCAAACTACCTTTTCCTTTTAGGTTGGTACATTACTTGCATTTCCTAGTCATATTAAAACTTTCTTTAAGCGATCTAGATAGTCACCGCTAGTTAGTTCGGAAAGGTCCTACCAAGGTCCCATTTTTCCTTTTAGTCAGTCGGTTTCTAGTTTATTTCCGGCCTCGTTATTTCTCTACATCACCATTTTTAATTTTTGCATTTTCATTTAGCCAAAATAAATTCATCTCAAATTAGGTGAATCCGTTTTTGCATTTTCATTTAGCCAAAATAAATTCATCTCAAGTTAGTAAATAAATTCATCTCAAACTAGGTAAGTCTATTTTTGCATTTTTATTTAGCCAAAATAAATTTATTTCAAATTAGGTGAGTCCATTTTTGCATTTTCATTTAGCTAAAATAAATTCAACTCAACTTAGGCGAGCCTGTTTTGTATTTTCATATTGCATTTTTAGCCAAAACAAATTCATTCCAAATATAGGGAAATGCATTTTCTTATTTCATCTAGCCAAAATAGATTCACCTTCCATTAAGGATCAATCATTCATGCATTATGCATTAGCTAAATCATAAAATCATCCCTAACTAAGTCATAAGGCATCACATTTTTTGTTGCATTCTTTACGTGCATCCAAATAAAAGCATTCATAAGTCTCTTCGGGTCTTGCGCTTCAGTCCCTTCATCCCAAAAGTGGTATTCTTTCACATGATCCTAAGCCTCATCCTTGAGGATGCAAAATAGGAAGTCTACCACAATTGAGTACCGTTGGAATCCAAGCTCCAAAAGGTTAGAATGCCTCAACAAGGAGTCCGGCACATCTTCTCCCCTCTCGCATTACCTTCTACTCCATGGCCTACACTGGTGCGACATATTTCAATGCACGCCACACCCGTTCAATCTATTTCTGGTCATAAGACAATACCTAGAAAGAATTCCCTTCCAATGGACGGAATCCTAGAACGAGTCTCCTATTCTTGCTTTGCTCAATGAGAACTCGGCTAGGGTAGAAGTTAGGATAGATGCCCAAGACGAGAACATAACGTCTATATCAAGTGATCTTAAGGCTATTCTGAAAGCTATTGAGCACAATAAGAGAGATGAGGAAGCGAAAGGTTAAGAAGAGGAGGGATAGTAGGTCCTCCACCTTCACCTAGTTTATCTCCTCCAAACAGTCCCAAATAGGAATCCCTAAGCATGAATCCAAACCTAAGCCTCGATCCACACGTAGATCGGATAGAACAAATGTTAAGGTGGTCATCCATGTTCAGTAATAACTATTTTGATCATAAGGGATTCACTTCAATCCCTAAAGGAAACTACCCCTAAATTTACCATGCACGATATCAAGTTTAGAGATTCCGAGAATCCCCATCATCATGTTCGCAACTTCTTGGGAGCAATGACTCTTAAAAACATTCCGAAAAACACTTACCACATCATCTTCCCATGGACTTTCGATAATGATGTAATGAAGTTGTATAATGCGGTCGACCCAAACAAGGTCACCAACTGGATCGATCTCCGCAACGAGTTCCTGCATCAATACTCCTATAACACTTATTTTCCCGTTACTACTAGAGACTTGGTGCTCATTAAGCAAGGTGAGAAAGAAAATTTCATAAACTTCCTCACCGGATGGAGAACAAAGGCTGCCCTCATGGTAAACCGACTATCCGAGAAGGACCAAATCAAGATCATTGGGAAAAACCTTCAGCCTGCCTACAACCAAGCATCTCAAATTCTTACCAATAATGAACTTCTCAAGCCTTTGATATGCTAGCATGTTAATAGAAGAAGAATTGTCCACCACGACCACAAAAGTCGTGACAGGGTATAGAGGTAATTACCAATCCAAAGATAACAAAACCTCCAATACAGGCAATACTAGCAAGGGTACAGATGTGATACCACCTATACTCAAGCCCTTGATTGTCTCTTATCTAAGAGAAAGATAGAATTTCCACCGATTAGAGCAAAATTAGAAATCGCGAAATAGTCCAAAAGCTGGGACGCCGAAAAACTTTACAAATACCATCATGCGCGAGGACACGACCCTGAGCAATGTTGGATATTCAAGAACAGACTAGAGAATATGTTTAGAAATGCTCAACTTCCTTTACCTAAGGCTGCCCAAAACCAAGTAACAACAAAAATCCTTTTACCGGTACCTTTGCTATTTTTACTCGAACCCACTCCAAGTCAATGGGACCCATCTGTCTTCATTCAAGACATCGGTGAGTCCAAACCTCTTCTTAACTTGCCTACTTTAGATCCAGAAGTCCATCGGCTGTGGGTAAGTGATAAAGAAGATGTCTATGAAAGGAGAAATAACGATGACGACAACGATGATGACTTCTAGGGCACACCACCCTTAGAAGAAGACTTACGGGGAGAAATTAAAGGTCCGTAAATCCAATTTCTTACTATATCTGGATGACACAATGCACCCCCGGGTCCACAACAGACTCAAGAGACCCTAAAAGAACCTGAAGTCTGCTAAAGAAGAAGACCCAATCCTAAAACAACTTCAAAGTTAAAAGTGAACATTTCAATTTGGCAACTCATATCTGCTTCCAAAAACATAGGCATGCTTTGATTGACGCATTTAGCAAGATCAAGGTCTCTCCTAAAACCACACCCGAGGAAATAGTAGGATTGGTTAACGAGTGGGGACAGAAAAATTACTTTGAATTTGGCAACTCATATCTACTTCCCAAATGTAGATAGTTAAATGTTGAATATATTTGAGGTAATTATGTGAATGTTGAGAATGTGGGTAATGTTTGAGATTGTTGAAATGTTGAATCTTCGTTGAAATGCTGAATATTGAGAATGTGGGTAACATTTGTTTAGTTTATTAAGTTGGAAATTCATGAAATGTTTGAGATTTTGAGAAATGGGCTTAGGAGTTTAGGATTTAATTATAAGAAAATAGAATGATAGTTAAGGATGGTAAATCGAAAGAGTGCATCCAAATTTGTTTAGCGTTTTAGAGAAATAGAAAGATAATTTGGATATAGGGTCATCCTCAAAAACCTTCTCATAAAGATAAATTTGTATCCAAATTTGTTTGTTTTAATCAGGTGATATTTGGGTGGACTCATTCATTCAATTATCGAAATTGGCATCTAAATATGTCTAGAGTTTAGAGAAATGAAAATATTTATGGTTTAGGGTTTGGGGAAATAGAAAAATTTATGGTTTAGTGTTTAAGAAAATAGAAATATTTATGGTTGAAGGTTTAATAATTTGAAAGGTATTTGGATATAGGGATCTCGCCAAATACTTGTCATAAATATAAATTTGTTATCAAATTTGTTTATTTTGATGAGTTGATGTTGGGGTGGACTAATTTATCCAGTTATCTAAATTTTTTATTTCCTTTTTGGTTGCAAGTTTGCTATATTATACAAGATCGTAAACTAGAGTACACGATTTTTTAAAGTTTACATAATGAATATCAATGAAATGTTGAGGTTATCCATTTAGTTTTCTTTAACTACCCCAAGGCATAACTAGAACCAGAGTTCCCATAACCCTTGTTAACTTTAACAATAAGGTCGGATTCACTAGGCAAGACATAGAGTCTAAGTGCAGCATGGGTAGTACACGAAGAAAGGGAAAAGGAATAAAGGCTTTATTGGAGAAAAAGGTGATAAACAATAGGGAATTATTACTAGTTTTGTGATTGTTTACATGTTTTTCCCCAATAAAGCGTTTATCCCTTTTTCCTTTCTTTGTGTACTGACCCACGCTACAAATATACTCTATGTCTTGCCTTGTGAACTCGATCTCATTGTTAAAGACAACAAGGGTTATGGGAACTCCGGTTGTAGTTATGTTTTGAGGTCGTTAAAACGAATTAAAGGAATGGCCTTAACATTTTATTCTTATTAATTTGTCCTATGCATTATGTAAAATTTTAAAACAAATCATGTCTAGTATATAATAATGTATAATACGTCAAAATTGGAAGTAAAAAAGAAACTATATATATATATATATATATATATATATATATATATATATATATATTAAAAAAGAGAAATTTAACCACACTCGTAAAAAGAAAGAACTTACAATCTTTTTTGGATATATGGATCTTCCCAAATACTTGTCAATCATAAACATAAATTTGTTATCAAATTTGTGTATTTTAATGAGGTGATGCTAAGGTGGACTAATTTGTCCAATCATCTAAATTTCTAGTTTCCTTTTTGGTTGCAAGTTTGTTGTATTATAACATAATTATAAACTATAGGCCATGATTTTGTTGAAGTTTACATAATTAATATATACGTAAATTTCCTGTTCGTGTTATGTCTTGGGTCATTAAAGGAAATTAAAGGGACGGCCTCAACATTTTATTCATATTTAATTGTCTTATGCATTATGTAAAATTTCAAAAAAATCATGTCTAGTTTATAATAAATGTATAATACATCAAAATTGGAAGAAAAAAGGAAACAATATATTATATATATAATTTACAACAATGGCTCGTGTTAGGAATATATACTAAGTAACATCATCTTTTTTGTTTTTCATATAATTCGATAAATGACATGCTAATTGTGTATAATTGTGCTTATTTTGCTTACAATCTATGCTTTTCATACAATTATCGTATACATTTCATAAGCTTAGATAACTCGTTCAAAAATTTGTACATAACAAGTTATCCTAGGTTGCAAGTACGTGCATAAATGTGCGTATAGCACTTAGGATATTAGCTTGGTATGTATAGGTTTTTGAATTGTCCGTGTTGGACAGTTTGAGAATAACATGATAATAGGTTGTGTGGCTATTATAATCTTATCGTAAATTTGACAAGATATCACGGCGCTCATTTCCCCTCTCATTCTTCGGGTGCAATTATGATGACGATGGGTTTGATGAGTGTATCTTTATTTATGTTACCATACAATTAAGGATATACACATTAGCCACTTCGTTTCGTATGTTGTACTTGAAGGACTAAGGGAAATGCTGCCAGAATTTTATTAAATGTATGATAAGATTTTGCTACACTATCTAGGGTCATATTATTCTTGAATGGGTTTAGGACCATCTATCCCTATAGAAGAATCTTAGGCCCATGTCGTATTATTTGTGCGTAAGTACGTCTTTCTCGAACTATATGTGGTGAATTGCTTCTCGTGTTTATGGGTAAGGTATGGATCGAGCGTGGGTTTATAGCAATAGGAGAAGTGTAGAATATTATGATGGTGTTAACAACTTTCTAGAGATTTCCATTGAACATGCCACCTAATTCGTAGAACAGTCCATATTATATCCGTGTTTAAGGTGTTTTAACTCCTCAAGATTACTTCCTAAGGTTGTAAAAGGTCACCTATATTGGCACGGGTTTGACACAACTTACAAGGTGTGGGTATGGCATGGGGAAGAGGAGTCTCGTGAATAATGGCGTACAAGAAGAAGATGAACGGTATTATGAAAATGAAGTAAGCGATAGTATGGAATTCGAAGATCAACTCGAAGATCTAGTTCGTGGAGTAGAACATGATTTAGTCTATCAACCATACGAATTGGAGCAATTGTTAGTCAATTAGGAAAAGCTTCTTGACCTGGGGTGTGATAAATATACTTGTTTATCAGCTGCGTTGAGGTTGATGAACTTGAAAACGACTAATGGTCTGGAGTGACAAAAGTTTCACGGACTTGCTGAGTTTTCTCAAAGACATACTCCAAGAAAGCAGTGTCCTTCCCAACCATACATATGAGGCGAAGAGGATGTTGTGTCCTGTGGGTATGGGGTATAAGAAGATACATGCTTGCCCCAAGGATTGAATATTGTACCGAAAAGAACATGCACATAGACACGAATGTCCTAAGTGTGGTATACCTCGATACAAAATGAAAAATATCGATGGAGAGAGTGTTGAGGGACCTCCCGCAAAGGTGTTGTAGTACTTGTCGATAACACCAAGGTTTAAGCTCTTGTTTTCAAGTGCAACCGATGCGGAGAACTTAACGTGGCATGCCGACGGAAGAGTCCGTGATGACAAGCTACATCACCCTGTCGATTCTCCTCAATGCAAGAAGATCGATTCATTGTTCCCGGAATTTAGTAGGGAAGCACGGAATCTATGTCCGGGTCTTTGTACGGACGGAATAAACCCCTATGTGACCTCAGTAGCAAGCACAGACAATTGGCCAGTTCTTTTGGTTATCTACAACCTACCATCGTCGTTGTGTATGAAGCGCAAGTTTATTATGTTGTCAATGCGCATTCGGGCCTTAACAGATGGAAATGATATAGATGTCTACTTGGCGCCTTTTGTTGAAGATTTCAAGCTTTTGTGGGATGAAGGTGTTTCATTTTACGATGCATACGGTTAAGAGCAATTTACATTGCGAGCTATGATCTTCACCACAATCAATGACTTCCTCGCGTACGAAAACTTGTCCGGATATACCATCAAAGGCCACAAACCATGCCCTATTTATGCAGAGGTTACTTGCTCTTATAAATTTAAGCACGAAAAAAACATGGCCTATCTTGAACACCAAAAGTTTCTTCCCTTTTCCTATCAATATCATAAGAAAAATAAGGGTTTTAATGGTAAAACCGAGATGGATTCTTCTCCAACTCCATTAATAGGACATCAAATATATGAGCAAGTGAAGGATCTTGATGTGGAGTTCAGCAAGCCACACCGATGTCAATCCGAAAACGGTGTGTGGAAAAAAGATCAATATTTTTTTATCTTCCATATTGGAAAGAGTTGTATGTGAGACATAGTCTTGATGTAATGCATATAGAGAAAAACATTTGCGAAAGTCTCATTGGCACTCTTCCGAACATACCGGGAAGACTAAGGACGCAGAGAAAGCACGACTCAATGTGTGTGAAATTTGAATACGGAAGGAATTAACACCACAACCAAAGGGGAAGAGAACATATTTGCCTCGAGTCATCTTACACATTGAGTAGACAGGAAAAACAACATTTGTATGAGACCTGGAAGAAACTCAAAGTGCCACAAGGATATTCTTCAAACATCGGTAGACTCGTTTCGATGTCTTATTACGGACTAATCAGTCTTATATCTCACAATTGTCATGATTTGATGCAACAAATACTGTTGGTTGCTATCCATCGATCACAAGACTTTGCTTCTTCTTCAATGCCATATGCAGCAAAGTCCTTGATTTGGAGAAATTAGATGATCTTCGATGCGGAATGATCGTTACATTCTACCAACTTGAGATGTACTTTCCACCTTCTTTTTTGATATCATGGTGCACCTAGTTGTCCATTTGGTGAGAGAAGTGTGATTTTGTGGCCCGGCTTTTTATCGATAGATGAACCCTTTTGAACATTTTATGAAAATTCTCAAAGGCTACGTTAGAAATACGTACCGACCAGAAGCGTGCATTGTTGTGGCATACACGCCGAGGTAGGGATGGCAACGGGGTGGGGATTCCCCGTCCCGGCGGGGCCCCGCCCCACTTTGAGGAAAAATCCCTACTCCCGTTGGGGGCGAGGATGAGGTGGGGGAAAATTTATTCCCGGCGGGGATCAGGCGGGGACGAGGGAAATTTTCCCCACATCCCATCCCCGTTCCCCGCTCGAGGAAATATCCCCGCTCCCTTCACCGAAATTACATATATGTCCTAAGTGTTTTAGTATTTTATACTTAAAGTTCGAGGGCAATTTAGTAATATTAACATAAAACCCCACCTATATAACCTATCTTTTTACCTTGCCTCCTCATTCCTCCTCCCTCCACTCTCTCTCCGTCCTCCTCCCTCCTCCCTCCCCCTCCTCTCGCCTCTCCCATCGGCCTCTCTACTCTTTCTCCCTCTCCTTGACCTCGCTCACTCCCGGTCTCTCTGCCTGCTCTCTCTCCCTCTCTTTTTCTCTCTCTCTCTCTCCCACCCTCCCTCCTCCTCTTTGTCCTTCTATCTCTCTTCCGCCTCTCATCCACTTGTACAACTACCTTCACCTTTATCCGTTAGATCTAGACCATCTCTTGCCAATGCAAAAGGTTCCATTGATGGAAACACTACCAAGAGGAAGGCTATTGCAAGCAAATCCCCAAATTTTTATGATTCTTACTTTTTTTCTTTAAATCTATGTTGTTTGTTTTCATGAAAAGTTGTATATAAAAACAATGAAAAGTTTTGAGGATTTTGGGTAGTTATTTGAGTTTTTGGGTTATGTGGTTTTGAAATTGATTCAATTTAGGATTTGTGAAAAGAGGGGATTAGGGACTCGTCGGGGAATGGGGATCTGTCGGGACGAGGACGGGGAAGTTTTTCCCCGAAGAAGGGGCGAGGACTAGGGCGGGGTGGCGTCCGAGCAGCAAGGGCGGTCATGGGGAGGGCACCCCCAACCTCGACCAGCCCCATTGTCATCCCTAAGCTGAGGAGTGTGTTGAGTTCTACTATGAATACTAGCCCCAAATGGAAGAAGTTGGTATTCCAAAACATCGATTTATGAGGAAAATCGCTGGGCGGGGAAACTTTGGCCGACGGTTCTAACAATCAGTCGGGATATGAGGGATCAAGCACATCTTTATATTCTACAAAACAGCAATCAAGTATAGTCATTCATTGATGAGCACAAATCCCTCATAAGGAGATAGTACCGAGGAAAAATGAGACGTGGGTACTGACCCATCATAATCGCACATTTATCAAATGGTTTAGAGATAGAGTCATCACTAGCCAATTGGAAGAATCATAAGAACATATCTCGCAAACATTAGTAAGCTTGGCTAGAGGGCCGTAGTTGGATGTCATATCATACCATGGGTATGACATCAATGGATACTCTTTCTACACAAAGAGTCGGGACAAGAGGAACACCTTGCAAAATACTAGGATCACATTGGAGGCTCATGCACTTCATGTTTCTAGCTCCAAGGACAAAAATCCCGTTGTAGCTAAAATATCGTATTACAGAGTCCTTAGGGAGATATGGGAGCTGGACTATGTTGACTTCTATGAGCCCATTTTTCGGTACAAATGGGTTGACAATAACAATGGTGTCTCGAGTTGATGAGATGAGATTCATGATGGTCAATCTTATAAGAGAACCGTCGTCATATGCCCCCGACCTAATCATTTTGGGATTTCGTGCAGGGACTTATAATGACGGTTCCAATGTAAGAACCGTCGTCATAGGTAACTCTATGACGATGGTTCTTTTAGAAAACTATCATCATAGAGTGACTTATGACTACGGTTTTCCATATAAATCGTCGTCATAGGTGATCTTTTACTACGGTTTGGAACCGTAGTGAAGATGCTACATATGACGATGGCCACATATACGGCGCCCGCTAACCGTAGTTAAAGGTCATTTTTAACCGTGGTTAAAAGTGGTTCCTATAGTAGTGAGAACAGACTTGGGAACGCTTACCTTACCAATCAATATGAAGCCGGTAGAAAAGAACATTGAATTCCAAGTTCTAGACATCCCAGCTACATTTAATCTACTCCTAGGATGCCCTTGGTTACATGATCATCAAGCAGTGCCTTTTACACTACATCGGAAAGTTAAGATGATCATCAAAGGTCAAGTTATAATCGTCAACGGGGATAATCTTTATGCTACTATCACTTCCAAAGAATCTGTGGATGAGACTGTGGTTGAGATTGTCGCTGCCTTAGTGAAGCACTTCTTAACTTCAATCCTTATGGCAAACCTAGTGTCCATTCGATGCTTGAGAAGAAGGGGTACTTTCCAGGTCTTCTCTGCAGGAAGAAGGGCATACCACCCTATCTTTCCACCCCTTGAACCCACTAATAACTACAAATTCAGGCTAGGCTATCAAACTACTACTAAGAAAGTAGCCCAAGCCGAGTGGGAAATTCGGACTAAGAAGACTACACCTCATAGAGTCCACTCTATTAAGTCCTTTCCCTATACTAGAAATGGGCAATTCTTAAGAGAAGGGGATGACTTTCTCTACTATGGTTTTCCTGAACCCGACTACCTCAAAGAGAAGGGCATTTTGGTACCTGGTTTGGAGATTTTCGATGACTGTTGTATACCAGAAAAAGAGGCACCCTACCTCCTCGAAGAGGGACAGTCCACATTAGGACCGAACCAACCTGGTTGGGAATAATCTTTTGATCTACTGTTCGGGCAAAAGAAGAACTTAGAAGGGAATTCGGTCTCGATGCTCGTCACGAGCCATGTCGCGCCAATAGTTTGATCCATCCAAATTCATCGGCGACGCCGATAATGATGGGTCCAAGCATGTTACTTGGATTGACGCGGAGGAGGGCCAAGAATTCGCTGTTAGCTTAGGAGCACATCCCCTTCCCGATTCTAGTGCTAGGCCTTTTAATTCTCCTTCTATTGCTTTTTCCAATTCCGTTGTTTCCAATTCCGCATCCTTTATTTCGAGTCCGATGTACTCGTTTCTTCATTGAATAAAGTGAACCTTTCGCTTACTCTTTGCCTCCTCTTGTTTTCAATTGTTTTGCCTCTAATGATGAACAAGAAATTCCTAAAGAATTAATAAAAGATATGGAAGATCATGAGAATCGATCACTAATAATAGAGGAAACAATAACAATTAATTTAGGAACAGTGGATCAACCCCAAGAGGTTAAGATCAGGAAATGTTGGATTCGGAAGAGCGGAAGCAATTTACTTCGCTCCTTACAAAGTTCATAGATGTCTTTGCATGGTCCTACAAAGACATGTCGGGATAGATCCAAGTATAGCGGAACATAAAATTCCACTTTACGAAGATGCTAAGCCAATTAAGCGTAAGCTAAGAAGGATGAAACCCGAGTGGGCATTGAAGATTAAGGAAAAGGTTCAAAAGCGGTTAGAGGCTGGGTTCATCGGAGTAGTTCACTATCCTCAATGGGTAGCAAATATAGTACCGGTTCGAAGAAGGATGGTAGGGTTCGAATGTGCGTCAACTTTAGAGATTTGAATAAGGCAAGCCCCAAAGATGACTTCCCACTACCTCATATCGACATCCTTATAAATAATATAGTGGGTCATGCTTTGCTTTCGTTTATGGGCGGCTATGTTGGTTATAATCAGGTGAAGATGGCTGAAGAGGACATGGAGAAGACGACCTTCATCACTCAATAGGGGATATATTGTTACGTGGTGATGCTACTTAGGCTCAAGAACGTTGGTGCAACATACCGGAGGACGGCTATGGCACTATTGCATGACATGGTCCACAAAGAAGTCAAAGTCTATGTGGATGACATGATCATAAAGTCCAAAAATAGGGTATGGCACCTACCAACTCGAGGAAGTTCTTCGAAAGACTCGTAAAGTAAAACATGCACCTTAACCCTCAAAAGTGTGCCTTCGGGGTTACCTCGGGCAAATAGTTAGGCTATGTTGTCGAGTCTTAGAGGAATTGAATTTGATCCATCCAAGATCAAAGCCATTTAGGAGATCCCGCTACCGAAGGTAGAAAAGGAGATAAAGGGTTTCCTAGGATTGCGAGTACATCGGTCGTTTCATATCAAAACCGACTATGGTTTGTGAACCCATTTTCAAGAAGTTGAAGAAAGGATCTCGAGCTCATTTGGGATACCAAGAGCCAACAAGAATTCGAGAAGGTTAAGGAATATCTAGCTAACCCTCCAGTGCTAGTTCCGTCCCAACTAGGAAAACCTTTACTACGTACCTCACCATGACAGAGACAGACTATGGGAGCCATGCTAGCTCAACGAAATGGGAAAGAAGAGCATGTGATATATTATCTAAGTAAGAAGTTCTTAGATTATGAGACTAGATACACGCCATTGGAGAAGACATCATTGGCATTAGTCTAGGCTACCGAGAAGCTCAGGCACTACATGTTAGCCCACACGGTACATGTGGTAGCACCTGTGGATCCCATTAAGTATATACTTGAGCAACCCACTATCAGCAGTAAGATAGCAAGATGGATTGTTATACTCGTCAATATTCAAACTAGAGTATGTCCCTTAAAAAGCTATCAAAGGAAGGGTAGTGTCAAAATTCTTAGCTGATCCGCCTATAACATAATCGCAATTCGAACATCTTGACTTTCTAAATGAAAATGTAGAGATGGGCGTTTGAACAATGTACTTTGACAGCACTTCCAATCATAAGGGCTTTGGAGTAGGGATTCTTCTAGTCTCACCGGAGGGAGCACATACTCCCATTTCGGACAAATTGGATTTTGAAGTCACCAACAACACCACGAGTATGAAGCGTGCATCACATGACTTGATGTCTGCAGTAGAGATTAGGGTCAAGAATATCGGGGTTTTGGGTGACTCCGGTCGATCATTAATCAGATTTTGTAAAAATGGAAGGTACGTAGTGAAGCCTTGGCACTCTACCAAGTACCTATAATCGAACTATCGAAACATTTTAAGAATATTTCTTTCACCTACCTTGCTATGGATGACAACCAATTCACGAATGCGTTAGCCAAACTAGCATCCATGATTAATATCCCTAACCATATTCATTCAATTCCCGTTCACATAAAGCGACAGAGACAGCCGAGTGCACGTCTATGCATTAGGGGTGTCTAATACTAACCAAATAAGTTTGTATCATGACATTTATCGAGTATCTGGATAAGTAAGAATACCCATTGGACTCTACACCTAGAGCCCAACGAGCCATCGAGGATGTTGGCAGCTCAATTTTTCATTAATAAAGGGCAACGGTACAAGAAAACCAACACTCGGGATTAGCTTACTTTTTGTCAACCAACATGAAGCAAAGCACCTCATGGACGCGATTCATGGTGGGGAATGTGGACCCCATATGAATGGTAAGGTTCAGAAGATTCAAAGACTTGGATATTACTCGGTCGACCATGGCAGCCAACTATCATGACTTTATTCGAAATGCCATAAGTGTCAAGTGTATGCAAATTTATAGCACCAACCACCATCATTTCTCATAACACTAGCATCACCCCGGCCATTCTCCGTTTGGGGAATTGACATTATTGGCGAGTGACCCCTAAAGGAACGGGTGGTCATGAAATTATGGTAGTAGCAATCGACTACTTTACCAAGTGGGTAGAAGCATCCTCTTATACAACTTTGACATTGAAACAGTAGCCAAGTTCATTACCTAAAAACATCATTTTCCGTTATGGGGTACCCCACAAGTTAATTAGTGACCATGGTGGTCATTTCAATGAGGAAGTAGTAGACTTGTTGGATAAATACAAGATCAAGCATCATAAGTCTTCTCCTTATCGTCCTCAAACCAATGGAGTAGTCGAGGCCGCCAATAAGAACATCTCGTAAAATAGTGGAAAAGATGGCTATCGGTTCGAAGGATTGGTCGGATAAGTTGCCTTTCGCTTTATGGGCTATCGAATCTCTATAAGGACTTCTACAGGAGTAACACCTTACTCCCTAGTATACGACTTGGAAGCAATCCTTCCAATAAAGATTGTCATTCCCTCATTAAAAATAATCGATGAAAGTAAGATTCCGTAAGTAGAATGAGCTAAAGAAGTAGAATGGGCTAAAGCACGCTATGAAGAGTTAGTGTTGATGGATGAGAAGCGCCTCAACACCCCGCATAATGTCCAAATATACCAGGCACGTATATCAAGGGCATTCAACAAGAGAGTGAAGTCTCGAAACCCGCAAATTGGAAACTTGGTCCTCAAAGAGATTAGAGTGCCAATTTAGGATCCATGAGGAAAATTTAGGCCTAATTAGCAAGGCCCATTTGTGCTTAGTCGGATATTACCAGGCGAAGTAGTGAGATTAACCGATTTAGATGGTGAAGAGATCTTTCAATACACAAATTTGGATCAACTTAATAAATACTACGTCTAGCACGACCCCGCACGATGGGCCCGACTGGCCCAACTAAGCCACGTCGTGTCGAGCACCGACCACCACCCGGACAACGGTGGGTTGTCGGGCCTAAATTATCCCCTTTATTTTTTTATCTCTGTAATTTAGTTTAACCATCCAATTAAATGGTCTCCTTATTTATTTTTTTAGACAGCCCAATTAGGTGGTCCACTTGTGTAATTAATTCTTTATTATTTCATTATTTTAAGGGCGTTCCAATTAGGCGGTCCAATTTATTTATACCTCTAGGTGAGCGATAAAAATGTATATAATATTTAAAGTATAGCATAATACTTACTTTTATTTAATAAAAGGTAAGTCTACTACTTACCCGAATACATAGCTAATAAAAAGGAAATAAAACAAGCACACTACTTGTGAAAAATAATTGTTCTAAAGAGGCAAAACTAATCCTCATATTCTTTTATTCCTTCCTAAAAACAAAATTCTATCCAAAAATTTGTGCCTTATCTTTACTTTCTTTCCTTTGGGGTCACCGAGACTCAACCCCATCATCTTGGGTACGCTTCTTCGGGATCTATCTCTTGAACTCTCAGTGATCCACTTCTATTATTCGCTCCGGATAATAGGCGAGATATAGTACTATTCGGCTTGCCTACAGGTTTCAGTAACCTTGGTAGATTCATCCAGTATTCGAGCCACGACTCGTTCGCCTAGAGTTGCCAAATCCATCAAATAGTTCGGAGGTAGCGAGCCATATGCAGTCCAACGGACAAATCACTTGCTCTCTTCCCATTTACCGTAACACATGGTCGGGGAAGTAATAAGTGCTTGGTTTTTAGGTACGTGTCCTAAATTGGGACACTTTCCAATGCATGATGTACCATTCTATATCATTACTACAATTCTTAAGGTATTCCTCCCACCAGGAAGCAAGGTGATCGGTTACCACATCCACCCATTTTCGCTGGCGAAGTGTACCGCCATCTACGCATCAACATCCGTGGAAGCCTCGAATTAGTTGAAGATGCTCCATCGCCTAAATTTGTACATCACGGATAAACAAAAACTAAAATAAGTGTCATGCATGGTCAAAATTCAACCTTTCTATGAGACCTAATAGGAGAAAAATAAAAAAATGTGAAAAATAGCGAGAGGAACGAAAAATTGAGACTTTCAGCGTGAACAGGAGACGATTCAACCTCAGCAGTGCCGGACAACCACTTGTGGTTAGCGCCACCGACCGGTGCACACCGTTTAGTCCCGCAATCCGTTATTTTCTTACCTGCAACAACAGGGGACTCCTAGTGAAGTCTTCCTTGGCCTCAACTCGATCTAAGCCTATAATAGTTTCAGGAACTATCGGTGGCGTCGAGGAACAATAATTCTCTAACCGCTCAACTAAGCTCGAGCAACGCTGCCGGCGCCATATCCCTGCGGCCTCCTACCAACAGGAATCCACCTATCGGGCGGTGATAACAGCTCATCGTCTCGGGATTATGATAGCCTCTAAGCGTACATCCGCGGTAGTGTTTCATTAGGTTCATTAGATTCACCCGATTTCCAATAAGAATCCACCCTAGATTCCTATTACATAGTTTTTGTAGTCGCATAGATTTTCGGAAGAATTGGGCATGACAGGTTTTGCACACCGTTGGATGCCTAGTATAGCATCAAACTCTTCAGCTAGGGGGACAGTTCCTTATCCCCGGACCTAAAGACATGGTGGTGAGGATCCCAAAAGGCCACAAGCAGCCCTTAAGAAAGTATAATAGACTTTCACTTGGCGAATACTAAATAACATATTTAGCCTATATTGTGATAAACCCACCCTCTCCATATTTGTCATCTCATGCATCTAACGAGATAAATCACTCATGAAGTTCATTTTTTTATAAGGAAGTAGAGAGCACTCGGGAAACTCTCTTTGATTTGTAGAAGGATATGCAAAAGGCACAATTTTCGACCTTTGACACTCGGTCCAATTTATAGCAGCTTTTCAAAACACAAGAGTCCTACTGCACCGCAACCACCGCATTCGCTAGCACCCGGGTCTTCACCAGTGGCGGGCACCAACCACCACCTTGGTCTAACAGGTTCGCCTTATTTTTAGCTCGAGCACTCCTTGGGCCATTATCTTTTCTCTCTACCCCGACCCTTTTTTGTGCGCGCCATATTATTTTTGGGACCATGCACTTAAGAATTCCTTTTTTATTTTTTATTTTTTTTGGGCGTGAAGGCTAGTGCAAATTTTTTCGATTTGTCTTTCCGATTATTTTTCCTAAGAATTTTGCATCATATTTAAGCATTTTTAGAATTGAGTCCTTTGCATTCCATCTCATTGCATAAGAGTCACAAGATTACAAAATAATAAATATTAAACAATATAAGCACCCTACGAAGGATTCACTAATCGTCGCTATCGAAAGCGTCATCGAAGATGTAATTCCCGAAGTCCTCCAAGACAAATGTGGAAAATCAGCCTTCTCCACCACCTCGAGAAGAGCTAGCTCCGTGGTTCCAAGATTGAGATGCTCCATGGGATGGTCCGCTGTAAGAAGCCCAAGGGAAGTGAAGTGGGTTTTCGTTTCGGTCAAAGGCTTGAAGAGGCGGGATGCTCCTCAGTAAAGCCGGGCCCCGCACTGCACGAACTAGGCCTAAAGGTGATAAGTCCCGCTCGAAGTACTCCGACGGATGCAAACGCCGTGAAGAGCGTTGTGAATTACCTGTTCTAGGTGTACCACCGGAGGGTGCCTGTTGGTTGGATTGATGCGCTTGTACCCGGGTCCACCAAGGAGGTCGCTTGATGAAGACGCTTTAGATTAACGCCTCTACAAAAATGGAGCGATTTGCACACCTACTAAAAGCTCAATAAAGTTAGCATTTCACTAAGGACTCACCCGGAAGGTTGGGAAAGTTCTCCCAGTGAGGAAGTCTCGGATTCCCCTAAGAGTAGATTGAAGCCCAATGGACATGGTTCGGGATTGCTCTCGCTCGTACTACACAATTTATTCAATGGTATCAGCAAAAATATTTTTAGCACACAATTAAAAGTAAAGAGCATGAAACTATTACCCCTCACCAATTTCTAGGAGAGGATGCCCAACACATTCGGATTTTAGGAATCCTCACATAAGGAAGGGATTCCCTGGTAAAGTAACGTTCACATCAAGGCTTGAAATATGGATATCCTCCGGAGTAAGCTACCAAAAGATGAAGTTAATTCCATACAAGAAATTCAACCATGCAAAAGAGAGAAAGAAGTGAGGACTCACCAGTTAAGTCATAATCCATCCCGCATGGTATGTATAGGAAATATATAAATTCAAGAATTAGGTATAGGAATACTTAGTGGTCGCCTCAATTCTCTCCTGTTGGGAAAGAGAGAAAAAGTAGAACATGGTTAGTGGTGGATCGAGAGGAACAAATGGAGGCCAGGAGAAAGGTGCGAAAAGTATTCATATAACCATAGCTACATTTTGCAAACCACATAAGATCTTTATCCACACAAGATGAAAAAATATTGGGAATACATGAAGAATTAGAGCATACCTCAATGATCTTCCACAAGTCACATAATGGAAGATAATTTGAAAAGTCTATCTTGAGTTTTGTGTGTCGCACACCGGCACGGAAGCCCCTTATGAGGCAAATGTACACCGGAGCACCCCAGCTTAAGCTCCTTTATTTTGTCGAGGTCTCGCTAAGTTCACCAAATAGTGAATGTGAACCTTAGAGGCTTAGTCGAAAAAGAGCACCGTGCTCAATAAGAGAGCAAACACAACACGAACTTGTTGTTATGGAGAATGTCTGAGCCAACACATAACATCCTCAAAAGCCTCAAAAAGAATGGTATACTTAAATAAGTTCTCCCGAGGAAACCTAATAGCCACGGGACCAAAGAGATGACAAAGATAACCATAATCTTTATACAAATTTCGGTCATAGACTAAAGGTTCTCCTGAGAAGCTCAAACGAGATAAAATAGCAAAATCAAAAGGGGTAATAGTCATTTCCCGAAGGGAAGGTGGAAGGTATTAGTGGTATCCCAAAAGTGACCACTAATGGCCCTAATGGGATCCTCGCTCTCTTTTATCACAAAGATGGTTTAAAACAAGGAAGAGAGAACCAAACCCAAGCATTATGCATGACATCTTCAAGAGGATAATTCATCTTTCTACATGTCTCCATAAATTTGGGTATGGCTCCACTACTTCGAATTGAGCCCTTCCGCAAGACAAAAATCCAACAAGATTTTTTAGTAGAAGAACTACTCGAAATGAGCAAAAGTAAAAGTTTAAGCCAACTAGCTTACCGAAGGAGTAATGGCAAGTGAAGAAACATGATTCTTGTAACAACCCGACCCTAAATCACCTTATTTATTTTAAATCACATTATTTATTTTATTAATTATACTATTTATATAATCGAGCGCGTGCACTTCAATTCGATATCTTATATTTAAACTATTTTTATCTCGTATGTTATGCAGCTAAGGCGACGAAGTGGCCCCAATAAAAATCTCATAATAAGATTTTAATTTGTGTACATCGTTATTAAAAACAAACAAAATTAAAAGTAACAATAAAAGAAAACAAAATAAATAAAATAAACAAATAAAAATAAAACTTTCAGATTTTTTTGAAAGAAAAATCCGTAAATGGATTTTTCTGGAATTTTGGAAAAAAAAAAAAAGAAAGAAAGAGGCGGTTAAGATCAAATTAAATGGGCAATGCAATTTCAATTTCCCTGCTCCTTCCTCCTCTCGCTCTTCCCGTCTCTGCCCCTTCCTTCCTCCCCTGTTTCCTCTTCCTCGCGGCAGCTTCTCCGGCCAGACACGGCGAGCGACGCCGGCGGGAAACCGGCGCGGTCGTCCCCGTCCCCTCTCGTCTCGCTTCCTCTCTCTCTCTCTCCGTCGCGGCTCGTGCTCTTCTCGCTCTCGCGGGGCCTTGCTCCCCGCTGCTCGGCTTCCCTTCGCTGCCGCTGCCGTTGTCTTCTCTCGGTCACCAAACGCCACTAACGCCGGCCAGCAGCTGGCGTCGGCATCGTTAGGAGACGCCCGGCGTCTCGTCACGCTACCTCCCTCTCTCGCTGCCGTGTTCTCGCCGCCTCGCACCGCGGTTCCTCTGCCGCGGCCACCTAGCAGCCAACCCCAAGCAACGGCGGCCGCCGGAGCGATCGCCGGCGTTGCCCGAGTAGCCGCCGATACAGCCACCGCGCCACCACCCCTGTTCGCCCTTCTTGAATCCTCCTCTCCGAATTTGAAGGTAAAATACTAAACCCTAAATTATCAAGTTCCTTATTTATTTAAGCGATTGTAATTGTAAATTGAAGTATATGATTAGAAATACGTTTGTGAGGTGAATTTAAAGATTAATTTGGGAGAATCCGAATGGGTGTGAATGATTGAGTTGTGTTATTTTGATTGATTATGTATGAACGTGAACGAATGTGATTTTCTCGGGAAATTGTGAATCGGTGAATGAGTTTAGGGGATGTTCTATGGTAGAATTTAGCAAGTCGATGGAATTGTTACATTTTGGTTATATTGAGCAAATGAAGAGGAATGCACATGTAGAAGTTGAAATTCGATAATGTACAAGTGTACGGGCATGGAAAATAACCGAGCATTAGGGCCGCCTAATCGTGGTTGTGAATGTGAAATTGGTCGGGAGAACAATGCTTATGATCTTAACATGGTGTATGTACGGAAGTTGAACAATTCGATGGATTATAGAACCTTCCTATAGGAAGACATTCGATGGGTTAATCAACTGCCTAACTATGAGTCTTGAATGCAGGAAAGGGAGAAGTGAGGAATAAATTAGGAATAAGTGTTTGCTAGGTATATTTATATATATACATATACCATTTTCAATCCAAAGTCGCTAACAAACTGAATTACACCAAAATCATCGAGTATTTAGTTAGCCTAATCAATTTCTTTAGTTAATATAAATTATATTCAATAAACGCAGTAAAGCTAAGTAATACAAACATTAGTTTAATCGATTTTCATACGAATATATGAAATGAATTGAATTGTTAAAGCTTATACAAACTCAAGCATTAAAACTCAAGAAAAACATTACTAACCCTAGAAATCCATCTTAAACGAACAGAGGCCACTTCCGTTGCCGAATAGTCGGTGACTCAAATTTCGCAAAAGGGAGAAACAAATATTCTCAATTCGAGTACGTTCATTGCTCGTACCTTTTGAAAACTCACACGTTTCATCAAATCTCAACATTTCTCATATATCTAATTAATAATGAATCATTTGCAAATCAAGTTTTGCCACCTAATCAAGTGGTCCCCGCTCAATCATCAATTATCGGGGCTTATGCCCATCAATTATCAATCATCGGGGCTTATGCCCAACCCGCGCGCTTCAACTCGGGTTCTCGGTCGGCCCGGGAGGTGTGCACCTTACTAAGATCGTATCAAATATCAAGGGGTTCCACTTCCGGATAATAACCGGCAAGCATGTTTTACTCATATTCTCTCCCCGATTTCAAACTAAACCGAATTGAAATGCGCGCACTCAATCAATATATTCTTTAAATTTTTTACGATGACAGAATGCTCGTATCGAGTTTCGACTCACTCTTCCAAACATTTTACTTGTTTTTGTTTTAGGAAGAAGCACTCGGCGAACAATCAACCATTTATTAAGTCCGACGCAGGCAAACCCTAGCCAGCCTCGTGGCATTCGCAAACCTGAAGGTACATAGACGCTCACGGTGATTTTACCTCCAACCGGGGTTAGGTATGGCCTTGGGAGTCGTTGTACATTATCTTGTGGATTAGACAAAAGTCTAGGTTGTATAAATATTGCATTGCTAAACCTCGTAAACCGTATTTTGGGATGACATAGCTACTTGGGTATTAAAGTAGTTACTCCTAACAAGCATTTTTGAAAAAGAACCGTGGATGCCCAAACCGTATTTCATTTTATTTCAATTATTTAGCCTTGTCCTATTTTTAGGACGGCGGTAACGTCTTCGATCGTTACCTTCCGCTGCGACCTTACGTAATAGTCCCTAATGAAGGGATTATTAAGTATTGGTGATTGGGAGCGTTACAATTCTCAACCTCCACCAAGAGGTCATTTGGATTCCATTAGTTATGAGGATGCCATTCCCGTTCGAGGAAGTTATCTTGGACAAGCTTCTCAACTCTTATCCTCACGATAGGATGAGCCTTTCTCCTAGACATTTTGGAAGAGAAGATTTTGGAAACCAACTAGTTTTCAAGAAGAACAAAGCAAGAATGCACAAGAGCAAGACAAGAATGCAAGAGAGGAGAACGTGTGAAAAATGAACACACTAAACACCCCTTTTATGGACCCATTCGGTCAAGCCAAGCCAAGCATACAAGACAAGAGTCAAAAAGGCAAGGGAGACTAAGGGAACCGGCAGAACACGCTAGGCCGGGCCTGCCAAAGGCTGGCCGGCGCCGCCATAAGGCACGGTGGCGTCCCATCAACGGTAGCCTTGTAGCCCTAGTTAGTGGCCTAGCTTGTGAAGTCCTATCAGCCGTGGCATGTGACCTCTTGGCACCATATGCATGCAAGTGGGAGCTCTTGGGCCCACCAAATCAACTTTTTAGATCAGATTTTTAGCCTGCTTCGATCGAGTTATTCGGGCAAAACATCGAACTTTCATCAATTTGATTATCCATTAAAAAACATGTTAATACAGCAGATTATCAAGCCAAGCTTCGGATCGGAAAAGATCGAAGTTTCAAGCATCAAAATTTACCAAGCTTTAGACTCTTATCAAGCCAAGCTTAGGACCCTCTTACCGGACTTCGAATGTATGCATCGCGATCAAGTCCAGGCCCCCATCTTGGATTTCGGGTTCAACGACGAACCAATTCCGAGCATTACACAACAATTAATATTAAAATCACTCGCACGTAATCGAGGTAAGTATCCTTTAGTGTCTACTTTGACCCTTTGTCTTTCGGACTCGGTTAAAGTGGGGGCTAACTATAGATGCCTAAAAAGTTTCATCCCTTATTTCCCTAAGTTACGTATTTGAATTGCGGCCCGATGATGAAATCCCGAGTCTTGTTTGAGGATTTGGATCACTGGATCGAATTTGATTGGTGTGATGGAAGTCGATAAACCAAAAGAACTCCCCAACACCAAATAAATAGCCTTTTGCCTTGGATCGGTCCAAAATCCCTTTTTGGACGGTCCAAGCTCGAGCTAAGCCTTCAGAGGCAACGGGATCCGAGTGCTACGTACCAGGAAATTCCATGCTTAGAATTCCGCATTTCACTTTTGTCCAATTAGACACAAAGTCGAAGACCTCAAGATGATGTTAGACGTTGTATTTCATGATCAAAAGTATCAAAGTATCTGCGTTTAAGCTCCAAGACAGCTCGCCCGAGACTAGGAGCTTTCTCCCTCAAGATGACGTCGTATGGCCGACGCCTCCTACCCGGATTTCTTAAGTGGAACGCTGCGTTTTGGCCAGGAGACTCCCTTTGTAACACGCTAGGGCACGAAACCCTAAGTATCCCCGGGTGGCGGCGCCCCGATCGGGATTCTATCCGATTCTATCTAGTCTTATCCCTTCGTTTTGGCCCGATTTTTGTTGCCATTTCTACTCTACTTTGGATGGTCGACCGAGGGAAAACCCTAGGTCATTTGTGACCTAAACCTTTCCCTATTAAATAGAGAGTCTTGGTTCTCATTTTTATATGGCTTATTTCCTTAGCATTACGCTCTTGGACTAAGTTGAGCACGGTTTTTATCTTACTATGCTACTCGGATTTTATCTTGAACAGACTTCCCTAAGTATTACTCTGCTAAAAAGTAACCTCAAACATTCCTTGTACTAAACATTGTCGCTGAATACTTGCTAAGAGCTAACGAATATTCGATTATTCCGATCTCTTGGCATTCATTCAGCTTGATCTTTCCTAGTCCCTACCAACTTATCTTCATAAAACTCACAAAAAAAGCCCATTTCCCCGATTCACCACTGTCGCATCACTAGATCTAGTGCGGAGATCCGGATCGGCAGTGGGATAACCTCGAGGGCACCGATTTGGCCTTCAAACGGTTATTTATTTTATGCTTTTTATTGCTTTCCATATTGTGGAGAAGAATTGTATCGCTTTTACTTCCTCCCCGCCCGATGTAATCTTTAAAGTTTCTCGCTTTCTTTTCTTTCGCTTTTATTTTATTTACCGCTTTTCTTTGATTTGCTTTTTTATTGCTTTCATTCATGTTTCGGTTGCTTTAATTTCATTTGGCATGTTGTGTGCTTGTGTTTAGTACGTTATTCTAATTCACTACTCAAACTAGTAATGGTCGTCTTCGGACGAGCGGAACGGAAGGGTTTTCCCTACGTTTCGTACCCTCGCCCCGAATCCAATTCTCATTTCTAGATCAATGGAGTCACTTTTTAGCCCCTTTCATTTTTATTTTTTCCATACTAAGATTGAAAGAGCATTTATTTTATTTTTGTTAGTTTTTCTTTCCTAAAAACTTACTAGAGACTCCTCCTTTTACATTATTTCTATTCAAATTGCATCTCGGTTTTTTTCGATTGCAGGTACAACATTTAGGGCTTCTAAATCGCTCGCTGGGCCAAAGGCCGAGGATGATTTGTTTAGCCATGGCCCGTGCCCGACGCCCCGACCGCCGGTGCTGGCTTCGGCTAGCATCGAGCGGCCGTAGCCATGGTTTGGGTCCAAGCCGGTGTTTTCGCACCGGTTTGGCCCTAAAGCCTCACAGCGAGATGTGAAACCCTATTTTTTATCTTGTTCGGTTAAGAAATAACATCCTGGGAATTTTGAACCAATCAATTTAATTTAATTCATCTTTAACTTGATTTAATAAAATTCGGTACCTTAAATAAGAGATCAATCCCCACTTTCAAAACTTTCTTCGAAAACCCTAAAATCATTTTCCAACTTTAAAACGTCGCAAATCGCGGGAAGCTCGGTCCAGCCCGGCCCAATTCGAGCGGCCGCTGGCCGTGGTTCCTACAAATGGATATGGTTTATGTTGGATTACTTTGAATTTAGTTGCTATTGAAGTATACAATTGTGCAATTTCAGCAGTACACTTGTTATTTCATTTCCAAATTAGCAATTGACTCCAAATGTATATATATATATATATATACCAAAGGCCGAGGATGATGGCCCGTGGCCGACGCCCCGACCGCCATGTGCTGGCTTTGGCTAGCATCGAGTGGCCAGTAGCCATGGTTTGGGTCCAAACCGGTGTTTTCGCACCGGTTTGGTCCTAAAGCCTCACAGACAGATGTGAAACCCTAGTTTTTTTATCTTGTTCGGCTTAAGAAATAACATCCCGGAATTTTGAAAATAATTTCTAAAATAAAGCAATTAATAAAACCACCAATCAATTTAATTTAATTCATCTTTAACTTGATTTAATAAAATTTGGTACCTTAAATAAGAGATAAATCCCCACTTTCAAAAACTTTCTTCGAAAACCCTAAAATCATTTTCCAACTTTAAAACGTCGCAAATGGTGGGAAGCTCTGTCCAGCCCGGCCCAATTCGAGGCAGCTGCTGGCCGTGGTTCCTACAACTGGATATGGTTTATGTTGGATTACTTTGAATTTAGTTGCTATTGAAGTATATAATTGTGCAATTTCAGCAGTACACTTGTTATTTCATTTCCAAATTAGCAAGTGACTCCAAATATATATATATATATATATATATATATATATATATATATATATATATATATATATATATATATATATATTAGCTAGCTCAAATAGTAGAGCATTTATATACTTACACAAATAATGTGGGTTCGAATCCCTTACATATTACAAGTTTCTAAGATCCTTCAAATGAAACAAAATACTACTTTTTATCTTATCGTAGAATGTTCTGGTTTAAGCTTCATGTGCACTCATTTAGAGGTCATGTGTTCTATGCTCATAATTCAGGTAATCTAGCAACTGTGCTTCGAAAGAAATTAATGGAAGTTGAATCAAATCTCAGTAATGCTTGTAACGAACAGATTTTCAAATATATTCAAGCAATTTCCATAATTAGATCACACAAAAAAATACATTACATTTCTACCCTCTCAATAACTTCATAGAGTACTATGTTTCTAATTCAATGGTACTTGTTACTACTCTACAATTGTACAACACTTGTCATTTGAAGTTTTTCATAATAACCTGTTATAATTCATGTAGCCTATGTGAGATTTGAACTCACATCTTTTGCATAAGTACACAAATGCTCTGCCACTTGAGCTAATAGACTTAAAAATCTCAATTCAATTTGTCTACACAACTCATTTTTACTTGCACAACTCAAGTTCGATATAATCTAAGAAACAAGAAGATTTATGCCAGACAACTTTGATAGTAAAATCAGATATGGATATAGTCTTTTGGCTGTGAAAGAAGTTTTACATAATTTTGACACAATTTTAGAACTTGTAGATTGACAAAATAGAAAGCTCAACAAACTATGGAATATATCACAGACAATTTAATTGAAACTCCCTAGTATAAAATACAATTTGGCATGAGATGACAGCCTATGTGAGCCATTTGTTCTTAATTCAATACCATCTCAAAGTCTCATGTCTGACATTGATATTGCGGGTTTTCTGCCAGCAAGAAGACTATTGAGCACTTGTTTGGTGTCTGTCTTATGTCTTACAACATTATATTTTTAGTTCTAAACTGGTTGAAGTGTAGAAATTTAATAATTAATCCAGACAAAAGAACGGATACAAACCTAAAGAAGGTTCTTGCTTACCACAAACCACACCAAGCTACTGCTTCGATCAACCAATTTAGGTGGATTCAACTTAAACCATTAGATAAATATTCTCAATGACCATTTACAGATAATACATTTGTAATATTCAAAATGACAAAAATAAATAAAAATTTCAATAGCATTTCACTGGCTTCAACCACAAAGTTCTCAAATTCATCTAGAAAACCTCAAAATTGAGCCAACAATAATCCCCCATAAACAAATATATCACATTTCCCAAAATTCAGCCAAGAATCAATAACCCAGGAGCCTCCATAACGCATTTTATGGGAAAACTTATTACAAACCTAAGAACCTAAACTCTAATTTTTTCAAACCATAATTCATCCATCAAACCTCAAAATTGAGTAAACAATCTTCAACAGAATGGGGTAGGGAAGGAAATCGAGACCCTTACTTGCCTGAAGAGAGGCATATGGTCTCAACGCTAGCGTTGTGTCTGACCTTTTGCATGAGGAGCGTTGAGTGGTCGACTTTCCCCTTATAAACACCTTCTGAAAATTCACATAACTCGCACAATCTTCTCTCAGTTAGCAGCATAAACAAAGACGGATTTCGGATGGAGAGAGAGAGAGGAACAAGGGGGTTAGGGGAGATGAGTAAAGCAAGTTTAGAGAGAGGGGCCAACGATAGATACAGAGAGAGGAAGGAGTGGGCGATAGAGAGCGAGGAGCAAGGGGTTTGGGTGAGATCAGAAAAACAGGTAAAGAGAGAGAGGAGGCTGGCGATAGACGGAAAGAGGAAGCGGTCGGCGACAGACACAAAGGAGGAAGTGAGTCGGCAACGGGTAAAGATTGCTCGCCGGCGAGAGGGAGACAGAGAGAGAGAGAGAGAGAGGGAAGCAAGGCAGTGTGTGGGGGGTGAATGTCGATACTTGGAACCACCCCCTCCCAGAAACAGAAAAAAACTTTTGCCCTTTTTCTTTAATTGAGAAAGCAGCCTTTTAATTACAGTCATTAAATCAAGATTTAATAGTCAGAATCTATAATATTTGCCTGATAAGTGGAGTGTACCTAAAGAGGTGCTTATTTAAACTCTTTTATATATATATATTTTGTGCTCCAATCTCAATATAAAGGAAAAGGACTAAAAACAATTATTTAAGACTAGAGAATAATTCTTACAAAAGGCCTAAAAAACAATTATTTAAGACTAGAGAATAATTCTTACTCACAACTAACAAAGGTTGATCTAAGTGATTTAATACATTTGGTTTTTCTTATTTAAAACAAAGTTTGAGATTTGAGCCTTGTGAAACGAAACCCCACACTAAAAGAGCTCTATCCTCCTCACGAGTATAATGACCCTATTTGACAATTAACTTTTAGCTACTAATCTGTTACAATTTGTATTAATTGTTAAACTACTAACTATTTGTATTAGTTATTTTCATTGTATGTTTGTTGAAAAGGTATGTGATAAAACTAGTTGTTTCTAACAAAGTTATTTGGTAAATTTTATTTTTACCCACAATTCAATTTCACTACCTATTTAAACTTTATAATTCTAATATTACATATTTATTTTCTTCTCAATATGATGTGATATATAAAATATATTTATATCTCTACCCAACTTTGACTACGAAAATATTTTTGTTTACTATTGAGCTAATCATTTTTAATAATATATTTAAAATTCATGCGACAATTTTCTTATTTTTAATGATTAGTGATGACAATGGACATTTCTTTTTAACCCTATCCCAACCTAATTATTAACTCATAGTAACTTATTCAAAAGTAATCCAAATCCATCTCATTAGGAGTAGGTCCGGACGGGTACCTATGTGTTCGACTTTAATTATCTTCGCAAATTATGATAGATTACTTAATAGAATGTATTCGTAATTATAAAACTTAATACTAAAAAAACTTAAACATGGTTTTCTTTTTTAAAGACGTCTAGTGTAATTTTGTTAAAGTTATAAGGATAATATGATAATTTTAGATATTAATCATTAAAAAACTCTTCCAAAAAGCTATTTATCAAATTGTTGGATTAGATGTTTGTTGTTTGACTAAAGTCGAATAACTAATTGATCCAAAAAAATTTTGGGGCCAAAAAATTATTTACCAAACATTCCCAATATATCTCGACTAAGTTGACGGGAGGACTTTTTTTTATGAAAGTTGACGGAGGATTAAGCTATAAAAAAATCCCCACTCATAATTGGTTTTAGTATTAAACGTTACGGGGCTTTGGCCTTGATTAGATACATGAATTGATCTTCTTTCCCAAATTTCCACCATAAATGGCATAGAAATCGCTGGTTGGCACGTAGACTCGCTAAAGAGCTAGTACATTAGAACAATAAAGTATAACTCATGAAATAAACCTAATGAACATCCCATTGTTCAATGGTTTTAAGCTTCGGGTTTCATATGAAACCTAGAGAGCAGCAATTCGACTCAGCTCCCTTTTGGATCTTCCGAAGAAACTCAACTGGTAAATTCCTTCAGAATGAGCTTAGAGCAATTCAAACTCAACTGGTAAACTCCTTCAGAATGAGCTTAGAGCAATTCAAATGCACGTACATGCCTTGCTCCAACAACAAAGAGGACAGACTTGGGCATCAAATAGAACTTCATTCCGCGTATCTCAATCACTTCAAACGTAACACCACATCATGGACATTTATCTTAGCATTTTCAGCATTATGAGAACAGCATCTCCCATCATAAAATCACTAACTCGATAGCCAAAACTAGCCACCAAAAATGGAATCTTTACCTATATGAAGATTTTACAAGGGCACAATTACATCAAATTTGCTCGTGCCTAAAAATTTATTTACAGTAAACAATCTCTCTTTTTTCACAGCCATTAAATCTGTAGTCTGATCTAATACCCAAAATTGGTTGGTTAATGGCCCCCGCACATTTCCCAGATCTTGGTTTTTGGGAAAAAGCCACCCAAATCATCCATGAAGTAAACCCCACAATTCTCTTGTGAAGATAAAAACTAATTTTGATGCCGTCAAACCATCTCAAGAAGCTTGATGTCCCCTGTGGAGTTTGCAGCCAGCAAAACAGATGACTGGCCTCGCCAACATACAGATGAAATAAACTGTGTACTGTCATCTGTTTCATTCCCCAAAGCGGATCAATGCTGTTAAATTTGAACGATAAAGCTGGCATGGGGAAGGCTTTATGATAAATGAATACCTGTTTATTTAAATCTGCAAATATTAGCTGCAGAAGAAAAGCACTGATATTCTAGGAGATTGTTAAACAGTTGAATTTTAAAAACAAATATTTGCATTGGGTTCATGCTATTTTAGGTTTGGCATAGAATGGGTGAATAATCAAATTCTAGATTGGGTAAATATTGGGTTGAGCCCTTGTTGAGTTAGGTTAATGTGTTTAATCATCTGAATAATTACCATCAACGAAATGGATCAGTTCATTTTCAGACTCTGGACTGGATCATTTCCTGTGCAGGTCAAAATATCAAACCTTGGAACTTCCAGTCAATCTGGGTTATGGTGAGGTTTAGGCCACTCTGGATATGCTGATGTTCCAGATCAGATAATTGGGCACTAGTCAGTTTTCGTTGATATACATATTATCCACAACAACAAAAAAAAGGGAAAAAGCTAATCTGTTGAAGCATTTCAGCAAATTTGATTGTGGCCCATCAATCGTGCGATATGCACCACAATCACATGCCATATCCCGATATCAATGTACAACTCAAGCCATCAAGAATAGATCAAGACCTCGCCAACAAATTTCAAGATCTCAACAACAAATTAAAGCATAGTCCATTATATCAATCTAATAGAATCAAACTTAGGCTTCAGTCAAACTTATATGAATTCTAGCTTCATTGATGCTATTTTATTTTATTGATGTGATGTGGCAATGACATACCTCATTTGTTTCTGAGCCTGTTGCAATGTAACCATCTGATACTGAAAGACCTACAAAGTTCTGAAGACAAGAGAAAAATTAACAGCCAGAAGAAAACACTTCAAGCCATAAGGCAACAAAAGGCTCCAAAACAAGCCAAATATATCAGGCACACGGCAATATATTTTGATCATGAGAATTGTATTCACAGAGCAAACTAAAATGCCCCATGACATTTCAAAAAATAGTCAATGTTTTAAACTGTACATAAACTTCTTCCAGGATATATCTTCTGCTATTGATGTGGAAGCAAATATCATACTCAGAACAAATGAACAACAAATACACTTGAAATAGCTAAAAATACACTTGCTAAGTAAAGGTTGGAGTCAGACAAAATACGACGGGCTACAGAAAGCTACTGCTTCAGGGTGCACCCAGTAAAAGAAGGGTACAACTCATTCTTCCATGAGGCTAAATATAAGTAGCAAAGGGCATATTTCTGTTTCCCTATCTTTCAACAGAAGTCCAATCCAAAGCATAATTTTGAGAGTATCATAATAGCAGGCAGCAGTAGAATGAGAAATTCTGCTAGAAAGCTCTAATTTTGCTGATTGGTGCATTTGCACAAACATCTAGAGGAATGATAAGACATCAATGCTGGCTTATTTGAAGCAAGTTTGAAAAAGTAACTAGAATTCAACTGCAACTACAGAGAAATCTGGAGATAAGATCAGGTCATTGCATTACCTTCACATTTGTGTGTCCGGTAAATGATTGGAGTGGGCCCTCAACAACTCGAGAAGAACACAATGACAAATCCCAGAGTTTCAGTGTGTTATCAGTTGAAGCCGAAACCAGATTTGTTGAATCTACAAATTTGACATAGCTTACAGTTTTGTTGTGTCCTATCAATGTGAATAGCGGCATTCTGGGATTCCGCAGATCATAGTAATATATTCGATGATCTGCTGAGCCGAATGCAAGAGAACGACCAGAATCCATAGGAAACTGAACACAGCAGACATTGGCCTTTGTTTTTATGGTACCAACACTTGCACCCTGCAGCAACCATGCATGTGAGAGAAACAAATCATCACAAACCCAGGATATAAATCCACATATTCATAGTAATTAGACAACAACAGTACGTTTAGTTTTCAAAGCTGACATCCACCAAATGTAGAAGTAGAATTGCCTGATTGATACTCCAGAGCTTAACTGAACCGTCGTCACTTCCACTTGCCAATATTGTTGGATCTGCTGATGAATAATCAACCGACCAGACCCTCCTTTCATGCTCTCTGAGTTCCATGAAGACTTGGCCTCTGGCAGCATCCCATATCTGAGCATGTTTACAAAAGTAAGCATGACATAAAATGAATAGATAATCTGGAAGGTATTACAGAGCATCAACCTACCTGCACTACACCCTCAAAATTACTCGAAGCAATCTGGCTTTTGATGTAACCATTCCAACAAACGCTGCTTAGTTTTGATCTACTAGCCATTTCAACAACAGGATAATGGATATCACGATCACCGTTTAGGATGGCATCACATTCAAATACTTTAATCTTCTTATTAACCCCGGCTGTAGCAAAGAACTCTCCATCACGATCGAAATTGACAGAGCACACCAGGTTTGAAGAATGTAATAGATCCCCTTGCTTCAGATCTGCTTTCACTCTCAATTCACTAAATGACAGATACTTGCATAAACCCTCAAGGAAGGGGCTAATCCAACCACTTTCTCCACTATTTGTGCTGAGCTCCTTTGATAATGAAACACTGGTACTTTTCTCAGTTAGAACAACAGATCCTCTACTATTGCTACTAAGCTGAGAATGGCCACCCACTGGTTTCCCTGACAACCTGGCTGGTCGTTGCCTAGCCAAAATATAAGCAGACTCAAGCTTCTTAAAATTTTTCATCAGTCGTGAGTTCTTGAACAGTAAGCTTTCTGGATTCTCAACAATCATGTCTGATGCATGACTTTCATTTTGCTTGCCACCATTTCTCGTACCCATCCTATATAGAGTTCCATATTCAACCTTGTTAACCAGAGGATGATTAACAAGAGAGCGACCAGGTGTTGACTGATGAGTTCTGTCCAGTCCTGAGGGAAAACCTCCCTTCTCCTTTAAAACTTTTTGTTTATTTACAATTTCATCAATATCAGAAGAGAGAGAGGAAATTGTGTCATGCAACTTATTGGCAGCTTCCTGTTTGCCTTGCCTTATTAGGACAAGAAACTCAAGCAGCAATTCCTGTTCCTCTATCTTCTGCCTGAGTTCTATTGCAGCTTCACGTTCATCAATGTCAAGCCGTGGTTCATTAAGGAACTCACTCTGCAGCAACTCCCTGTCATATGGACACATGGAGAAAGAAATATTTATCATAACACATCAAAGAATATGTCAAGAATACATATTGTTAAATTCCGCAAGCAAGGGGAGAGGCTCCGTGGGTGGTGGTGAAAGGTAGAATCCTTTAGTTTAGTTGTAAATGGCTCTCATGTTAGATTACTTCAATTATTTATGGCGAATTTCCATATCTTTTTTTAATGTAATGAACTCATCCTCTCTTCTCTATTCATATTCAAAAAACGTATCACTAATAAAAAGAAAGACTAGAATATTCAGGTGACTCTTCTGACCAAACACACACTAAAAAATAAACCATTTATTATTATAGGACCTCTAGATCATATGTCTTTTTTCAGCTTCTCATCAAGGGTGAACTTATATTTACCCTCCCCTCCCTCACGTAAAAAAAAGGGGAGGGTTTCCACAGAGGGGGTAAAGAAGAATGATTTCATATATTTATGTTAGGGTACCGTTACATTGGGTACGATTATACTTGCATACTCGGTTTTGACCACCTATTTTGACGTAGTCAAATTTAGGCATAATTTATCAAAAGCACCTCGCACACCACATGCCCGGCACACGCTATTTTCAGCACTACAAAATGATGAAACCTAATATGACCGACATAAAGGATGTGCAATGACACTTTTGCCAACGAAAAACCATCTTAATAGACTTGTTAAGTCAATTAGAAAAGTCATTACTTTGTCGATGAAGGGACCTGACTGCCGATGGTATGGGAGGAGCCTCTATGAAATCATGCCATGACTCAGGATATCCTAAAAATAGAAAATCAAAGCACTTGCTACAAATTATGACAAACCACAGGACTCAATGATACTTTTGTTAGAGTTGGATTACTCAATAAGACAGCAGTCTTTACAACAAGTATCACAGCTAAAATACTTTAACCTCAATAGTTGAATCTGGAAAGTAATCTTAGCACTAATGATCGAGAAGAATATATAGATTAGGAAGACAGATGATGACATACGGATTTCTCATTCATTGGTAAAATCAGGCAATGGTCAAAGACATGAATATCACCAGAGTGAGAGAGATTAACAGGAGGCAGAAAACAGAACAAACTGGAGACTTCATAAGATCATGCACATTGCAGATAACAAGATACATAACAAAAGAATGTATATCTGACAGTCATTTAAAGTTCCAGTTTCTTTTGTTTGCTAGAATATAAGGATTTAAATGATTCCAACAACTATAAGTATGAGAAAACCTTCATTAGGGCAATGAACTTGGGTTGATATGTGGGTGCCAATGTGCTAGCTAGTTCAACTAATAACCTCTCTTGGAGTTGTTACCAATGATCTAGATTCAAATCCCATCCAAATCGGCCTTGGTGCCACATTTGCACCAAATAAAAATGAACCCGGGTTTATATGTATGTAAATGATCTCAGGAGGATAGGACATCATGACAAACCATCATAGCAGTTCGCACGAAGATGAAATATGAACGAAGGAACAAGAAAAGGCCCGGCAAGCCATCATAGAGATGGCCTAATGGGAGAAATCAACAATTTCCACAAAACAAATTGGGTTTAAATCCCATCAAAGAGACAGGAGAACTCTGCCTTCCCTAACCCCTCCGTCTCTCCTAATACTACAAGGGTACTGCAATGTATAGGGATCCTTGATTGGATACCTTGAATTTTAAAGGAGAAAAAGAGATTGACACATAAATAAATAGCTCCAGACAACCCTGAGCGCATAAATTTTACTCTCCTGCCGCAAAACAGGGTCATAGTATGGTTCAGGTGTTTCACCTTTGAAAAGTCACAAACCAACATAAAAAATCAAACGCAACTGGGTATACGGACAGAGAGAGAGAGAGAGAGAGAGAGGAACAAAGATGTTTCACCTCCAGCACCCTACAGCAGTTTCTTTTTCTACTACTAACCAATTTTTAAAATGTTCCATGCAAGTTTTTCTTTCTACTTTCCAGAAAATCATTGAATTTAGTGACTTAAGGCAAAAACTTTCTGAGACTTCCTGTACTTCTTTTATTCCCTAATACTACAAAAACAAGACCTTACAAAAATGTAGTGCATAAAAGAGTTATTCTTCTGCAATTTTGATTGAGGGGCAAGGTAGCATGCTATGATACTAGCATATATCTGATACTCATAAAGGATTAACTTTCTGGTTTGATATTCCACATAATACAGTAAAGAGTACAAAAGGATATCCATAGTAGACCAAATCAAAATTACACCTTGGAGGTTTATCACCAAATGGCAGCAAGTTTTCTAACCCACATTTCTCATGAAGCTCAAGTATTCTAGATGGTACTCATCTCTTTGTTCTTGATAATTGGATATATGGCCTTTGCCTTTTTAAGGCTCTGGCAGAATTTAGAGATGCATCCATTTCCATTCTTGTGAGGAGACTTCTGGATCTTATTTTGTTGTCCTTTTTTGTGTACAATGCCTTCTGAATAATAGTTTTCTAGTTAATTTCTACAACATTGATGGATCCTCTCACAGGAGGTTTTCCCCCAGTTGCAATAGTTGGACGCCCAGTAAATTCTACAATGAAGTTCTATGTCAACTCCTATGTTTTTGAGCTTCTCAATCCCCTTTCGCCAACGCTTCTAAAACTAAATATCAAGTGCACATCTCTTGCACCATGAAAAATGTACTTTGTTTGGTAACTATTTTATGGTTCAAATTTTTCACTTGCACTAATTTGCAAAAGAGAGATATTCTTAATGAACAGAAACTTCATGTGCAAAGGACATCTGGGGACCAATGATAACCAGCTGCTTCATCTTCAAGTTCTAAAAGTTGCTGGTACTAGTTACTATGAATCAAACACCATCTTTGAGCTAGGGAAGGTATATTGTGTACATTAGTTAAACAAAATATCTATCCATAATGCTGCACCTGAATAATTTGGATAAAGAAATAGAAGACCTTCAAATCATAAGGAAACACCTCTTCAAATCAAGGCCCTGTCATTGAAACAATGGTTACTTTTGTTTTTCTTTGTTGGAAGCTATAAATTTCTTCGTTTGTTAGGATCACATAGAAGTTACAAATTTCATCCTAGTAATGTTTGCCGGTTGTAGTTACTATCAGCAATATGTTTACTTTTCCTCTTCCCCTATTATTTTCCTAATAAACCTCCTTTTTCTTTTGCTCCTGCATCACCACACCTTATGAACCCCCCAACATAAAAAAGAAACCAAATACAAAAATAGACTGAAAATGATAAACTAGCCATTAAATTAGGAGAGAAGAATTTTATGAAAATACATGTGCACTAAAAGGGTAAAGACAATATCCCACTGCTAAATTTATAACGTAATAATAGCAAAACCCACACTGAGGATTCAAGCCTAAACCCTGATGCCCAGGCCAATACACTGAGGACCTCTATTATCGAGGAAACATTACAGGTGAAGCAATCAAGCAGTCAGCATAAGCTACTCGAATGAACCATAAAGTATTAGTATTAGAATTTACCCCATTTTTGGTCGACTACATGGGTCTGGATGCAACAACCATAAGCAAAAGGAAGCTTCTTTTGGCCATTTCAGCAGAAGTTGTGGTGGAAGAACCCGATGCCGCAAGCTAGACATTGTCCTGCTTTTTTCCTCAGTAGAACTAAATGTGCAGAATAACTGTCGACAGGAATGCTCATTATAAGTATTTCTCTCCCCAGATTTGTACAAATTATTTCTACTTTCTTTCAGGCTAGAGCGAAGAAGAGAAAAATGAGACATGCAGCTTTATATTCTAAAGATAATGTAGTAATCGGGTAGAGCAGTTAAAGCTTAAGACAACAGAGATTCTAAGAAATGAAAAGACAATACCATGTTTACAGACCTCAAATAGAAGAACTCCTAAACGATAAATATCTGAAGCACAGGAACATGGGGCACCTGCAATCTCTTCTGGACTAGTATACCAACTTGTCTCCATAACTAAGAGTTCTTTCACTGGGAAAGACTGCTTCTCTCTAGGCTTTTCTGAGTTCCCACTATCTTTTGTTTCAAACCCTATTGCGCTCTCCATTCCAGCTACATGTGTTGCATGGATCGAAAGTGACTTTGAACAACTAGTTTCTGTGATCGGCTGAGCTTCAATATGACCCAACCTGGTGTCCTCAAGCAAATCATGTGAGAAGGAAGGGGATGACTGTTTAATCTCCATATTTTGGCTGTTCAATCCATCGTCCAAGGAGTCTGATCCAGAATCTGAACAAGAAGCTGACTCAATGAAAGAGACATGGTTGAAAGAAGACATTATGAAGCAGGAAGGTCGTACATTATTAAGAACAACTCCTTGTGAATGTGCAGCACTGACAATTTCAACAATCTGCCTAAATATATGCAAGGATTCAATTGCATCAATTGTGCGTTCTGGGTTGTCCAGCCACTGTCTCAAACTAACATCACCCCATTCTATGGGGCGAACAAGAGGATCCAGTGCTACTGCATCCTCTGAGACACCAGAACCACCAAGATGATTTTTGAAATGGTCACTAGGAGGATCCCTTAACCTTCTTCCTGTGCCAAACACTGAATTGCGAGATGCATCAGCCGATAAGCTTAATCTGCTTGCATGAAGCAAACTCAAATTCCTTTCTGAAGACACGGAAGCATCTAAACCTCTGGAACTTGCAGACTTCCGCCAGCCAGTATCAGATGAGCCTTCCATTGTCATCTGCCAATTACCAAATTAAGGCCAACACGTACGTCAGTATGAACAACAGCCTCAGACTTATGACACCTCTTCCCCTCCATTATAACTTGAAGCTAAGAAAACAAAATTTCAGGTTCATGAGTAGTATGGTTCATGTAGATGTTCATAAGTAGTGATGTCTTTGAACATGGGCATCTTGCTATTTGACCACAACAGTAGGACACCAGAATGCCAACATCTTTCAGATGATGCAGACCTCCTCAAGCCAGCCACTATTGTTTTAGCTGATACATTTTATGTAGAACAGCCTATCATTTGAACTTCAAGTATCTAGTTCTGTCGAACACCATATTCTTCAGTCCATCCACTGAAAAAATGATGATCCTTAAGCTTGAACTGCACAAATGGCTAATCCTCCTTACAATAACTCTACAAGAAAAACAAAACAAAACACTATCAATGAGGGCAAAAATACTAAATAAATCAACTGCATAAAGTGAAACACCTCCTGACAAAAACTTCCGTAGAATGTAGGTGCAAGGATGATTAAAGTAGATGGCTTCAATAATGTGATCTCCAAAAAGAAATGAGAAGATCATCTACTTAAGGAGGGCAAGACACATAAATATATCTTCTCACATGTACACACCAAATATATGCATCATGAAACAATATTAAGGAACAGCAAAAGGAGGAAAAGGATATCCAGGAAAAAAAGTGACAAAGCAAAACCTCAGCGTAACCGTTGTTTTCTGAAACCTATATTTTATTCAAGGAGCAATGACATTCAAAATCAATAATATATAATAATCTTAAAACGAGAATCATGGCCATAGCCTACCGATTCAGCTTGCCAATAGACAGAGAAGGTGACCACAAAGATCATCAATCCTATCTTATTCATTACCCCTCTTCCCATTCTTCAACATAGAATTCCTCCAACAATGATCCTCAAGCTGCTAACTTGAATGAAATCAACATTGACCCCCAATTTGATCAAATGGAAAAATTGACAATCCAAAACACAATCTTTAATAGAGAACTAAAAGCAAAACTAGTAATAAATATCCCAAACTTCAAGCTGAAATATCCGATTTCGAAACCCAGCCCAATTCCTTCAAGAACTAGTTGATTGTAAACATGCAAGTAACATGCAATATGAAGTAGGGAACAATGACCCAGAAAATAACCCTTGAATCTCCCACCTTGGCAGCCAAAAATAGTACCAATTAGCAAGAAAAACTCCTCACATACAGCATCCATGAAATAGGTCATAGCCTCTTTTCCCTTTTTTGGATGCCTTCTTGGGGAGGTTTGGTGGAAGGGGGGAAGAGAGAGAGAGAGAGAGAGAGAGAGAGAGAGACTAACCAGCAGCAGAGGCGAATCAAGTTGAGCACTTTTGCTTGGCCTCCTCCAGCAAGAATGATCAGGCTGAAACCAGACCCATCCATACAGAACATACGACTTTTAGTGGAGCTGAGCTTCAGAAACAGCAAAGCACCACAACCTCATAAATTTCTCCTCAAGCATTTTCCACAGAAAGCAACCAACAAAATCCCTCCACACAAAATATGGACCATATGTTTTCCACACCACAAGAAAACCAAAATATAAACAATATAACTATATACTACAGTATTATATTATTATTCAATAAAAAAAAAAAGTGGAAAGAACTCTTAACATTACAATATAGAATGAAAAACACAATAGTTTATTTATTGGTTGCGCAATTTCCAAGCTCTGAACAATGAATACCGCTGAGATCCCGTGGTGGGTCAAAGAGATAATCAACTTTAAATCCAACATCCAGCTTACTATAGTTGTATTTCCTTGTTTTAAAAAAAAAAAAATTCTTATTCCATTATATAGATGAGCAAGAAAGATACTTGTCTCACCTCATCTTCATCATCTTTAATCTTTATCCGCCTCTGTTGGAGATAAGTACGTGGCCTAATTTTATCCTCAAATTCAACGTTTAAAATAATACCCGAATAGTAAATTCACCAATTCTCCATGGGGTCCTACGATTTGATTCAACTATTTCAATGTCCAATCAATTAAGCAAAACAAAAAGGGAGAAAAGAATATTGTAATCGTAATGAAAACCAAAATCAAGCATCAGCATGTGTAAAGTGTAATGGAGAAGATTTGGGAATCTCCCTAACATAACAATTTGGTTTAGTTTATTTGCTTAGTTTTTACAAAACCCTAGAATGTGAATATCATGGCGGCATTAGGATATTAAAATATGTAATTAGAAAATTGATTGACGATAAGAAAAGATTATTTAAGTGAGAGCGAAACTCTAATTATTTCGATAACAACAAGATGATGATGATGATGATGATGATGATGATGATGATGATGAGAGAGAGAGCTTACGCAATTGGATGAGCAAAGACAGCAAGCAATCAGTGGACTTAGCGCTGACAGTGGCAGAAGACCACAATCAGAATTGGTTTTGAAACTCGACGCCTCATTTTACAGAGGTTGAAATAATTTTTTAAAGAAAAAAACAAGAGGTTTAAATAATTTAGACTATGGATATGGAGTAACAAATTGCTAAAATATCTCCAATTTTTGTACTTTTAGAGCATCATTTATCATTTTATCATCTTATTTATCAATTTTATTTATTGTCAAAATTTTGATTGGTGTAATTAAAGGTGTGAGTGTATTTTTAAGTACAAGATACTCATTCGTTTAATAGTTATTGTAAAAAATATTAGACTTTCTAATATCATTTTACTAGTCGTAATATCATATTTTGCACGATTTGTTAAAAACTTTAAATTATAAAGTTGAAATTAATATAAAAATAATAATAATAATTCAATTTCTTTGTAGAAGATGAACATGTCATGTTTTTAAGCAAAGTATATTGATTTATAAATATGAATGTGCTATTCCTTTATTTGAAAAAAGCAACAAAAAATAAACAAAATATAGGCAATTTTATTTAATTGAAATACTCATACAATATGCATCCTTCTTCACATGCCCATTAGTTTGAGACGAGATTATTAATATTCGTACTCTCGTACTATCGCTGCAATCATTTTTCTACCCATGTCGTATTGAAAATTATTTTCAACCCCCGACGTTAGTAGCATATTACAATTGTAGTCAAACTTAGGATTTAAAGTTGACCGGAATAATTAAAAGACGAAAATACCCTTACATTATTTTCACCGAGTCTCTCTCGCTCTCCACCCCTAAACTCTCTGTTTTTATTTCACTTGGATCTTCAATGTCTCATTGTAATTCCCTTCGATAACACAAATCTACGTAATCAATAGCTTAAAATTCGTGATCTCTTCCTTCTTTTTCTCTTTCTTACACTTCTCCAATGCCTCCCGAATCCTCTTCAACGCCTCGTTTAACTCCTTGCCGGACCTTTCACCTTGTGAAACGGCCATCACAAGCCCGTGATACGCCTCCACTCGAAGAGAGTCCTTCTCCAAGATGTCTTCGAACGCCACTTTTGCCAATTCCGACTCTCCCATGTAGCTATACATGTGGGCTCTTAGCAATGGCAACTCACTCTCATCGAGCTCAAGTTCAATCAACCTCGTTTATGACCTCAACGGCTTCAAGTAGCTTCCGATTCTTAATCTTGACCTCCATTAGAGATTTAAGAGCTTCAACATCATCCGGGTGCGAAGCCACATGCTCCTCCAACGATTTCTCCCTCTCCTCATCGGAAACCGCTTCTTCGGCAGCCACCATCTCGGGCGAAGACTCAACCGCCAGCAGCAGTGCAACTATGGTTAACAATGGGCCGTGCCCAAAGCTGGAGAAAAAGAGGGCAGAGGCTGCAACGGCAACACAAAGAGGAGTTTTGAGGAAGGAAAACAGAGAGAAAGGGTTTTTGGTTTTTGGTTGACGAGGAGATTTTGAGGAAGGAAAACAGAGAGACTCGAGAGAGAGAGAGAGAGAGAGAGAGGGTGTCGAGCTAAGGAGAGGAGGGTGAGTTGAATGAAATAAAAACAGAGAGTTTAGGGGAGGAGAGCGAGAGAGACTCGGTGAAAATAATGCAAGGGTATTTTTGTCTTTTAACTATTCCGGTCAACTTTAAACCCTAAGTTTGACTACAATTGTAATATGCTACTAACGTCGTGGGTTGAAAATAATTTTCAATACGACATGGGTAGAAAAATGATTGCAAAGATAAGTACGAGGAGTACGGATGTTAATAATCCGTTTGAGATGTATTCTTTCTTTAGAGTATAGTAGAGTTTACACATATTTTAATATCACTTAATTACAACTAATTTATTAGCGGTGATTAAAAAATTTAATTTATAATCTTACTTTTCAGAAACAAAAAAGGAGAAAATATAAAAGATACTTGCATATAAAAATTTTAATTAGGAGATGAACAGTTAAAATATACTTTTTTTTATTTTTCTATAGAAAGAATTTGAATTATATATATAAGATAATGAGTATATCTATATTTTTCAAAATTATACATTTTATAATTTAGTAATTCATCAAAGAATAGTATGCATGTGCTCACTAAGAGATACATTAATATACCCGTTGATGATTATAAAAAATAAAAAAATAAAAACACCTTTAGCTTCCACCCAAATCATCGATCATCCCAAAATTATAGTGTGCATCCATCATTGCTCAATGCTCAAAGTAACTTCATTTCGTGTTTGTCAACTCTCTATCTCCAAATAAGCTCTTCAATAAACAATTCCATCATAGAGTCCCAACAACCATAAACTACTGCAATTGTTGAAGGGCATCATTCATATGACTATGAATAAAAATGGAAAATTTACAGTTAAATCTTATTTTAATTTATAATTACATTTTTAGTTATATTTTTTATACTCAAATTAAAAAAATACAATACCCCTCCTTTTTTTATTTCTACTTTGTCAGCCCCCTTCTCTGTCTCTCCTCCCCTTTACGCTCTCTCTCCTCGCCTCTCTGTCAGTCTCTCTCCCTCTCCTTCCCTCTCTCTCTCTCCTTACCTCCTTTCTTTTAAATATATTTTATTTTTTTAAATAAAAATAAAAATAAATTTACATTTTAAAATAAAAATTATTTTATATTTTAAAATTTTTTTTGTTATTAAAATTTTTTTAATACTATTATATTTTCTCTTATTATAAATAAATTAATTTATTTTTCACACAAAAAAATAATATATTTATTTTTTATCTAATTTTAAATAAAATTTAACTTTTAAGTTCATTATAAAATATAAATTTTTCATTTTTCATTTTTCTTATTTTAATTAAAATTATTTTGACTGAAAAAATATGAAAATATTGTTTAAATCTTGAACCTTAATCAAGTGAAAATATTAAACCAATAAACCTAAACATGAACAGATTGTCGACGGTTAACTATAATGTTATCCTGTGATTAATTTCTATGTTATCTAGGATGAATATCTATGCTTAATTTTATTAATTTAATATTTTAAGTTGAGTAATTAAGATTTAGGATTTGAATAAATATTTTTATATTTTTTCAATCAAAATAATTTTAATTCAAATAAGATAAAACTAAAACCGAAAATTTTAAATTTTATAGTAATGAATTAAAATAACAATTTTACTTAAAATTAGATGATAAAAATAAATAGATTTTTTGTATCAAAATAAATTTATTTATTTATAACTAGTGTGGACTCGTGCTATGCACTGAATAATGTTATATAATGTATACCTTAAAAAATTATTAAATCATGGAGTAACGTTGTACTTGTAAGTTTCTTTTTCTCGATCATTTGATTTTATTGAATGGTTTCACATTCAACAATATTCTTTTGCATGTTATCCCCTCACAGATGAAAAACTTTTGTGACTCATCACATTTATCAAAACCCAACACATAAAAATCATTAGAGCCCAACACACATTCATATTTCAATCATTCTAAATTTCTAAAGAATAAATAAAGAATCTAAAATGATAAATAAAAAGAATGTTAAAAAATATTATCAAGGTTTTAAGATTATACTCGTGATATGGAACATTAAGAAGGCAGAACCCTATAAGAATCAAACAATTTAAATAATGTGACAATATATTTGGGTATCAAAAGACAAATATTAGTAGGAAAAGGAATAATATATGATTGGTAGATATTGAATTAGATGACCTATAGATGACAATAAATATCATTATGTCGCAAATTAATATTACAATACAAATTACAACAAATCAATAAAAAGAATGTCAAACTTATAATTCATAACTCTCTACAAAGTCAATACTAATTTGACTTTAACGTCTAAATAAACATATACATTCAACCTACTAAAACATCATTAAATCAAATGTTACACGAACCTTTAAAAAGTATACATACACCTATAATGGGATCTCATTTTTTAAAATTATAGGGTGAATATGATGGTTTACCTATTCTTACCTACTTGTGCACACAAATGCAATCTATTTTCTTCCTACACTCTTCAGTCATCCTCAAGAGGTTATAGACAATAAAAGTTAATTATAAATAACTTTCAAACTATGACTCCACCTCTTAATCATAAATAACTTTGTGTTCAACCCCTTATCTTCTTACATTTGCATCCTTAATATCAGCTGTATTTCCCAATCATTTGCCTAACATCCAACTCAACTTGCAAAATAGATTCACATATTTTAGCTTAATTTCTGGCACTTTTGAAACTTAATTTGCAACTATATTTTCTCTCTAAAAATTTATAATATCCTAGTCATCTAAAAAGGAATGAGAAAATTCATTAAAAAATAAATTTATCGATTGTAAACATTCACACGAATGATAAAAGTATGGTAAAAGAAAATTCATTTTGCAAACTTGCCCAAAAATTATATAGACATTAAAATCATTTAAGGTAGAAATGTAGTGAGAAAGAATGACAACTTCACCTGTGCATAAATTAGCAAGTGAAGTATATAAAATTCAACTTAATAATTACCAAATTGGGTTTCATAAATCATATTAATGATCAAGTAGGCAGTGAACTAAGAAAATGATTTCTAAGAGAGAATATATGCAAATCTTAGATACAGGTAACTTAAGACAATTTTTTTGGCGGTTGGTGCAATTTAGCAAGTTACGCAAAAAATCATATAATGAAGATATCTCATATATTTAAGGTAAGTTATTGAAATGCCTTCAATTTATTTTAAACATTATATGACAACCTTAATCATCTAATCTCTATTCTTTGACCCTATATTTGCGAAGAAAATGTAGGTAAAATTAATTGAAAGGATTTATTGTTAATCAATCGAGACATCATCTCAAACTCCTCTTCCTCAATTTAAAGTACACACTGTTATTCCATTAAGGGGCAAATCAAGAGATGCTTAAATACCAAAGCTAAACTGCCAAAGCAATCAAGTTTGCTAGAATCGGACATCTATAACTCAAAGCCACATACCTTCAATCTGTTCTCCAAGTATTTCTAAAACCCCTTTCTCATTTCATCATAACAAATATGTCATTTTTTTTGTTCATAAATTTTGTCGATCCTAAATGACGACTCTATTATGTTTATATCGCAAATAATTAAAACTAAAATAAATTAAATTAAGATTTTGAAACTGTAAAAAGAAACATTAAAGGTGAAATATTAACTCCACGTAAGCTAATTACCATTATTCAACATTTGTTTCAATATGTGAAGGAGAAAAAATAATACTAATAAGACTATACTATCGGACACACACAAAAAAAAAAAAAAAAAAAGGAGAGGAGAGTCCACTTATAAAAGGTATTTTTTTATTTCGGTAAATTATATTTTTTATTTATCTAATTATTTACATCAACGACTCATATTTAATGGACAAATAATTTTTATGGTTAACATTGCTCTAAACTTCTACAATCACCCCCTTCGTAATATTTGACCGGTTTAAAAATACTATTATTATATATTGTATAAATTATTATTATTATTTTATTTTATTTTATTTTTTTATTATTTTGGTAAGGAGTAAAACAGAGTCCATATATAAGAGAAAATATTTTTTAAGAATAAATTATCATTTTATTTATTGGACGAAACTCCTAAATTCACTCTCGAGCCGCCATGTCGGACTTTTAAAAAGATTGCTATTATATAATACATAAATTATTTACATCAACGACTCATATTTAATGGACAAATAATTTTTATGGTTAACATTGCCCTAAACTTCTACAATAACCCCTTTGTAATATTTGATCGGTTTAAAAATACTACTATTATATATTGTATAGATGATTATTATTATTATTACTAGTTTGGACTCGTGCTATACACGTAGTAATGTTGTAAAATGCATAACTTAAAAAATTATTGAATTATGGAGCAATGTCGTACTTGTGAGTTTCTTTTCTCGATCATTTGATTTTATTGAATGGTTTCACTTTTAACAACATTCTTCTATATGTTATCCCCCTCATAGCGAAAACGCTTTCGTGATTCATCAAAGTTACCGAACCCAACACATAAAAATCATTAGAGCTCAAGACACATTCATCTTCCAATCATTCTAAATTTCAAAATAATAAATAAATAATCTAAAATAATAAATAAAAAAGAATGTTAAAAAATATCATCAAGGTTTTAAGATTACACTCGTGATTTGGAATATTAATAAGGCAGGCCTCTATAAGAATCAAACAATTTAAATAATCCTAATTCATACGAGTTATAAAAATAGTGTGACAATATATTTGGGTATTAAAAGTTGAATATTAGTAGGAAAATGAATAATATATGATTGGTAGATATTGAGTTAGATGACCTATAGATGACAATAAATATCATTATGTTACAAATTAATATTACAACACAAAGTACATCAAATCAATAAAAGAATATCAACCTTATAACTCATAACTCTCTACAAAATCAATACTAATTTAACTTAATAGACGCCTAGATAAATATTTATATGCAACTAACCTACTAAAACATCATTGACTTAAATATGACACGAACTCTTAAAAAGCATACATATACCCATGATGAGATCTCATTTTTATAAAATTATAAGATGAATATGTTGATTTATCCATTCTTACCTACCTCTGCACACAAAGATAATTAAACATATAATGACTACTTATATTAAGATTGATAGTGAAAAATATTATATGATAGAAGTGATCCAAATATATTTAACAATAATATGTAATTTGTATCATAGTAAAGGGTATGATAGGTCAATTCGTGGCGCAGGATAATAAAATCATCTCGTGTTTTGTACTTATATTGAAAATTGATCCCGATTTTAGTAGTGAATCAATGGGGCAAAAATATTGATACAATTGAGATTTTATAAATACATGTTTTACTCGATTAACAACCAATTGCTTCCCTTGAGACACAACTCTTACTCTCAATTAATTAACATAATAAGAGTAACATGAAATTCTATTTCAAGACGGCGGAGAGGTTTGAAGGCAAAACTCATCTTTTAATAATTTAGAAAACTTACAATATTAAAAGATATAATTTAAATATGTTTGTCAATAATAAGTCACGAGATAGACATGTTAGGAAGAAACTAAAATAAACTGTATTTGTAAGAAAAAAAAATGATTTGTATGTTATGCAAAAATTTTGAGACAAATGAATTTATTCGAAATCATATGGGCTTAATAGAAGTTGGTATATTAAGTTTGTAATCCTTTAAACATAACACAAGTTATGAACTTAAAGTCCACAAATTACGAACCGAAGCAATATAATTCTTAACTTTTTATTCATTACGTTTTATTCAACAACATATTTGAATCATAACTTTCTATCTTGTAGGCATTTTTAATTATTAATATCAAGTATATATGTAGTTGTTATATTTTTATTATATTAATTTATGATTTCTTAAGGTTTATTAAATCATTTTGTACATAGGATGAATGTAATAATTAAATTGCTTCCTCATATAGTTAAATATTTAAATATTATTTTTATAACATGTTCATGTTGATTTTAATTTTAAAATTTTTTATAATAAATATATTTTAAACTAATACAATTTTATGACATCAAGTCAAAAAACACCATCAACAATGAAAAATTAATAATGTTAGAAAAAATTAATATTTTAGGCCCAAAATAATATTGCATATCAATGTACATAAAAATAAATGAAAGCTAATATGCAATCCAAACCCTAAATAAATAAATACATAACTATATATATTTATTTTATTTTATGTCTTAATATATTTTAATTTTCAGATTACTTTTTTGTTCATTTTTGTTTATTTTTTAGTCAATTTGTTAGAAGTTAGAATAAAATTAGTCTTCTTTGGTTAATTTGATTTTTATATTATTATAGGGTTTAGTTAGAGTCTTTTTAATCTGTTAGTATTAATTTTCTTAGTTTTTATAACTGATTTGATAATTTTTTAGATTTTTTTCTAATTTAGCTCAAAGCAGGTCTTTAATTTAATAAATTTATAAATTTAATTTTTTTATTTTGATTTTAGGTGTTTAGGATATATTCAGGTCCAAAAATTAGTTTTAATATTTTGGTATTTAATTATTTATTTTCTCATTTATTTAGTGTAGTTTATTATTGGTTTTACTTTCTATTTAAGATTATATTTTTATTTTATTATTTTTAATTCTGTTTAATTTTTCTGGAAAACTATAAAAAAAATACTTTTGGGTTTTAGGTTACTTTTATATTTTTTCAGATTGAATTTATTATATAATTTATTATATGTGTTATTTATTAATTTTCTACTTAGTTTTTTTTTATTTTCTGTTTTATATTTTTATGAATTAATTAGGATGATTAGTTATTATTTAATTTTTATATTAAGATTAGGTAATTTTATAATATATAACTGATTTGATAATTTTTTAGACTTATTTGCTAATTTAGGTTAAAGTATGTTTTAATTTAATAAATTTATAAATTTAAGTTTTTCATTTTTATTTTAGATTTTTAGGCTATTAGGTCCAGAAAATACTTGTAATATTTTGGTAATTTAATTATTTATTTTTGTACTTATTTAATGCATTTTATTATTTGTTTAACTTTTTGTTTAAGATTATGTTTTTATTTTAGTATTTTTAATTTTGTTTAATTTTTCTGAAAAGTTATTATTATTATTATTATTATTATTATTATTATTATTATTATTATTGTTGTTGTTGTTGTTGTTGTTGTTGTTGTTGTTGTTGTTGTTGTTGTTGTTGTTGTTGTTGTTGTTGTTATTATTATTATTATTATTTTTGCATGGAGTAAAAAAGAGTGCATATATGAGTGGAAACCTATTTTTTTAATGATAAATTATTATTTTTTTATTGGACTGAACTCCTAGACCGCCATGTCATCTTTTTGAAAAGATTGCTATTATATATGCTATAGTATAGATTATTATTATTATTACTAGTCCGCACTCGTGCTATGTACGGAATAATGTTGTACAATGCATAACTTCGAAATTATTGAAGTACGGAGCGATGTTGTACTTGTGAGTTTCTTTTCTCGATCATTTGATTTTATTGAATGATTTCACTTTCAACATTATTATTTTATATGTTATTCCTTCATAGCGAAAACGCTTTCGTGACTCATCAAAATTATCAGAATCCAACACATAAAAATCATTAGAGCCCGACACACATTCATCTTCCAATCATTCTAAATTTCAAAAGAATAAATAAATAATCTAAAATAATAAATAAAAAAGAATGTTAAAAAATGTCATCAACATTTTAAGATTACACTCGTGATTTGAAATATTAAGAAGCCAAACTACTCTAAGAATCAAACAATTTAAATAATCATAACTCATACAATTATAAAAATAGTGTGACAATATGTTTGGGTATCAAAAGGTAAATATTAGTAGGAAAAAGAATAATATATAATTGGTAGATATTGAGTTAGATGACCTATACATGACAATAAATATCATTCTGTCACAAATTAATATTATAACACAAAGTACATCAATGAATAAAATAATATCAAACTTATAACTCATAACTCTCTACAAAGTAAATACTAATTCAACTTAATTGACGTCTAGATAAATATTGATATGCAACTAACCTAATAAAATATCATTGACTTAAATATTACACGAACTCTTAAAAGTTTACATATACCCATAATGGGATCTCATTTTTTAAAAATTATAAGGTGAATATAATGATTTATCTATTCTTACCTATTACATTGAGATTAATAGTAAAAAATATTATAATGATAGAAGTGATCCAAATATATTTAACAATAATATGTAATTTCTATCATAATAAAGGGCATGATAGGTCAATTTACGGCGTAGAGTAATAAAATCATTTGTGTTTTGTACTTATATTGAAAATTGATCGCGTTTTTAGTAGTGAATCAATGGGGCAAAAATATTGATACAATTGAGATTTTATAAATACATGTTTAACTCGATTAATAACCAATTGCTTCCCTCAAGACACAACTCTTCCTCTCAATTAATTAACATAATAAGAGTAACATGAAGTTCTATTTCAAGATGGCGGGGAGGTTTGATGGCAAATACTCATCTTTTAATAATTTAGAAACTTACAATAGTAAAAGATATGATTTAAATATGTTTCTCAATAATAAGTCATAGATAGACATGTTAGGAAGAAAATAAAATAAACTGTGTTTGTAACAAAAAAATAATCTGTATGTTGTGCAAAAATTTTAAGACAAATGAATTTATTGGAAGTCTTATGGTCTTAATAGAAGTTGGCATATTAAGTTTGCAATCATTTAAACATAACACAAATTATAAACTTAAAGTTCACAAATTACGAACTGAAGTAATATAATTCCTAATTTTTTATTCATTACGTTTTATTCGACAACATATTTGAATCATAACTTTCTATCTTGTAGGCATTTTTAATTATTAATATCAAGTATATATGTAGTTGTTATATTTTTATTATATTAATTTATGATTTCTTAAGGTTTATTAAATCATTCTATACATAGGATGAATATAATAACCACATTGCTTCCCTAGATAGTTAAATATTTAAATATTATTTTTATAACATGTTTCTGTTGATTTTAATTTTAAAAATTCTTATAATAAATATATTTTGAACTAATACAATTTTATGGCACCAAGTCAAAAAACACTATCAACAATGAAAAATTGATAATGTTAGACAAAAATATTATATTTTAAGCCCAAAATAATATTGCATATAAATATACAATAAAACAAATAAGAGCTAATATACAATCCAAACCCTATATAAATAAATACATAACTATATATACTAATTTTATTTTTTGCAGATTTTTGATTTAATTTATTATATTTGTTATTTATTAATTTTCTACTTAGTTTTGTTTTTATTTTCTATTTTATATTTTTATGAATTAATTAGGATGATTAATTATTATTTAATTTTTATTTTAAGATTAGATAATTTTATAATATATAACTGATTTGATAATTTTCAGACTTATTTACTAATTTAGGTTAAAGCATGTTTTTAATTTAATAAATTTATAAATTTATTTTTTTCATTTTTATTTTAGGTTTTTAGGCTATTAGGTCTAGAAAATAGTTTTAATATTTTGTAATTTAATTATTAATTTTCGTATTTATTCAGTACATTTTATTATTTGTTTAAGTTTTTGTTTAAGATTATGTTTTTATATTTTTTTAATTTTTTTAATTTTTCTGAAAAATTATATATTATTATTATTATTATTATTATTATTATTATTATTATTATTATTATTATTGTTATTATTATTAGTATTATTATTATATTTATTGTGGCATAGAGTAAAAAGAGTTTGTATATGAGTGGAAAGCTATTTTTTTTAATGATAAATTATTATTTTTTTAATTAGATGAAACTTCTAAATTCACTCTCATATCGGCATGTCATCTTTTTGAAAATATTGCTATTATATGTAGTATAGATTATAAATTTAGTTTTTTCATTTTGATTTTAGGTGTTTAGGATATATATTCAGGTCCAAAAATAATTTTGATATTCAAGTAATTGAATTATTTATTTTCTCATTTATTTAGTGCAGTTTATTATTTGTTTTACTTTCTGTTTAAGATTATATTTTTATTTTATTATTTTTAATTATGTTTAATTTTTCTAGAAAACTTTAAAAAAAATATTTTTGGGTTTTAGGTTACTTTAATATTTTTTCATATTTTTTATTTAATTTATTATATAATTTTGTGTATTTGTTATTTATTAATTTTATACTTAGGTTTGGTTTTATTTTTTGTTTTATATTTTTATGAATTAATTTGGATGATTAATTATTATTTAGTTTTCATATTAAAATTAGATAATTTTATAATATATAACTGATTTGATAATTTTTCAAACTTATTTACTAATTTAGGTTAAAGCATGTTTTTAATTTAATAAATTTATAAATTTATTTTTTTCATTTTTATTTTAGGTTTTTAGGCCATTAGGTCCAGAAAATAGTTTTAATATTTTGGTAATTTAATTATTTATTTTCGTATTTATTTAGTGCATTTTATTATCTGTTTAACTTTTTATTTAAGATTATGTTTTTATTTTATTATTGAGGCATGGAGTAAAAAATATTCCATGTATGAGTAGAAACATATTTTTTTCAATGATAAATTATTATTTTTTTATTCGACGAAACTCCTAAATTCACTCTCAGACAGCCATGTCATCTTTTTTAAAGATTGGCATTATATAGTGTATAGATTATTATTATTATTATTATTATTATTATTATTATTATTATTATTATTATTATTATTATTATTATTATTATTATTATTATTATTATTATTATTGTGCCATGGAGTAAAAAAGAGTCCATATATGAGTGGAAACCTATATTTTTTGTTAATGATAAATTATTATTTTTTTATTGGATAAAAATCTTAAATTTATTCTCAGATCGCCATATCTTCTTTTTGAAAATATTGTTATTATATATAGTATAGATATTATTGTGGCATGGAGTAAAAAAGAGTCCATATATGAGTAGAAACATATTTTTTTTCAATGATAAATTATTTTTTTTATTGGACGAAACTTATAAATTCACTCTCAGACAGACCATGTCATCTTTTTGAAAAGATTGACATTATATAGTGTATAGATTATTATATTTATTTTGGCATGGAGTAAAAAAGAGTCCATATATGAGTGGAAACCTATTTTTTTCAATGATAAATTATTATTTTTTATTGGACAAAACTTCTAAATTCACTCTCGGACCGAGTATGTCATCTTTTTGAAAAGATTGGTATTATATAGTGTATAGATTTTTAAATTCGTTTAATTTTTCTAAAAAATTATATTTATTATTATTATTATTATTATTATTATTATTATTATTATTATTATTATATTTTTGGCATGGAGTAAAAGAGTCCATATATGAATGGAAATCTATTTTTTGTTTCAATGATAAATTATCATTTTTTATTGAACAAAACTCCTAAATTAACTCTTACACTACCATGTCATCTTTTTGAAAAGATTGGCATTATATAGTGTATAGGTAGATTATTATTATTATTACTAGTTCGGACCCGTGCTATGCACGGAGTAATGTTGTATAATACATAACTTAAGAAATTATTGAATTATGCAACGATGTTGTAAGTGTGAGTTTCTTTTTCTCGATCATTTGATTTTATTGAATGATTTCACTTTCAACAACATTCTTATACATGTTATCCCCTCATAACGAAAACGCTTTCGTGACTCATCAAAGTTATCGAACCCAACACATAAAAATCATTAGAGCCTAGCGGACATTCATCTTCCAATCATTCTTAATTTCAAAAGAATAAATAAATAATCTAAAATAATAAATAAAAAAATGTTAAAAAATATCATCAAGGTTTTAAGATTACACACGTCACTTGGAATATTAAGAAGTCGGACCCTCTAAGAATCAAATAATTTAAATAATCCTAAATCATACAGTTATATAAATAGTGTGACAATATGTTTGGGTATCAAAAGGTAAATATTAGTAGGAAAAGGAATAATATATGAGTGGTAGATATTGAGTTAGATGACCTATAGATGACAATAAATATAATTATGTCACAAATTAATATTACAATACAAGTACATCAAATCAATAAAAGAATATCAAACTTATAACTCATAACTCTTTACAAAGTCAATACTAATTTAACTTAATAGACGCCTAGATAAATATTTATATGCAACCAACCTACTAAAACATAATTAACTTAATATTACACGAACTCTTAAAAAGGATACATATACCCATAATGGGATCTCATTTTTTAAAAATTATAAGGTGAATACAATGATATATCCATTCTTACCTACCTCTGGACACAAAAATAATTAAACATATAATAACTACTTATATTGAGATTAATAGTGAACAATATTATAATGATAGAAGTGATCCAAATATATTTAACAATAATAGGTAGTTTGTATCATAGTAAGGGCATGATAGGTCAATTCGCGGTGTAGGGTAATAAAATAATCTGTGTTTTGTACTTATACTGAAAATTAATCGCGATTTTAGTAGTGAATCAATGGGGCAAAAATATTGATACAATTGAGATTTTATAAATACATGTTTTATTCGATTAACAACCAATTGCTTCCCTCGAGACACAACTCTTCCCTCAATTAATTAACATAATAAGAGTAACATGAGTTCTATTTCAAGATGGCGGGGAGGTTTGATGACAAATAGTCATCTTTTAACAATTTAGAAAACTTACAATAGCAAAAGATATGATTTAAATATGTTTGTCAATAATAAGTCGCAGATAGACATGTTAGGAAGAAACTAAAATAAACTATATCCGTAACAAAAAAAAAAAATGATATGTATGTTGTGCAAAAATTTTGAGACAAATGAATTTATTTGAAATCCTATGGGCTTAATAGAAGTTGACATATTAAGTTGCAATCCTTTAAACATAACACAAATTATGAACTTAAAGTATACAAATTATGAACTTAAAGTATACAAATTACAAACTGAAGCAATATAATTCCTAACTTTTAATTCATTACGTTTTATTCCACAACATATTTGAATCATAATTTTCTATCTAGTAGGCATTTTTAATTATTAATATCAAGTATATATGTTTTATTTATATTTTTATTATATTAATTTATGATTTATTAAGGTTTATTAAATCATTCTGTATATAGGATGAATGTAATAACCAAATTACTTCTTCGGATAGTTAAATAGTTAAATATTATTTTTATAACATGTTCCTGTTGTTTTTAATTTTAAAAATTCTTATAATAAATATATTTTAAACTAATACAGTTTTATGAAACCAAGTCAAAAAAAGCACCATCAACAATGAAAAATTAATTATGTTAGACAAAATTATTCTATTTCAGGACCAAAATAATGTTGCATATCAGTATACGTAAAAATAATTGAGAGCTAATATACAATCCAAACCCTAAATAAATAAATACATAACTATATATATTAATTTTATTTTATGTGTTAATATATTTTAATTTTCAGATTATTTTTCTTTTTCTTTTTGTTATTTTTTAGTCGGTTTGTTAGAAGTTAGAATAAAATTAGTCTTCTTCAATTAATTTTATTTTTATATTACTATAGGCTTTAGTTAGAATCTTTTTAATCTGCTAGTATTAATTTTTTTAGTTTTTATAACTGATTTGATAATTTTTTAAATTTTTTTCTAATTTAGGTTAAAACAGACTCTTGACTTTAATAAATTTATAAATTTAGTTTTTTCATTTTGATTTTAGGTGTTTAGGATATATTCAGGTCCAAAAATAATTTTAATATTCCGGTAATTTAATTATTTTCTCATTTATTTAGTGCAATTTATTATTTGTTTAAGATATTATTTTATTTTATTTTTATTTTATTATTTTTAATTCTATTTAATTTTTCTGGAAAACTATATAATTTTTTTTTTGGGTTTTAGGTTACTTTTTATTTTTTCAGATTTTTGATTTAATTTATTGTATAATTTTGTATATTTGTTATTTATTAATGTTCTACTTAGTTTTGTTTTTATTTTCTATTTTATATTTTTATGAATTAATTAGGATGATTAATTATTATTTAATTTTTATATTAATATTAGATAATTTTATAATATGTAATTATTTTCATAATTTTTTAGACTTATTTACTAATTTATTAATTTATAATTGTTTTCATTAGGTACTTTCCCATTCAGGTACCTAGGGATGCCTTTATCTACAAAAGGCTGAGCCACAGTATGTGCCAACCTTTGATAGATAAAATAAAGGCAAAAATCTCTACATGGTCTCGTGAAACTCCTGTCTTATGCTCGGAAGAAAAATAGTAATTGATGCAGTATTATCGGGAGTAATCACCTTTGGTCTCAAATCTTCCCCTACCTTAACATACTATCCATTCTATTGAGGCACTCTGCAGTAAGTTTTTATGGAGTGGATCGCTAGAGGGGAAAAAGATATCCCTAGTTAGTTGGAAAAAGTCTGCCAACCATACCTCAATGGAGGATTAAATTTCAAAGAACCGTTGTCATGGAACAAAGCTCTCTGTGCAAAGTGGATATGGAAGATTATGTATACTAATTCTATATATACCATTTGGGTCAAAGCCTATATGAAGGTTTGCTCGGAGAGAGTCTCGAGTCACCCTAAAGGGGGTGAATAGGGTGATAGGAAATTTTCCGCGAAATCACACTCTTTTGCGCAGAGGTAGAAGGGAAGATAGATTCCGAGTCTATAAACCGGGTCGAAAGGCTTGGACTTAGAAAGCAATCAAACAGAAAGAACAAGAACCGTAAGGCTGTCTCGAGTCTAGAATGAACTCGGAAAGATAACACTTAGATTTTACGTGGAAACCCTCCCGGGGCAGAAAACCACGGCCCGTGTCAATCCAGTACACGAAGTCAAATCCACTATTTTGAGTCCACAAAATACCGTGAATCGATCGAACCCGAGTTGCTCCCTTAGACAACTCTATACAAGTTTTCCTAGACTCATAAATTCCCTTATCCGATCTAATACTTCCTAGCTGAGATAACCCTTACAGGTTAGGGACAACTAAGCTGAGTTAACCCTTACAGCTTAGTCAAGGGACCTTACAAAGAATGTAAGAAAGAGTTTGTAATCGTGTACAAGACCTTACAACTCGTAAAGTAATGAATTACAGAGTGGGAGTTGTAAGTTGAAGATTGAAAGTAAATACAATGACTTTTCTCAAGTATGTGTATTAACAATAGATTCGGCATTCTTCAAGTCTTGTGAAGTGGCTTCTATTTATAGATAACCGCAGACGAGTAGCCGTTATCTTCATCTCGCTGACCAAGAGTCTTCTCGTGACCGTTGATAGAGGCTTTCCGAGTCACTCGTAAAGTATCCGTTAAAATATGAACGTTGGACAACGGTTTAACTCTCTTGGAAGTCCCAAAACCATCGGTAGTGTCTCGAAAAATGAGGTGGAAACCACCGTTAAGCTTAGCGTTCAGCTTTCCGGATATGGAAGCGCATGCCTTCCGACACAATCTTCCGGGACCTGGAGTAGGGAAGGTGAAGAGCCATGTCTGCCGGTGATTTGACGTTCGCTTAAGCGGTTACTTTTGAGGTTTGAAAAGGTGTATCCTCGAATGAATAACCTACAAAAGTACATTAATTTTGGTTCTCAAAGTATAGAATACTTTGGTCCACGATTAGACACGAGATAATAAAATAATTATAATAATTAAGCAACTGATTATCCGAGTCGAAACGAAATGACATTTTCCGAGTCCAATATCCATGATACTCGGAATTCCATTTGACTTAGTCTAAGCAATAGAGCAGGGTTCCATAAAGAATATCGAGTGAGATAACTTGATATAGACTAAGTATGAAATAAATTAAGAATACCGACTATAACAAAATAGAATGTATAACCACAAGTCGATTCGAGACATTCAAAACGTGATAAATCCGAGTGAAGATGAACTCGGAACAAAGACCCGGTTTTCTAAGTCGCTTACTGAAACGCAATAAATGCATTAAGTGAAAGCGGTATTATTCGAGAGAAGATACTATTTTACTCGAGAGAAGTTTCTACGATACCGAGAATGCCTTGGAATTAAAACCGTATATGTATGAACTCGTTATACCCGATTCCTTTTACATAACTCAAGAAAGTATTAAGCGATGTCCGAGTCTTCACTATATGCTCCGAAACAAGGACATATTTCAAGTACAAGCTCGATGTGGTGATGCGTGGGGGTGGAAGAAATTGATTGTTGTTAGAGATGAACTCATCCACTGTTTGGGAGATGAAAACAAAGCTAGATCATGGATGCAAGCAGCAGAGTCCATATTCTCTTCAAGCAGGTTACAGCTTGTTCCATACTACAACAGACAAAGTATCTTGGTGGAAGACAAGTGTGGAAGAGTTGGGCTTGGGGACGTCATAAAATAATATTATGGTTGGCTTACTTGGGAGACCGACTACGACGAGAATTTCGAATACAAAGGGACTACAAGTGGACAATTCCTGCATGTTTTGTGCTCGAGATTGGTAAGGATAGTTGTGAACACTATTTCTTTTTATGTCCTTACACCTACAGACATATGGGAGGACATGCTTCATTGGCCAAACTGCATAGAAGGGGCTGGGAAACAAAACAAGGTTTGAAATGGGTTGTAAAAGTTTGTAAAGGGAACTCTCACATAAGCAAATGGTGTCGTACTATATTAGTGGGGTCAGTTTATGAAATATGCAAAGAGCGATGTGCAAGAAAGTTCCAAGGTAGGGCTCGAGCGAAAGAGGTGATAGTTAGACAGATTCAATACACTTACAGACCTTCTGGCCGATGCACATAATGTAAATTGGAGTGACTTAGTAATATAAACCGAGTCACTCCACCATCTACTTGTACTTTTGGAAATTAATGATAATTATTTACCTTTTCCCAAAAAAAAAAATTTATAAATTTAGTTTTTTCATTTTTATTTTAGGTTTTTAGGCTATTAGGTCCATAAAATAGTTTTAATATTTTGGTAATTTAATTGTTTATTTTTGTATTTATTTAGTGCATTTTATTATTTGTTTAACTTTTTGTTTAAGATTATGTTTTTATTTTATTATTTTTAATTTTGTTTAATTTTTTTGAAAAATTATATATAGTATTATTATTATAATTATTAGTTCGGACCAAGTGCTATGCACGGAGTAATGTTGTAAAATGAATAACTTAAGAAATTATTGAATTACGGAACAATGTTGTACTTGTGAGTTTCTTTTTCTCGATTATTTAATTTTATTGAATGGTTTCACTTTCAACAACATTCTTCTACATGTTATTCCTCATAGCGAAAACGCTTTCGTGACTCATCAAAGTTATCGGAATCCAACATATAAAAATCATTAGAGCCCAACACACGTTCATCTTCCAATCATTCTAAATTTCAATAGAATAAATAAATAATCTAAAATAATAAATAAAAAAGAATGTTAAAAAATATCATCGGGGTTTTAAGATTGCACTCATGATTTGGAATATTAAGAAGTCGGACCCTCTAAGAGTCAAACAATTTGAATAATCCCAACTCATACAGTTATAGAAATAGTGTGACAATATGTTTGGGTATCAAAAGGTAAATATTAGTAGAAAAAGGAATAATATATGAGTGGTAGATATTGAGTTAGATGACCTATAGATGACAATAAATATCATTATGTCACAAATTAATATTACAACACAAAGTTCATCAAATTAATTAAAGAATATCAAACTTATAACTCATAACTCTTTACAAGGTCAATACTAATTTAACTTAATAAACGCCTATATAAATATTTATATGCAACCAACCTACTAAAACATAATTGAGTTAAATATTACACGAACTTTTAAAAAGTATACATATACCCATAATGAGATCTCATTTTTTTAAAATTATGAGGTAAATATAATGATTTATCCATTCTTACCTACCTCTGCAAATAAAAATAATTAAACATATAATAACTACTTATATTGAGATTAATAGTGAAAAATATTATATGATAGAAGTGATCCAAAAATATTTAACAATAATAGGTAATTTATATCATTCATAGTAAAGGGCATGATAGGTCAATTCGTGGCGTAGGTAATAAAATCATACGTGTTTTGTACTTATATTGAAAATTGATCCCGATTTTAGTAGTGAATCAATGGGGCAAAAATATTGATACAATTGAGATTTTATAAATATATGTTTTACTCGATTAACAACCAATTGTTTCCTCGAGACACAACTGTTCCTCTCAATTAATTGACACAATAAGAGTAACATAAAGTTCTATTTCAAGATGGCGGGGAGGTGTGATTAGGGATGGCAATGGGTCGGGTCCGACCGGACCTGCACTCCATTTAACTTTTTAGATTTGGACCCGGACTCGACCCGGACCCGACGGGTCCAGTAAATTTGGACCCGGACCCAAATCCGGTGGGTCCACGGGTCCACGGGTCTTAAACGAGTCTTAAACGGGTCTACTATATTTTTATCATAAATGAGTTTAAAAATCAATATTTTGTGCCCTATTTTAATATTATTGTAAATTTACAAGCAATTTTGTTACATATAACCTCTTTAGCATTATACTAATCTATCTATCAACCAATCTATTGTACAAACAAAAACTTAGTTCATACAAATCGAATACACCAATATATTAAACACAAAGTTCATCAAAGTTTGACAACACAAAGTTCAAAGTCCATCAAAGTTTAACAACAAATTGTAGGAAGGGTTTCCAAATTGCACCGGGTCCAAATTTGCATGAATACTACCGTTAGAATTTTTCAAAAAAATAAAATTAGTGTTCGGGTCTTAAACGGGTCTTAAACGGGTCCGGGTCGGTCCGGGTCTTATTTTTAAGACCCGGACCCGACCCGAGACCCATCGGGTCCAAATTTTTGGACCCGCACCCGATTAAATGGGTCGGGTCCGGCGGGTCCGGGTCGAGTCCAGGACCCACTGCCATCCCTAGGTGTGATGGCAAATACTCATCTTTTAATAATTTTGAAAACTTACAATAGTAAAAGATATGATTTAAATATGTTTGTCAATAATAAGTCACATATAGACATGTTAGGAAGAAACTAAAATAAACTCGTATTTGTAAAAAAAAAAATGATTTGTATCTTATGCAAAAATTTTGAGACAAATGAATTTATTCGAAGTCATATGTTTTTAATAGAAGTTGGCATATTAAGCTTGCAATCCTTTAAACATAACACAAATTACGAACTTAAAGTTCACAAATTACTGAACCGAAGCAATATAATTCCTAATTTTTTATTCATTACGTTTTATTCCACAACATATTTGAATCATAACTTTATATCTTGTAGGCATTTTTAATTATTAGTATCAAGTATATATGTAGTTGTTATATTTTTATTACATTAATTTATGATTTCTTTAAGGTTTATTAAATCATTCGGTATATAGGATGAATGTAATAACCAAATTGCTTCATCGGATAATTAAATATTTAAATATTATTTTTAGAACATGTTCCTGTTGATTTTAATTTTAAAAATTCTTATAATAAATATATTTTGAACTAATACAATTTTATGACACCAAGTCAAAAAACACCATCAACAATAAAAAATTAATAATCTTAGACAAAATTATTATATTTCAGGCCCAAAATAATATTGCATATCAATATAAATAAAAATAAATGAGAGCTAATAGGCAATTCAAACCCGACATAAATAAATACATAAATATATATATTAATTTTATTTTATGTCTTAATATATTTTAATTTTCAGATTACTTTTCTGTTCGTTTTTGTTATTTTTTAGTCGGTTTCTTAGAAGTTAGAATAAAATTAGTCTTATTCGGTTAATTTTATTTTTATATTATTATAGGGTTTAGTTAGTGTCTTTTTAATCTGTTAGTATTAATTTTCTTAGTTTTTATAATTGATTTGATAAATTTTTAGATTTTTTTCTAATATAGGTTAAAGTAGGTCTTTAATTTAATAAATTTATAAATTTAGTTTTTTCATTTTGATTTTAGGTTTTTAGGATATATTTAGGTCTAAAAAATAATTTAATATTATGGTAATTTAATTATTTATTTTCTCATTTATTTAGTGCAGTTTATTATTTGTTTTACTTTCTGTTTAAGATTATATTTTTATTTTATTATTTTTAATTTTGTTTAATTTTTCTGGAAAACTAAAAAAATATTTTTGGGTTTTAGGTTACTTTTATATTTTTTCAGATTTTTGATTTAATTTATTATATAATTTTATATATTTGTTATTTATTAATGTTGTACTTAGTTTTGTTTTTATTTTCTATTTTATATTTTTATGAATTAATGGATGATTAATTATTATTTAATTTTTATATTAAGATTATATAATTTTATAATATATAACTAATTTGATGATTTTTCAGACTTATTTACTAATTTAAGTTAAAGTATATTTTTAATTTAATAAATTTAGTTTTTTAGTTATTTCATTTTTATTTTAGATTTTCAGGCTATTAGGTCCAGAAAATAGTTTTAATATTTTGGTAATTTAATTATTTAATTATTTATTTATTTAGTGCATCTTATTATTTGTTTAACTTTTTGTTTAAGATTATGTTTTTATTTTATTATTTTTAATTTTGTTTATTTTTCTAAAAAGTATTATTATTATTATTATTATTATTATTATTATTATTATTATTATTATTATTATTATTATTATTTTGGCATGGAGTAAAAAGAGTTCATATATGAGCAAAAACCTATTTTTTTAGTGATAAATTATTATTTTTTATTGGACAAAATTTCTAAATTTACTCTCGGACTTCCGTGTCATCTTTTTGAAAAGATTGCTATTATAGATAGTATAGATTATTATTATTATTATTATTATTATTATTATTATTATTATTATTATTATTATTATTATTATTATTATTATTATATTTATTTTGACATGGAGTAAAAAAGAGTCCATATATGAGTGGAAACCTACTTTTTTCAATGATAAATTATTTTTTTATTGGACGAAACTCCTAAATTCACTCTCGGACCGCCATGTCATCTTTTTGAAAAGATTGGCATTATATAGTGTGCTAGTATGGACCGGTGCTATGCACGGAATAACGTTGTACAATGCATAAGTTAAGAAATTATTGAATTACGGACCGATGTTATACTTGTGAGTTTCTTTTTCTCGATCATTTGATTTTATTGAATGATTTCACTTTCAACAACATTCTTATACTTGTTATCCTCTCATAACGAAAATGCTTTCGTGAATCATCAAAGTTATCGGAACCCAACACATAAAAATTATTAGAGCTCAAGCACACATTCATCTTCCAATCATTCTAAATTTCAAAAGAAGAAATAAATAATCTAAAATAATAAATAAAAAAGAATGTTAAAAAATATTATCAAGGTTTTAAGATTACACTCGTGATTTGGAATATTAAGAAGTCGGACCCTCTAAGAATCAAACAATTTAAATAATCCTAACTCATACAGTTATAGAAATAGTGTGACAATATATTTGGGTATCAAAAGGTAAATATTACTAGGAAAAGGAATAATTAATATATGATTGGTAGATATTGAGTTAGATGACCTATAGATGACAATAAATATCATTATGTCACAAATTAATATTAGAATACAAACTACATCAAATCAATAAAAGAATATCAAACTTATAACTTATAACTCTTTACAAAGTCAATACTAATTTAACTTGATAGACGCTTAGATAAATATTTATAAGCAACGAACCTACTAAAACATCATTGACTCAAATATTACACAAACTCTTAAAAAGTATACATATACCCGGCCCATAATGGGATCTCATTTTTTAAAATTATAAGGTGAATATAATGATTTGTCAATTCTTACCTACCTCTGTACATAAAGATAATTAAACATATAATAACTACTTATATTGAAATTAATAGTGAAAAATATTATAATGATAGAAGTAATCCAAATATATTTAACAATAATAGATAATTTGTATCATAGTAAAAGGCATAATAGGTCAATTCGCGTCGTAGGGTAATAAAATCATCCGTATTTTGTACTTATATTGAAAATTGATCGCGATTTTAGTAGTCAATCAACGGGACAAAAATATTGATACAATTGAGATTTTATAAATACATGTTTTACTCGATTAACAACCAATTACTTCCCTCGAGACACAACTCTTCCTCTCAATTAATTAACATAATAAGAGTAACATGAAGTTCTATTTCAAGATGGCGGGGAGGTTTGATGGCAAATACTCATCTTTTAATAATTTAGAAAACTTACAATAGTAAAAGATATGATTTAAATATGTTTCTCAATAATAAGTCACGAGATAGACATGTTAGGAAGAAAATAAAATAAACTGTGTTTGTAACAAAAAAATAATCTGTATGTTGTGCAAAAATTTTAAGACAAATGAATTTATTGGAAGTCTTATGGTCTTAATAGAAGTTGGCATATTAAGTTTATAATCATTTAAACATAACACAAATTATGAACTTAAAGTTCACAAATTACAAACTGCAAAGCAATATAATTTCTAACTTTTTATTCATTACGTTTTATTCCATAACATATTTGAATCATAATTTTCTATTGTGTAGGCATTTTTAATTATTAATATCAAGTATACATGTAGTTGTTATATTTTTATTATATTAATTTATGATTTATTAAGTTTTACTAAATCATTCTCGTACATAGGATGAAGGTAATAACCAAATTGTTTCATCGGATAGTTAAATATTTAAATATTATTTTTATAACATGTTCCTGTTGATTTTAATTTTAAAAATTCTTATAATAAATACATTTTGAACTAATATAATTTTATGACACCAAGTCAAAAACACCATCAACAATGAAAAATTAATAATGTTAGACAAAATTATTATATTTCGAGCGCATAATAATATTGCATATCAATATACAAAAAAATAAATGAGAGCTAATATACAATCCAAACCCTAAATAAATAAATTCATAACTATATATATTAATTTTTTTTTGGAAGAAAATAAGTTTTCATTACCAAAAACAACGCAACCCCGTGAAGATTACAGGGATATGTACAACTCATTGTGCATATTCATCTCTATGCACATTAGGTCATCCAAGGCTTACATTGTTGGTATTTTGTCCCATCCTTGCTAAGAAAATGAAATCTTAACCTCATACAGCTTTTGACAATGGTCACAACTCTATTCGTATCGTGGTCACTTGATTGAAAATTTTTTCATTCCTGCTTTCCATACCTCATAGAACAAAGCAGACCATTGTGGCTCTTATGAAGCCGGCAATCTGTCCTGGTTTCGCATCTCGGCGCAGCCATTTGAGTAGCTGAGAGTATGATTGTGCTCGGATACTTGATTTGAAGCCACTTCATAATTTGATTTCTAACTTCGACTGCGAAGTCACAATAAAAAGGATATGCTCGTTGTGTTTCTGCCTGGTTGGCACGGATGGGGCAGGTAGCTTATGCAGGACTCGAAGCTTGTCCAAGCATAATGAGCCACAAGATGAAAGAATGTTTCGGAGTATTGCTTGAATTCCATACTAACTTGGTCCACGGGGCCTTGCCAACTTGTCTGTAGTAGCCAGTTATAGCCCAATGTTGCACCGTAATCCCCCGAGATTTAAGAAAGCTTGGAAGTTGTGATTAATAGAGGACATTTGGTCTCTAACTTTGATCATTTTCTTGAATACCAAGCAACAATTAGCCTTTGGTGTGTAGCTCCACCAGAAACTTTCTTTAAGTAGTGTGCACGAATCCACTTTACCCACAAGGCATCTTTTTTCTCTCGCTATCGGCCACACATGTTTAGCAATCAAGGCTTTATTCCATACTTCCGGATTTTTCAAGCCCAAACCACCTTGTTTCTTTGGTAGGCGGATTTGGTGCCATGCCACAAGAGGTCTCCTAGTGTATAGGTCATTACCTGTCCATAGAAAATTTCTACAAATGGAGGTAATCTTTTTCATCACATTCTAGGGGAGTACAAAATTATTAGCCCAAAACCATACACCCCCATTAGCACACTCTGTTGATAAGGGTAATTCTCCCAAGCATAAGACAAATGTTTGCTTTGCCAAGTTCTTATCCTTGCTATGATTTTCTCTACCGGAAGATGACAGATCTGAGATGGATAATCTACCTGCCGTAATAGGTACACCAAGGTATTTGAAGGGGATATTCCCAACCGAGAAGCTCGTGAGTTGCAGCAGTTCACTTTTCTCTGAATCGTTAACACCTGCTATGACCATTTGGGACTTCTGCAGGTTTATTTTCATTCCCGAAGCTTCGCAAAGGCCTCAAAAGCCTGAAGTAGGCAAGTTACTCGATCGCTTGTTAGCTTTGCAAAATAATAGCAGGTCATCTCGCAAAAGAGAGTTAGCAAAGCTTTATCTCCCCGCAACGAGTGTGATAGCTGAAATATGCATTATGTATATGCATCTTAGTGTATCTATTGAAGGTCTCCATAACCAGTACAAAGAGTAAAGGTGAAATTGGATCACCTTGCTTCAATCCTCTAGTACCCTTGAAGTAGCCATGACTTTCTCCATTCACTACCACCGAAAAATATGCATTCTTCAAGCAAATCATGACCCATTGAATGAATTTCCTAGGGAATTTCAGGCCTATCAATGTGTCTTCAACAAAGTCATGATATACCGAGTCATAGGCTTTCAGTAGATCGATCTTCATAATACATCCGGTAGCCCCTCCTTTCCTGTTGTAACCTCTTATTAACTCTTGGCAAAGCATAACATTGTGAACCAGTTCTCCGTCCGGATGAAAGTACATTGGTTTAGGTCTACCGGATGATTGAGTACACTTTTCAGCCTAATGCACAAAAGTTTGGATATACACTTGTAGATGGTTGCACAGCAAGCAATAGGCCTAAAATCACCAAGCATTTTGAGGGGAAGCAATCTTAGGTATGAGTACTAAGTTAGTGTGGCAAATTTGTTTTAGTACTTTACCAAGTAATGAAAAATTCCCGCACCGCTTCGTTACCAATGGTCCCACTTCAGCCCAAAGATCCTTTGAAAAATCCACTCGTTGAAGCCATCTAGCCCTGGTGACTTAGTATCGGGAATACTAAACATTGCTTGTTGGATCTCCTTCTCGAAAAAGGTTTACACAGATGATATCTCGTTGTTCCAAACTCAATGTAGTCCCCAATTGGAAGATATCTTTGTCTGCAGCTTGTATGTTGTGTCTCGAGTGCACCTAGCATGCATTGGAAGTAGTCTAACATGTGAACATTCACGGCTTCCCGCCCTTCTATTCTTCCGCCCTCATTTTGAAGTGCGTTTACAAAGTTTCGTTGTCTTCTCTGTTTAACAGTGAGGAAGAACAATTTGGAACATGTATCGCCATAGTTTATCCAATCGGATTTGCTTTGTTGTCTCATTAAAGCATATGATGCTTCCAAAGGCTCGCAAGTATTGCCTTCGACTTCAGACTTCTAAAACCTCGTAGGGTTTGATTAGTAGGATCTTGCATCAATAAAGCTTGGGTATCGCTTAACTGCACCGAAAGCATGTCTCTATGCTCGGTGAATATTGTGGAAATCCCTCCTGTTGAGTCGTTTTAGGGGCTGCTTCATGAGTTTCAGCTTCGCACCAATCCGTACATTGCACACCCCCGATTTCCGAGTGTCAAGAGCCTTGCGTACTATGGTGGATATCCCAGGATGTTTGAGCCACATATTGCAAAATCCGAAAGTGTTGGGTGAAGAAATTGTGTCCTTTGTAGCCACCATAAGAGGAGTGTGATCTAAGACTCTTTCGGTAGGTATCCAGCCATAGTGTCCAACCGTAAAGCCCAAATAAGGTTTGTGAAGCATCCGTCAATCTTGGAGTAGATCCTTGTCCCATCCTTGTGTTTGTTAGTCCAGGAGTAATTTGCTCCAGTGGCTACCATTTCGATCACTCACAATGTCGAACACAATCAAGCAAAGTCCTCCATTTCCCGCACAGTAATGTCATTGCCACCTAACCTATCATTTGGAAGCAAAACACTATTAAAATCTCCAAGAATACACCAAGGTAAGCTATTCACTCGTATGTATGTCTTTAATTTGTGTCCAAAGGGGTATTCGCAGTTGTCCCTTGTTGAAACCATAAACAAAAGATACACCCATTTGGGTACCAGTTCTATAAGTGGCAAAGCAATGGAACCAGTTGAGCGTAACTATAAGCTTTTGAGATTACTTTTCTGTTCGTTTTTGTTATTTTTTAGTTAGGTTATTAGAAGTTAGAATAAAATTAGTCTTTTCGGTTAATTTTATTTTTATATTACTATAGGGTTTAGTTAAAATCTTTTTAATCTGTTAGTATTAATTTTTTTAGTTTTTATAACTCGATTTGATTAGATTTTTTTGGTAATTTAATTAGTCTTTAATTTAATAAATTTATAAATTTAGTTTTTTCATTTTGATTTTAGGTGTTTAGGACATATTCAACTCCAAAAATTAATTTTAATATTCTGGTAATTTAATTATTTATTTTCTCATTTATTTAGTGCAGTTTATTATTTGTTTTACTTTCTGTTTAAGATTATATTTTTATTTTATTATTTATAATTCTGTTTAATTTTTCTGGAAAACTATAAAAAAATATTTTTTGGATTTTAGGTTACTTTTATATTTTTTCAGATTTAATTTATTATATTCGTTATTTATTAATTTTCTACTTAGTTTTGTTTTTATTTTCTGTTTTATATTTTAGTAGTAAAAGATATGATTAATTATTATTTAATTTTCATATTAAGAGTAGATAATTTTATAATATATAACTGATTTGATAATTTTTCAGACTTATTTACTAATTTAGGTTAAAGCATGTTTTTAATTTAATAAATTTATAAATTTAGTTTTTTTATTTTATTTTAGGTTTTTAGGCTATTAGGTACATAAAATAGTTTTAATATTTTCGTAATTTAATTATTTATTTTCGTATTTATTTAGTGTATTTTATTATTTGTTTTACTTTTTGTTTAAGATTATGTTTTTATTTTATTATTTTTAAGTTTGTTTAGTTTTTCTGAAAATTTATATACTATTATTATTATTATTATTATTATTATTATTATTATTTATTATTTTATTATTATTGTTATTGTTATTATTATTATTATTATTATTATTATTTTGGCATGGAGTAAAAAAGAGTCCATATATGAGTGAAAACCTATTTTTTTCAATGATAAATTATTATTTTTTATTGGACGAAACTAATAAATTCACTCTCATACCGCCATGTCATCTTTTTGAAAAGATTGCTATTATATATAGTATAGATTGTTGTTATTATTATTATTATTATTATTATTATTATTATTATTACTATTATAGTTATTATTACTGTTATTGTTATTGTTATTATTATTATTATTATTATTATTATTATTATTATTATTATTATTATTATTATTAGTATTATTATCATTATGATTATTATTATCATTATGATCATTATGATTAATATTATTATTATTATTAGAGTCCATAGATGAGTGGAAACTTAGTTTTTTAAATGATAAATTATTTATTTTTTTATTGGACTGAAACTCCTTAATTCACTCTGGTTGCAGGATTTCAAAATTTGAAAAGATTGACATTATATAGTGTATAGATTATTATTATTATTATTATTATTATTATTATTATTATTATTATTATTATTATTATTATTATTATTATTATTAGAGTCCATAGATGAGTGGAAACTTATTTTTTAAATGATAAATTATTTATTTTTTTATTGGATGAAACTCCTTAATTCACTCGATTGCAGATTTCAAAATTTGAAAAGATTGGTATTATATAGTGTATAGATAGATTATTATTATTATTATTATTATTATTATTATTATTATTATTATTATTATTATTATTATTATTTTGGCATGGAGTAAAACGAGTCCATATATGAGTGGAAACCTTTTTTTTTCAATGATAAATTATTATTTTCTTATTGGACGAAACTCCTAAATTCACTCTCGGATCGCCATGTCATCTTTTTGAAAAGAATGGCATTATATAGTGTATAGATTATTATTATTATTATTATTATTATTTTATTATTTATTATTATTATTATTATTACTATTATTATTTAATTATTTTTATTTTTATTTTGGCAAGGAGTAAAAGAGAGTCCATATATAAGTGAAAATCTTTTTTTTTTTCAAGAATAAATTATCATTTTTTTTATTGGACTAAACTTCTAAATTCACTCTCAGGCCGCTATGTTATACTTTTGAAAAGATTGCTATTATATAGTATATAGATAGTATATAGATATATAGATGATTATTATTATTATTATTATTATTTTGTTATTATTATTATTATTATTATTATTATTATTTTATTTTGGCAAGGAGTAAAAGAGAGTCCATATATAAGAGAAAATATTTTTTAAGAATAAATTATCATCTTTTTTAGTGGACGAAACTCCTAAATTCACTCTCAGGCCGCCATGTCATACTTTTGAAAAGATTGCTATTATATAGTATATAGATTATTATTATTATTATTATTATTATTATTATTATTATTATTATTATTATTATTATTATTATTATTATTTTATTATTATTATTTTATTATTATTATTATTTTATTATTTATTATTATTATTATTATTATTATTATTTTATTATTTTAATTTTTATTTTGGCAAGGAGTAAAAGAGAGTCCATATAGAAGTGAAAATCTTTTTTTTTCAAGAATAAATTATCATTTTTTTTATTGGACGAAACTCCTAAATTCTCTCTCAGCCGCTATGTCATACTTTTGAAAAGATTGCTATTATATAGTATATAGATAGTATATAGATATATAGATGATTATTATTATTATTATTATTATTATTATTATTATTATTATTATTATTATTATTATTATTATTATTATTATTATTATTATTATTTTGTTATTATTATTATTATTATTATTATTTTATTTTGGCAAGGAGTAAAAGAGAGTCCATATATAAGAGAAAATATTTTTTAAGAATAAATTATCATCTTTTTTAGTGGACGAAACTCCTAAATTCACTCTCGAGCCGCCATGTCATACTTTTGAAAAGATTGCTATTATATAGTATATAGATATAGATTATTTACATCAACGACTCATATTTAATGGGTAAATAATTTTTATGGTTAACATTGCCCTAAACTTCTACAATCACCCCCTTCGTAATATTTGACCGGTTTAAAAATACTACTATTATAAATTGTATAGATTATTATTATTATTATTATTATTATTATTATTATTATTATTATTATTATTATTATTATTATTATTATTATTATTTTATTATTATTATTATTATTATTATTTTATTATTATTATTATTATTATTATTATTATTTTATTATTATTTTTTTGGAAGAAAATAAGTTTTCATTACCAAAAACATCGCAACCCCGTGAAAATTACAGGGATATGTACAACTCATTGTGCATATTCATCTCTGTGCACATTAGGTCATCCAAGGCTTACATTGTTGGTATTTTGTCCCACCCTTGCTAAGGAAATGAAATCTTAACCTCATACGCGTTTTTGACAACGGTCACAACTCTATTCGCATCGGGGTTCACTTGATTGAAAATGTTTTCATTCCTACTTCTCCATACCTCATAGAACAAAGCAGCCATTGTGGCTCTTATGAAGCTAGCAATCTGTCCTGGTTTCTACATCCGGAGCAGACCATTTGAGTAGCTAAGAGTATGATTGTGCTAGATACTTGATTTGAAGCCACTTCATAATTTGATTTCTAACTTCGTTGCGAAGTCATAATAAAAAAGGATATGCTTGTTGTGTTTCTGCCTGGTTGGCACGGATGGGGCGAGTAGCACCCAAGTTATCCATGTAGCTACTTAGCTTATGCAGTACACGAAGCCTATCCAGCGATAATGAGCCACAAGATGAAAGAATGTTTCGGACTAACTTGGTCCACGGGGCCTTGCCAACTTGCTCGCAGTAGCCGATTATAGCCCAATGTTGCACTCGTAATCCCCCGGGGTTTAAGAAAGCTTGGAAGTTGTGATTATGTTGAGTCGTTTTAGGGGCCGCTTCATGAGTTTCAGCTTCTACATCAATCCGTACATTGTACACCCCCGATTTCCAAGTGTCAAGAGCCTTGCGCACTATGGTAGACAGCCCAGGATGTTTGAGCCACATATTGCGGAATCCGAAAGTGATGGGTGAAGAAATTGTGTCCTTTGTAGCCACCATAAGAGGAGTGTGATCTCGAGACTCTTTCGGTAGGTATTCAGCCATAGTGTCCAACCGTAACGCCCAAATAAGGTTTGTGAAGCATCTGTCAATCTTAGAGTATATCCTTGTCCCATCCTTGTGTTTGTTAGTCCAGGAGTAAGTTGCTCCAGGTGGCTACCATTTCAGTCAGCTCACAATGTCGAACACAGTCAACAAAGTCCTCCATTTCCTGCACGATAATGTCATTGCCAACTAATCTATCATTTGGAAGCAAAACACTATTAAAATCTCCAAGAATACACCAAGGTAAGCTATTCACTGTATGTATGTCTTTAATTTGTGTCCAAAGGGGTATTCGCAGTTGTCCCTTATTGAAACCATATACAAAAGATACACCCATTTGGGTACCATTTCTATAAGTGGCAAAGCAATGAACCGATTGAGCATAACTATAAGCTATATGCACTTGAAATTCCATTGGATCTTAAAAACTAGTATTCTACCATTTGGATGATGTTTATTTGTGATGAAGAACTCGCCAATTTGGAAAGAGTGACTTAGTAACAATCACCACATTCCGATCTTTGATCTTTGTTTCCACTAGAGCACCTAGGCCAGGTTTTATTTTCCGCAAGAAGGCCTTAACATCTTCTTGTTTATTGGGCCCGTTCGGGCCTCGCACATTCCAACGATAAGATCCTCATGTTGGATCTATTGTCCCCCTAGAAGACTATTAAAACTGTTGGTTACTCGATGAGCAACCTGCACTCTGTTTGATCTAGGTTTCTTTGCAATCGACCTTCTCGGGACAGTCCGAACTCATTTTGGGAGTCGGTAGAACACTCTTGTTCGGGTGATGGAGTGACTCGCGGCTTGAGGAGCTTTAGAACCCGTAGGTTGGTTAGCTGCCAAGTGAGTTGCTGCAGGGGTGGTTGCAGGTAATACGAGTGGTGAAATAGGGGCTGCAGGGACAGGAGCTGCAGTGCAGTGGGCCGGGCTGCAGATTGTGGCGTAGATGTATTCTCCTACTGTAGAGGTTTCAATACCTGTCTAGTAACTTTTCTATTACAAGCGGCTTCCAAATGCCCAAACATTTTGCAAAAATTGCATTTATCCGGTTTCCAATCATATTCTACAGCTTGAGTGATCAAAACCCCTTTCTCCGTTGCGGAGTCAATGCTATCCGGGAGGTTGTCTCCAATTTTCACCTCAACAAGTAACCTGGCATAATGCGAGTGCGATTTCTCCATTGTTGGCTTATCTGTTTTGATAGGCCTTCCTAACATACTCCCTAATTTGCTTAAACTAGGGGTCCCCAATACTTCGCATCTAGGTTTGGAAATTTCACTCAAATTGGCAATTGTACAATATGTTCTCGTTTGAATTCTAGGTCTTCACTCCATGGTTTCATCATAACGAGCTTCTCATCAAAGAAATAGAGACCTTTCTTTAGTATTGCATCCCTGTCCTCTATAGTGTGGAACCGGACTAAAAACAAACCATCCTTCATGGCTACAATCCTATGTATTCTATAGGTGGTCCAGACTCAATTTAGAAAACCCGAGAACACTTTGTATGGAGGCTTCGCTCCAACGAACACAACAAACAATCGAAGTTGACCAATATTCAATTTCATTGGCTATGTCATCATTGTCAATCACAAAGACATTTGACACCATTGAATTCGAGTACGGGGATATAGTCCAAGGCCATACCTTCATTTGTATTCACCATTGCCGCATAGGTGGGAGCTTCCTTCGATGGAATAGTAGAAGTGTGCTAGCCCGACGAAGCCTCGATTGCCTGCAGTCGCTGGAAGCGTGTCCTTGTCCAAGCGGAATCGATTTCTTGGACCAATTCCTTCATCAATTGCACATTCTCGGTGGGATTCGATGGGCTCAAATCAGGACTTGAGGGTTTTGTGGTTGCCTGTTCATCCGGTGGCCGGGAGGCGGAGGAGACTTCACACCCTCCCGAAACCGACCGGGTCGGAACACCTGATCATGAGCGAAGAGCGTGGCATAGGCTCGGATTTTTTCCGATGAGAGGAGCCATGTTTGCGTGGGCGACCCCTTTTCGCCATTGACGTGGAAGAGGTTCATTCTCCAGAGCAGAGAGGTCATGAGTTTTTTATTATTATTATTATTTTTATTTTGGCAAGGAGTAAAAGAGAGTCCATATATAAGTGAATTTTTTTTTCAAGAATAAATTATCATTTTTTATTGGACGAAACTCCTAAATTTACTCTCGGACCGCCACGTCATATTTTTGAAAAGATTGCTATTATATAGTGTAGTATATAGATAAGAGAAATGCATAATGGTATTAAAATAATAAAAAATAAATAACAAGAGTAAAATTTAAAATGTGAAATTATTTCTTCATTAAAAAACTTTTCAAAATTTATTTGATAATATAAATTTTTATCTAAAGAAAAAGGTATAAATTTTTTTAAAAATAATATACTTTAAAAATAAAATAAATTTTTATTATTTATTACAAAATATCTAAAGAGATATTTGTGAGAGAGATAGAGAGAGAGAAAGGTTGACAGATGAGAGAGAGAGAGGGGCTGACAAAGGATAGAGAGAGAGGGGGAGGAGAGAGAGAAGCTTATAGAGGAAAGAGGGAGAGGCTGAGAGACAAATGGATATAATTGTCTGTTTATGTCCTATTATGACTAAAGTGTAAATATAAAATGCAAACTATGACCCAAGTGTAAATCTCCCAATAAAAATAGTCTGCCAACAGTACGACAACAATACCATAAAATGCCTTCTAAACGCAATAATTCATAATCTTCAAATTAAATATAGTGATTCTTGTATGAACTTAAGTACCACATATCTATACTGTATGCAATGGTAATCTTTTTAAAATTATGAAATGGTCACATGAGAATAAATTTAGGAGTTTCGTTCAATAAAAAATAATTTATTCTTAAATAAAATAGATTTCCACTTACCTATAGACTTTCTTTTACTTGTCATAATAATAATCTATAATCTATAATATATATAATGGCAATCTTTTTAAAATTATGAAATGGTGACATGAGAGTAAATTTAGGAGTTTCGTTTAATAAAAAAATAATTTATTCTTAAATAAAATAGATTTCCACTCACCTATGGACTTTCTTTTACTCCTTGCTATAATAATAATAATAATAATAATAATAATAATAATAATAATAATAATAATAATAATAATAATAATAATAATAATAATAATAATAATAATAATAATAATAATAATAATAATAATAATAATAAATAAATAAATAAATAAATAAATAAATAAATAAATAAAATGCACTAAAAAAACGAAACTAAGTAATTAAATTACTATAATATTAAAACTATTTTCTGACCTAAATATACCCTTAAAACCTAAAATCAAAATAACGAAACTAAATTTACAAATTTATTAAATTAAAAACCTACTTTAACCTAATAAGAAAATAAATATAAAAATTATCAAATCAACTATAGAAATTAATAAAATTAATAATAATACATTGAGACTCTAACTAAATCTTATAGTAATATAAAAAAATAAAATTAACCTAAGAAAACTAATTTTAATCTAACTTCTACCAAATTGACTAAAAATAACAAAAATATAGAAAAATAATATGAAAACTAAATATATTAAGACTTAAAATAAAATTAATATAAAATTATTGAGATATTTATATTATTATCAATTAATTTAGTTCACTCTCATGTCAATTGTTAGTGAAAACTTATTTATGATTACAAGCAATTTTATGAAAATATATTTATACCATAAACATTGATGTGAAAAATTCAAAAAGTATATTAATGTAAAAAAATATACTAAATGATTTTCAAAAAGGGATGTAACTAAGTGTAAATTTTATTAATAAGAAATTTTAAAATATAATTAAAGGATAATTATATTTTAATATTGTTAACATTAATTTACCAATATTTTTAACCTAAAAAGCATAATTTATATTGTTTCAAGTTTTGGTTTGATTTTATTTTAAAATTTGAGAATCACAAGTTATGTTGTTTGTTTTTCTCTATGACTTCAAATTGTTTCTCTGATCGACATCTAACAAGATTATTACCAAAGTAGATAATCACAGGGAACTAAGTTGTGTTATTGTATATTTTTTGTTTTGCTAAATTGTATTTTGAGTGTGAGGACTCAAAATTGTACATATTTAATTATATATTTTTTGGTGGATGGATAAGATACTTCATTAGGTTGAAAATTTGATTATTCCTTTCAACTACATTATATATTTCAAAACGTAGCATTAACTTATGTCATTTGTTGTTTTATTAATTTACTAGGAAGATGTGGTTAAGGTGGCTATATAAGAGGGTATTCGTTTCAAACTAATTTTAATTAATGGCTTCAAGTTTTGAATTGATTGAACCTTTTGTAACATTGGTATTACAATCCCCTGCGCATCATTGTTTACTGAAAATAATAGTAATATGAAAATTTAAGTTCCCTTTTTCTTATTTTTCTCTTTATTGTGAAGATATGACTTTATAATTATGATGATGGCATTTAATTATATTTAGTTTAAGAGTATTTGGATTTTGGTGAGCTCCTCTTTTTCAAAAGTTTCATTTGGTACGTGCTCATTGCATCAGTAGGGGGTTAGGTTAATTAGAGGATGTTTACTAAAATTAAGGTATGAATTTAACTACTTATATTCTATTTTTTTAATATGTAAATTTAAGGTTTGTTTGCATCATGATTTTGTCTATCTCTCCACTTATTTTCTAATTTTGTGTTTATTTTGTCCTTTATTGTTTGCCTTAATTTAAATAATCTTGACATATAAGTTAGATTAAACCCAACTTTAGGCTCAATAGTTACTTAATATTAATTCAATTGATATCTTACACTTGCAAAATATAATGCACATATATTGTATGTTTACTTATCACTCGGACATATTCTTAATACATGCATAGTGTTTATTATATGTCATGCCCTCCTTATTTTTCTTTTCATCCTTGGTCTCTTTTTTTTTTTCTTAATATTTTATTTAATTCATTTATACAGGTACGTTGTCACTAAGTAGTGGCCGTATATAACTAACTTGGAGAAATACATAAATAAAAAAATATCCAATATTATAGACTAGGGGCTCTTTTGTTTGGGTTGGCTGGGGGAGGAAAGAGGGAAAACAATAAAAGAAATATTAATCATGTAAGATTAAACAACTAATGAAAATTAATTCTTATTCAAAAATTTTGATAGAACATGGAATTACCCATATTTAGGTAAGTTTTTTTCAATGTTAAATTTGATATTTGCTTATTTTAAAAATGAGTAATATTTGACTTGCATGCTCATGCTCAAGAACAGTGTTTAAAACACAATAACACTCCATAGGTCGAGGTGTTGGGGTAACTAATATTGGTTCCCTCACCCTTTTTATTAATGTATTACAGAATTTATTTAAATATATTAACTTTTTTATATGTTTAAGTAAATGTATTGTAATTAGAGTTTTGGGTGATTAACACGTTGTTTTGTTATTATTATAAAGCTTGATATTTAGTCAACATTTTCTTTTTTCTTTAAGAGAGGTGTAATCGTGGTGGTCGAGGACTTGGTTTAATGTTTTTAATGGACAAATATAAATATATTAATTGGATCTTTGACACTATTAAATTGAGTGATAAGAATTGAATATTTTTCCTCATGTTCACCATTTTTTTAAAACGGAAAGGAAGAATCGAATTGGACATTGACGAATTGGATTATGAGGTTTTTTTGTATAGTATGTAATATTTATTATGGGTATGAAATATAATAATTTCATGTAACTTTTTACTTTTTCATTGTTTGATAGTTTTTTCACTTGGTGCCATAATATAATTGTTACAAATATCTTTAAAATTAAAATTAATACAAACATGTCATAAAAATTTGACTATTGCTACTATGGGATCATGCTAGACCTTAAGAAATTATAAATTATAAAAATAAACGTACAACAATTACATATATACTTGACGTTAATCATTGAAATACCTACAATGATTAAAATATATTATTTAAATATGTTGGAGGAGAAGACGTAATGAAATAAAAGGTGAAAATTGTGTCATATTTAAAGGGATGAAAACTCAATAGGCCAATTTTCGTAATCGAGAGGATTTCGAATAAATTCATCTACCTCAAAATTTTTGTATAAGATACATATCATTATTTTTTTTGTTACAAATAATATTTATTTAATACATTCCTAATATCATTTATATTATAATAATGAACATAAATTTGGAATACTCATATCATTTACCGTGATGTAATTTTCAACTATTTACTCATTGTCTTTTATTGTCAAATATATTGGATGACTTCTATCATTGTATTATTTTTGATTATTAATTTTATTTATAAATATAGTTGTTAAATATTTATTTTTTAAATTCATGACTTCTTAAGGTATATTACATTGTTACGTGCATAGTACGGTCCAAACTATTATATTATAAGATGCATGCATGAATATAAGATGTGCAGTTGCATGAATTTTAGCTGTGTGAAAAAAAAATTATATATATAATATTTATTAGAGAATTATGTGTCAAGAATTCAAGTAATGAATTTAAGGTACATGTTTTTATTTGCACCAAAAAAGGTTCTTGTTTTTATCTGACATACATGCAATAGCTGCAAGATGCATGTCTAAATTATATCAAAAAAATATAATATATATGTAGTTACTGCATGCAAAGAATCTAACTTGTGTAACACAGTGAAATTCATTAAAAATAATGAAAAAAGAAGTAATGTATCTCAATATAAAATATAAGGGAAATGAGGGGAAAGTAAAAACAATTAATGAAATAAAATTAAATTCGTGGAATGCAATCATTTGCTTGACATCAAGAGTTAAACACCTAAAAATTATACAAAGTTAATAAAAGAAATAAAAGAAAAAAAAGAACCAATAATAGAAGGAGAAATATTCCTAAAACAATTAATGTATTCAATTTTTATTAATTATATTAAATTATATCTATACACTATATAATACCAATCTTTTCTAAAGAATGACATGGCGGTCTAAGAGTGAATTTAGAAGTTTTGTCCAATAAAAAAAATAATTTATCATTAGAAAAAATAGGTTTCCACTCATATATGGACTCTTTTTTACTCCATGTCAAAATAAATATAAATATAATAATAATAATAATAATAATAATAATAATAATAATAATAATAATAATAATAATAATAATAATAATAATAATTTTTCAGAAAAATTAAACAAAATTAAAAATAATCTATACAGTATATAATACTAATCTTTTCAAAAAGATGACATGACGGTCCGAGAGTAAATTTAAGAGTTTCGTCCAATAAAAAAATAATAATTTATCATTGAAAAAAATAGGTTTACACTCATATATAGACTCTTTCTTACTCCATGCCAAAATAAATATAATAATAATAATAATAATAATAATAATAATAATAATAATAATAATATATATAATTTTTTAGAAAAATAAAACAAAATTAAAAATAATAAAATAAAAACATAATCTTAAACAAAAAAGTTAAATGAATAATAAAATGCACTAAATAAATACGAAAATAAATAATTAAATTACCAAAATATTAAAACTATTTTATGGATCTAATAGCCTAAAAATCTAAAATAAAAATGAAAAAACTAAATTTATAAATTTATTAAATTAAAAACATGCTTTAACCTAAATTAGTGAATAAGTCTGAAAAATTATCAAATAAGTTATATATTATAAAATTATCTAATATTAATATAAAAATTAAATAATAATTAATCATCCTAATTAATTTATAAAAATATAAAACAGAAAATAAAAACAAAACTAAGTAGAAAATTAATAAATAACAAATATACAAAATTATATAATAAATTAAATCAAAAATATGAAAAAATATAAAAGTAAACTAAAATCCAAAAATATTTTTTCATAGTTTTCCAGAAAAATTAAACAGAATTAAAAATAATAAAATAAAAATATAATCTTAAACAGAAAGTAAAACAAATAATAAACTGCACTAAATAAATGAGAAAATAAATAATTAAATTACCAGAATATTAAAATTATTTTTTGGACCTGAATATATCCTAAACACCTAAAATCAAAATGAAAAAAATTTAATTTATAAATTTATTAAATTAAAGACCTACTTTAACATAAATTAGAAAAAATCTAAAAAATTATCAAATCAGTTATAAAAACTAAGAAAATTAATACTAACAGATTAAAAAGATTCTAACTAAATCCTATAATAATATAAAAATAAAATTAACCGAAGAAGACTAATTTTATTCTAACTTCTAACAAATTGATTAAAAAATAACAAAAACAAAAAGAAAAGTAATCTGAAAATTAAAATATATTAAGACATAAAATAAAATAAATATATATAGTTATGTATTTGTTTATTTAGGGTTTGAATTGTATATTAGCTCTCATTTATTTTTATGTATATTGATATGCAATATTATTTTGGGCCTGAAATATAATAATTTTGTCTAACATTATTAATTTTTCATTGTTGATGGTGTTTTTTTGACTTGGTATCATAAAGTTGTATTAGTTCAAAATATATTTATTATAAGAATTTTTAAAATTAAAATCTACAGGAACATGTTATAAAAATAATATTTAAATATTTAACTATCACAACTAGAAAACTCGACAATTAGCGACTGAAAATAGTGACTCGAATATTGTCCAATAGCGACGGATTTCATAAAATAGCGACGGAAATTCCCAAATCCATCGCTAATTAGCAACGGATCAGCGACGGAAACGTCTTCCGTAGCTGATTTAGTTTAGCGGCGGATGGACACTTCCGTCGCCGATCCGTCGCTAATTAGCGACAGATTAGCGACGGAATAATGGTCCTCGTTGATTATAGCGACGGAAATTGTGATATTTTTGTCGCTGTTTTCCGTTGCTCGAACAGCGTAGGTCCATTGTCTGTTCAGTCGCTGTTTGAGCAGTAAATCCAAAATACAATTATCTAATTATTCGTTACCCTAATATAAAAAATTGTGAATGGATATACAAATCCAACATTCACATATGTGACACTTACATTCGGCATTTACATATGCCAGCCACAAAGAACTTATCCAAGTTGGATATACAAATCCAATTTACATATTCAAAATCATGAACAATCAAAACATATTTAAAACAAATTCACAAGTTCAAAAAAACAACCTTACAAATTTTCACAAGAAACCATAAACACATCTGAAAAGTTCGCAAAGTGTTCACCAATATACACAAAAGTTCACAATGCATTCAGGGTCCTCACTCTTCCTCATCCTCTTCCTCTTCCTCTTCCTCTTGTGGTTATATTGGTCGACGGTGAGATCCGGATGCTTGCTGAGACTTCATAAATTCGAGTGAAGCATGCTATTGGTTCAGCATAACTCGTCCACCTTTTCTTTAAGCTGCCAATTTTCCAACCTAAGCACCCAAGCATGCTCAATCCATTGATGTAACTCGAAGTTAAATTATGCACTCGTTGCTCTCAAATTTGAGTCATCTGCAGTAGAAGCTTTCGGTGATTTGAAGGGCATGGTTGGTTTGAAGTTTTTAGCCTCGGATCTAAGTCCATAAATGCGACCTTTCTTGGTTGCATTGGCTTTGACCCACAACTCATGTTGTGAAGGGGTGGAGACATGATCCTCGGAAGAGTTGGGGTCATCACTAGAAGGTTGAGTGGGTTGAGTGTTTTGCAATTCTTCCCACTCTTTTTAAAACTTGTCCTAAATAATATATAAATATTTGAGGCATGTAACTATCACAGGTTGTTAACGAAAACCATAGATTGAAAAATATGAAAATTGCATATATAAGGTTACTCACATAAATGGTCTTGGATTTTTGGTCGACCCATTCGTCCTTTTTTGTTTTGTGGGTTCGTGAAAATAGTTGGGTTGGTAGAGGCTGAACTTCTTTAAGCTCCTTCATCTAAATAAAAAAAGTTAGTAGAGAATCAATTTACTAATATGAACATGTTAATAGTTGCATGCGTAATCACTAATAAAGGGGTATGTACCAATCGTCGCTTATGCTCCGTCATAGAGATTGAGCCATAAGTATGGAGTGATGAACCAAGTCCCCTTGATCGAGCATGGCGATTTTTCCGGGATTTCGGCTTCTTCTTATTTTTCCTTGCCTTCGATATGGAGTCCTTTAATCCATCACTTCCTTTCTTTTCAAAATTTCTTCTTATTTGGACTTCATCGGTTGGAGACCAAGTGAAAAATTTCTATATAAATAAAAAAGTAGTTTATAAGTTATGAAATTATAATATAATGTTCGAACATGCACAATAAGTCATTATGTTATCCGAAATTCAGAAAACTCGGCCTCGTCATTACCTTGAACTCGGAAAACCACAGATCACGTTGTGATCGAGGAACTTTACCCCACATAGGCCAAGCTCCGTCATACTTACTTTGAAATATGTGGGAAATCGTGCCCACAACTTTGTCAATGGGGAAGAACCTAATTAAGAAACATATAAAGTAGTTAGTTCTACTATTAAACTATTAAGCTTAATTTATTTTATTAATTATTATCACACTTACCCTTCACCATCCGGCTCAATTCGAATCTTATCTTGGTCGCTAGCACTCGCTTGATTCAAGACTAGCATGCTCGTTGCTTGCATCAGTTGGCCCATCATTTGTAGGCCTTTGTGGTGGCCTTTGTTCGGCACCAACGTGGATGTGTGGTACATTATTTGTACCATATTGGTTATATGCATATGTATTGGGCGGGTTTGAGTACATATGAGAATATGGAGGGTTTGGAATGAAAGACCCACCCATTGGGCTTTGCATGTGGGGGATGTTTGGAGGTTGGAAAAAGGAGAGTTGGGAATGAATGACCCCCATTGGAGTTTGGTTGTAAGGGGAGTGTGGAGATAGTGCTCCACCTACAGGAGATTGAAGGTTATGAGGGTTTTGAGAGGGGGTAGAAGTGCCGACATCATTACCTTCCCCATCGGTAGTGGTGTTTCTTGGCCTTCCCGAGTAGCTGATCTTTTAAACCCGCCTCTACCTCTCTCCATATTTCTTAACATAAACAACATAAAAACATCATTAGTAAACATCCAACGGTTGAAGTGATTCCATATAAAACAACATATAAACATTAGTAAACATATAAACATGTAAGCGTTAGATATAAATATTCTTCTATGAATAAATTACGCTTCAATTGTTTCACCTTCATTACATTAATAAGAATTCATTTCATTACAACATAAATGAAAGTTATTCAATATAAAACAAACCAAAAAAAGAACATCATCAACTAGCCATCATCCTCATCATCAGTATCATCATCGTCTTCTTCACTATCCTCTTCGGCATCATTGAATATGATATGTTCTTCTTCCTCATCGGTGATGTTATCATCATCCCATTAACCTTCCTCATCTTCTTCACCATCCTCTTCTTCACTGACATCCTCAATCCCATCTTCTTGGTTTAAAATAACGTCATCAACTAATTCTTCTGCTGAGATTGAGTTATCAACCAAAGTGTTTGGCAATGTTTCCATTATAGGATCAATCTGTACCCATACTATCCTCTTGGAATGCAAGAGGAATAGTGTATTGGTCATCAACACTGGCCCTTGGTTTTGATGCCACTATGACGAACCAATTCAATTTTTCTCTAGGGACCCCTTGTGGATATGACATATAATACACCTGAGTTGCCGTACTAGCAAATATGAAAGGATCGTACTTACGATAACGCTTTGTACGATGCACTTCAACATACAAACTAAATTTATGGCACCGAGTTCTCCGAGGACGACTAGGGTCAAACCAATCGCATTTAAACAGCACACACCTTTTTATTGGTTAACCAACATATTCAACTTCAACTACTTCTTGCAAGATGCCGTAGTAATTATTTTGAACATGTCCTCCATCAATTCCTTTCACACAAACACCACAATTGAAGGTCATCCTCCCTTCATTTGGAGCCTCGATATGAAATAACATTCCATTCACCGTGTATGCTGTTCATGTTTTCACTCTTCTTAAAGGACCTTGAGCTAATTGCATCAAGTAAACATGCTTTTCATTATGATATACCCGATAACAATGAATCTGTGTCAATAACATAGTGTTTGTTTAGTTTATTAAAATTGAACAACCAATACTAATAAATTTGAGGCATGAGCATTAAGTATTAATATATGATACTCACAGCTCCTTTGAACCAATCTTCGAACTCACTTTCCACCATTGCATCAATTGCAGCATCACTAACATCACCATACATAGCTCGTTTTTGGTGTTCGAAGAGATTGAGTTCAAATAGTTTATTAATATAAAATCATCATTGTGAAAAAAATTTATTCAAACGAGTGTTGTACAGGACAAGATAAACTCACTCAAGGTAAGGTTTAACTTCGAACAGTTCGAGTAAAACATGGACATGTGCAACCGTCTTTTCCTTATCATCAAGGAAATGCGGAGTGCACTTCCCAATTGGAGCACCTTCTGGTATGAATATTGAAAGAGTAGGGTTGTGGTATGGAACTTCACTGCCTTCGTTTCGTCAACTTCTAGTGCGCATACAAGGCACGTTAGAGCCGAAATAGTAAGATGCAAAATGTGTTTCTTCAAATCATGCGTACTTTTCAGCGATACTCCCTTCAGGCTTCGATTTGTTTCCTATAGATCTTTTCAATCGGCCAAAGAACCTCTCAAATGGATACATCCACCAGTATTGTACCGGACCACCCAATTTTGCTTCCTTCGCCAAGTGAACAGGCAAGTGTTCCATGACATTGAAGAACCCAGGAGGAAATATTGTTTCCAATTTATAAAGTGTTATTGCAATATTTCGATGCATTTGGTCTAACTCCGCATCCCGTAAAATAGATGAACAAAGGTTCTTGAAAAACTCACTAATTTCAATGAGAGGCGCTAAAACCTCGTCCAGGAGTGCACTAAATGCTATTGGAAGAAGACTCTCCATGAAAACATGACAATCATGACTTTTCATGCTATGGAACTTAGTGGAGTTGGGTCTACAAGGTATGAAATGTTAGAACAAGAATCATCCGGCATTTTCAACTCTCTTGCCCATTCACATATTGCCCTCTTCTGCTCCAACGTGAACACATATTTTGCTTTCGGTTTGTGAATTTTACCATTTACTCCATGCTTTAGATTCAACTCCACACGATCACACAACTCTTCCAAATCCATTCTTGCCTTGATATCATCCTTTGTTTTACTAGGAATATCCATAACGAGTGTTAATTATATTCTCAAAAAGTTCTTTTCAAAGTGCATCACATCTAGGTTGTGGCGAAGCAATTGATCTTTTTAATATGGAAGCTCCCAAAATATGCTTTGTTTTGTCCAATTATGATCCTTTTTGAACCCCGAAATGTTAATTTCTGACTCTTCCGTTATTTTGGGAAAGCTTTCAACCCATTGTTTTATTTCTTCCCCGTATATCGATGAGGAGGACCCGAATGTACGGTTTTTCCTTTTGTAAACAATGTACTATTCCTTCGGAACGCGTGACTTCGAGGCAAAAACCGCCGATGGAAATCATACCATGAAAATTTTCGGTCATTTCTAAGTTTTAATACTTTTTTTGATTCATACATAACGGGCATGACATGGCACCATGCGTACTCCATCCGAGACAACATACCATAGGCCGGAAATCATTAATGGTCCACATCAAAGCAGCATTTATGAGAAAGTTCTCACCTTTTGAAATATCATATGTTTCAACACCATCTTCCCATAGTGTTTTCAACTCGTCAATAAGAGGCTACAAGTACACATCAATTTTATTTTTCGGATTTGTAGGCCCTGGTATGATACATGTCAAGAACATATAAGGCATCGTCATGCATAACTCTAGTTGTAGATTATAGGGTGTAACAACGATTGGCCAAATTGAATAAGACCTTGAAGGTTGGCTGAATGGATTAAACCCATCCGCGCACAAACCAAGTCTAATATTTCTAGGTTCAGTAGTAAATTCGGGTTGAACTCTATCAAAATGTTTCCATGCTTCACCATCCGAAGGATGACAGAGGACACCATCCTCTCTTACACTCTTATAATGCCATCTCATGTGCTCTGCTGTGGTTTTGAAGCAAACAAGCGTTGAAGTCTTGGTATTAATGGCAAGTAATGCATCCTTGCAAATGGAGTTCTTTGACTTTTGCCTTGTCTTTCCCTTTGACGCTTCCATCTCGCATTACCACAAAACTTACATGAACCAAGATTAATGTCCTCTTTGTAGAAAAACATGCAACCTTTTCGACAACAATCAATTTTTTGAACATCCATCCCAAGATTTTTAATGACCTTCTTTGCATGGTGAATGTCACGAGGAACTCGGTTATCAGGCGGACAAATCTCCTTCATAAGTTGAGCAATTTCATTGAAGCAATTTTGAGGCATGTTGTAGTCGGACTTGATGCTCAACATTCTAACGGTGGCGAGATAACTCAGTGTGAGTTTCATTTCCTACCCACAAAGGTCGTTGCGCAACCTCAACCATATTAAAGAAAGTTTGGGCATGGGTATTTGGAGGCTCACTTGTAGAGTATTGGTTTGAGATCATGGCATCTCGTGACCATATCATTCATACGGTCGATATTTGATTCTACATCGCCGTAGTTCATATGATTGGTGCCACTTTCGTCGTTGAATATGTTAGAAGTCATACCACCATCCTCATGTAAATGAGGATCTATTTCTCCATGACTAATCCAATATCAATAGTTTGGAAGAAAACCATATTGATAAAGGTGTAACTTTACTTCATCGAGATCCTTATACTTCCGATTTTTGTATTCACGACATGGACACCTATATTGTTGATTATGTACAAATTCTGATTGACTTCTAGCATGTGCATCAAACTCCTCAACTCCGTCTAAAAACTCTTGTCTATAACCAACTCCACCAGCTAATAACCTACGATACATCCATCTACGATGCGTAGGTCCGTCCATATATATTCTAATTGACATTTAACAATTTATTAAATTATTAGTTAGTAATATCAATACATGGAGATGTTATGATTACATTTCTTCTATAATGAATATAATCTATATATAACCATTATGCATTGAACATATATTTTTGTATTATACATAAATTTCTTTAATTTTTATATTTTACTCTTAAGTAGGTCTTGGCACTAACGCTCGCAATCGCTCGCTCGGAGTCTCTCTCTTTTCTTTCGGAAATTCAGTCCGGCGGAAAAGCCGGATCTGGAATTAAGTTAGTATTTAGCGACGGAATAGTCCGTCGCTGTTCCGTCGCTAAATAAAAAATTTTACTTAGTGACGGAACAGATGACGGAATATTCCGTCGCTAAATACTAACTTAATTTAATTTAACTTTTTTGGGTTTTCCTACATCTGAAAAATCGATCTAGCCTTAGCGACGGAATATTCCGTCGTTGAATAAATTAGCGATGGAAATTTCCGTCGCTAATTCCAAATTAGCGACGGATTCCTGTTTCCGTCACCGTCTCGACACAGCTTGTCGGTTTTGTCGGAATCCGTCGCTAATTTCCGTCGCTATTTAGTAGTTTTGTAGTAGTGTATCCGAGGAAGCAATTTGGTTATTATCTTCATCCTATGTACAGTAATGATTTAATAAACGTTAATAAATCATAAATTAATATAATAAAAATATAACAAATACATATTTACTTGATATTAATAATTAAAAATGCGTACAAGATAGAAAATTATGATTCAAATATGTTGTGGAATAAAACGTAATGAATAAAAAGTAAGAATTATATTGTTTCAGTTAGTAATTTGTGTACTTTAGGTTCGTAATTTGTGTTATATTTAAAGGATTACAAACTTAATATGCCAACTTGTATTAAGCCTATAAGACTTCGAATAAATTCATTTGTCTCAAAATTTTTGCATAACATACAGTAACATTTTTTTTGAGTTACAAATATAGTTTATTTTAGTTTCTTCCTAACATGTCTATTTGTAACTTATTATTGACAAACATATTTAAATCATATCTTTTACTATTGAAAGTTTTTTAACTTATTAAAAGATGAGTATTTGCCATCAAACCTCCCTAGAACTTCATGTTACTCTTATTATGTTAATTAATTGCGAGGAAGAGTTGTATCTCGAGGGAAACAATTGGTTGTTAATCAAGTAAAACATGTATTTATAAAATCTCAATTGTATTAATATTTTTGCCCCATTGATTCACTACTAAAATCGCGATCAATTTTCAATATAAATATAAAATACAGATGATTTTATTACCCTACGCCGAAAATTGACCTATCATGCCCTTTACTATGATACAAATTACCTATTATTGTTAAATATATTTGGATCACTTATATCATTATAATATTTTTCACTAGTAATCTCAATATAAGTAGTTATTCTATGTTTAATTATCTTTGTGTACAGAGGTAGGTAAAAATGGACAAATTATTGTATTCACCTTATATTTTTAAAAAATGAGATCCCATTATGGGTATATGTATACTTTTTAAGAGTTTGTGTAATATTTAAGTCAATAATGTTTTAGTAGGTTGGTTGCATATAAATATTTATCTACGCGTCTATTAAGTTAAATTAGTATTGACTTTGTAAAAAGTTATGAGTTACAAGTTTGATATTCTTTTATTGATTTGATGTAATTTGTATTGTAATATTAATTTGTGACATAATGATATCTATTGTTATTTAGAGGTCATCTAGCTCAATATCTACCAATCATATATTATTCCTTTTCCAACTAATATTTACCTTTTGATACCCAAACATATTGTCACACTATTTTTATAACCGTATGAGTTAGAATTATTTAAATTGTTTGATTTTTAGAGGAGCCTAACTTCTTAATATTCCAAATCACGTGTATAATCTTAAAACCTTTATGATATTTTTTAACATTATTTTTTATTTATTATTTTAGATTATTTATTTATTCTTTTGAAATTTAGAATGATTGGAAGATGAATGTGTGCTGGGCTCTAATGATTTTTATATGTTGGGTGTTGATAACTTTGATGAGTCACGAAAGTGTTTTCATTATGAGGGGATAACATGTATAAGAATGTTATTGAAAGTGAAATCATTCAATAAAATCAAATGATCGAGAAAAAGAAACTAACAAGTACAACATCGCTACATAATTCAATAATTTCTTAAGTTATGCATTGTACAACATTACTCCGTGCATAGCACGGGTCCAGTACTAGTTAGATAACCGAAGTAATCGTGTATGGAATTCAAAATATATGTATAGCATATCCAATAGCTCAGTTGGTTTATGCTTAAACTCCGAACAATGTGTTGCTTATATAACAATAAATGATGAGCAAATTCTTAAACATTATAGGAAAGAGAGAACCTTTGGTTTCTAATAATGAGTAACCGATATGATAGGTATATATATATATATATATGTACTAAGTAAATTGTTGTTGTTGTTGTTGTTATTATTATTATTATTATTATTATTATTATTATTATTATTATTATTATTATTATTATTATTATTATTTGATTCAATAAAAGTTGAAGTTTGTCATCATATTTGTTTATAATTGAGTCTTATATTTATTTATTTTTTAATTAACTATCTCGTAATTTTTTTCAAGGATTAATAAATATTATTTGTAATTTTTAGTAAACCTATTTTCAAACTATAATATTCTATCAAAAATATGACAAAGTATAAATAATAATAATAATGTTATTATTATTATTATTAATAGCAAAATTTTCAATATTAGATAATCATAAACGATCCCTAAGGGATAGAGAATTAATCTCCCTCCTATTTGGGGTATTCGAATTCCCTTATTTTGAGGGAAACCTAAAACCTCTAAATTTCAAGTTTCACCTTCAAAATACCCCAACCAAACAAATGAAAAAGGAACTTGAAATTAGAGAATTCAAGTTCTATTCCAATTTTCTCCAACCAAACAAGCATTAAAGCATTCACACATCTCAAAAATCGTGTAATAAGTATAATGTAACTTGATTCCACTATATAAAATTTATTTTTTTAAGGGTAAGTGTGGGCTATCCGACTATATCTCTATATCGAGGTAACTTCAATTAGGCTTTAAGACCCAAGACAAATAGGGATACCAAGTCTAGGCAAGCATAGACTCAAATTTAATAAGTACAATGTAATTTGATTCCACTATGTAAATTTTTTTTTCAAGGGTAAGTGTGATCTATTCAATCGGGTCTCTATCTCGGGGGACCCTTAGTTAGGCTTGAAGGCAAAAGAGAGATAGGGATACCAGGCTCAGTGCAAGCACGGACCACTACTACAGGAACTACTTTTAACTACGGTTAAAAATAGCATTTAACGATGGTTAATCGGCGTCGTGTATGTGGCCGTCGTTGTATGTAACATCTTTTACTACGGTTCAAAACCGAAGTAATAGATCAGTCTATGACGATAGTTCTAATTTAATAACCGTCGTCAAAGGTGGACTATGATGACGATTTTTACAATAGAACTGTCCTCATAGGTTATACATATAATGAAATTTTTTTGTTATAAGTAGGCATATTTTGACGGTTTTAATGTAAGAACCGTTGTCATAGGTTAGAATTTTTTTAGTAGTTTTTTTAAATTTTTGCGTACACCCTGTACAAAATACATCACAATTTACGACTACCAACAACCACAATTTTACAAAAATTTCCCATTTACTAAACCACAAGAAGTTCCATGTTGAACAAGTTCAACAACACAATTCCATATTTTACAATAAGTTCCATCAATGAATATTACAATGATGTTAAAATACAAAGGGAACCTTTTGGCATAAATAACTCCATAAATCCACAACATTTCAAGAGAAAGAGATGGACTGTTTGACATAATTCACTAAAAAGAAATACACAAAGAGGTGGACAACATAAAAACTCAATGATCTCGCTCATGAACCCGTCAAGAGTGAGCTCATTACTCCTCCAAGGCAAACTGTCTCAGTCTGTCAAAAATGCAATGAGAAAATCGGAGACAAAGGTAACATTCAAGAGCCTAGTTCTTTTGACCCTCGTCGAATGATGATCTTCTAGGCCGCTATGGGAGAGCTTAAACCTTTGTTTGCTTCCTTGGAGTTCGTGTAGGGGTAGAGGTGGGCAAACTCATTTCTTCTTAGGGTGGTTCCTCTTCTTTTCCTTAGGGAGGTTCATCCCCTTCTCCTTCAGTAAGTTCTTTCGGACCGGAGAAGAACGAGAGAAATGGTCCTCCACCGATTCACTCGCTCTCTAGGGAGGGCCGGATGATGAGCCCATGCTTGAAGTGGCGCCTCCGCCCGCCGCGTCACTTGCCGTTGAGTATGAAGAAAGTGCTCAGTAACTCATTTTCCGTATGATCGAAGGAGAGAATTAAGTCAAATAATTATTCTTACAAACTCCCTCAAAAAGCCTCTACCCCACTTTTTTACTTCCAATTGTTTACGTGTGTATATATATATATATATATATATATATATATATATATATATATATATATATATATATATATAGTTTCCTTTTTTCTTCCAATTTTGATGTATTATTGTAGACACCTAAAAAGTGTTGTCGTTTTCTCTATTTTGTATTTGTTGGCCCGATGATGAAATCCCGAGTCCTGTTTGAGGATTTGGATCTCGGATTGTATTCGATTGGTGCGACGGAAGCCATTAAACCACAAAGAACCCCTAACACCACATAAATAGCCTTTTGCCTCAGGTCGATCCAAAAATACCCCTTTCTTTTGGACGATCCAAGAATCGAGCCAAGACTTCAAAGACAACGGAGTCCAAGTGCTGCATACCGGGAAATTCCAGGTTCGAATTATGCGTTTTATTTTAGTCCAAGCGGACAAGGAGGTGAAGACCTCATGATGATGTTAGACGCTGCATTTCATGATCACAAGCTTCAAAATGTTGCGTTTTGGCTCCAAGACAGTCCACCGGAGACTAAGAGCACGCATCCCGAACAAAATTAGAACTCGCCAAAAATGAAAACTTTCTAGTTTTGGAAAGCAACTATGGTCGGCGCCTGCCACCCCAAAATAGTAAGTGGAACGCTGCATTTTGCCCCGAGAGAATCCCTTGGAAGTACGCTAGGGCATGAAACCCTAGGCATCCCTTGATGGCCTGGCGCCTACCTTCCCCGTTCTATCCAGGTTTTATCTCTTCTAATCTGGTTCAATCTTGTGATATCTTGGCCGAGTTTATTTTCAACTATTCTGGATGGCTAGCCGCATGCAAACCCTAGGTCATTACTTGACCTAACATCTCCCTATAAATAGAGAGCCTTGGCTCTCATTCTCCCAATGGCTCAACCCTCAATATTACTCTGCTGAAATTCGCCTAAGAGCTACTAAATACTCTATTCCGTATTCCGATCTCTTGGTCCCTTTTTAGCCTCTTCCTACTTTTCTCTCCATTAAAATCACATCTAAACCCGAGAACTCCATCAATCACACATCTGCCTACCTATCTTCACAAATACTCACAAAAAGCCTCTTCAATTCACCATCGTCGTATCAAGAGATCTAGATCCGAGATCCGGATCGTCAGATGGGACAACCCGAGGGCACATATTCGATCTTCAATGGTTTATTATTTACTTTTATGCTTTTTTTATTACTTTCCGTATTGTGGACAAATGATGTATCACTTTTAATTCCTCCTCGCCCCATATAATCTTTTATGCCCACTTTGCTTTCTTTTTTGCTTTTACTTTCTTTACCACTTTTTTTACTTTCGCTTTTAGCGCTTTCCTTTATTACTATCTTGGTTGCTTTAATTCCGTTTAGCATGTTGCTTGCTTGCTTGTTTTACATTATTTGAATTCACTACTCAAACTAGTAATGACTGTCTTTAGACGGGAGGAACGGAAGGGTTTATCCCTACGTTTCTTACCCTCGCCTCCGAATCCGATTCTCGGTTCAAAGACCGATGGAGTCGCTTTAGCCTCTTTCAGTTTTAATTTTCCCATACTAAGATTAAGAGAGCATTTATTTTGTTTTTGTTAGTTTTTCTCTCCTAAAAATTGACTGGCAACTCCCTTTTATTTATTTCTTCTAAATTTTCATCTCGGCTACTTTTTGACTCGCAGGATAAGAAAACAGGTTCCCCTGGCCTCCGGATGGCACCGGCCACCACTAGGTGCAGGTTGGTGCCTCGCACCGAGTGGTTAGTAAGCGGGGTTTCAGTCCAGATTGGTGTTTTCACACCGATCCGGCCCCGAAGTCTCACGTCGATTTAAAACCCTAATTTTATTTATCGTTCGGTTAAGAAATAATATCGCGGGACTTCTTAAAATAATTTCTAAAATGATTAATAAAAATTGTCAATCTAACTTTGATTAATCATCTTTAAATCAGATTTAATAAAATTCAAAAATTTTAATAAAAGGTTCATCCCCACATTCCAAAATCCACTTTCTAAATCCATATTTAAAATCAATCTTTAAAAAAGAGACCCGACATAAGTGGGGAAGTTCGGTGGGCCCCGGCCGGCCGTAGTTCCTACAGATGGCGACTCCGCTGGGGATAAGAAGACGATACTTGAAAATTTTAGTAGTGAGTTTTAATAAAATGCTTGCATTATAGATCTTGCATTTAGTAACTTTTGAATTAGTTTAAATATTGTTTTGCATCACTAGGAAAACTTTATTGCACCCCCGTTTACCCTTTCTCGAGAGAAGCTCCCGTTGGTTCCTTTAGGTGGGCCCAACTAGGCTTGATTGCCCGAGGAAACGGTACCTCCTCCCTCATAGCACGCACTGTTGGGGTAAATCCTTTGGTTCATCGAGAGGCAACGAGAATTCTGGTTGGTATCCTTATCCGTGCAACCCATGGGGGACCGAATTATCTGAATATGTGTCACCATGTATCCAAACTTTTGAACTCTTTGACCATAGAACTTTTTGGACTATTAGGTGGTCCCTTCTGCATTTGCATGCTTGGATGAGTGTGTGTGTTTTTAGATTTAATCTTCTCGCTTGTGAGCCTTTAGGGATAGGTGAGGAGCGTTGAATAATCCTTGCATGGGTGCAAAAATAAAATAAAATAAAAACTTTGAGGCGGTCCAATTATGTGCATTTTAGCCAAAAAGTTCAAAATTACATTCCCCTTTTAGGTCGGTCCATTCATTTCATATTTTCATTTCATTTTTTGTATTAGCCAAAATAAATTTCAGCTCAAATAGGGAGTCCAAATTTTGCATTTTATTTTTGCATTTAGCCAAAGTCAAAATCATCTCAAAGTAGGTGAGTCCAATCTTGTATTTCATTTGTATTAGCCCAAATAAACTTCATTTCAATTAAGGTGAGTCCATATTTGCATTTCTTTTTGTATTTAGCCAAAGTCAAAATCATCTCAAATAGGTGAGTCCAAATTTTGCATTAGCCAAAATAAATTTCATCTCAATTAAGGTGAGTCAACATTTCATTTTTGCATTAGCCAAAATAAAATCATCCCAAAGGGTGAGTCCATTTATTTTCGCATAAGCCAAATTAAAAATCATCTTAATTAAGGTGAGTCCATTCATTTCATTTTTGCATTAACCAAAATTAAATTCACCTCTAATCAGGAGAGTCTTTCATTTGATTCATCTCAGATTATGTGAGTCAGCTTTGCATTTTTATTTCTCATTTAGCCAAAACAAATTCATCTTCCATTAGGAGTAATCATCTATGCATTTCAGTTCCGGATTAGCCAAATCATAGAATCGTCCCAAATTAAGTCATGAGCATCGATGCATAAACTTCATTCCATTTGTTTTGCATCCCTTTATGTGCATCCAAATAAAAGAGTATATAATTTTCTTTTCTATTAGGATAAGTCGTTCCTCGGGTCAAGCACTTAAGCCCCGTCTCCTCTAGAAGTGTCTTCAACGAACCAACCCATTTGCTATTCCTTTTTAAACTACGAAGCCCCGATTTCCGCTATGGCGGATACGTAGCAAGCTCATGAGATGCGGCCCCAAGCCTTATTTTGAACCCAATTTCCAACTCCCATTTCCAATTTTCCAAATCCCAAAGCCACTTTGTCCTTTCCAAAAGAGCGGAAACCCCATCAAGAAAAGGCACCGAATTGTCGTGAAGCATGCCAATCTGATTCAAGCACCAAACCGTCGATTCACTGGTTCACAGTCCACGCTTCACAGCCTAGCAGCAGTACATCACAGCTCGAGCGACCTACCCTTCTTTAGGCTCTACTTTGGGGAGTGGGGGTTAAAGTGCAATTTTATCTTTGTCTTTTTAAACTTTTTTTGCATCATCATAATAAAAGAATACATTTGTTCTTAGAATAGAGTCTTGCATTCATGTCCTAAAATTCAATAACAACATCAAGCATCAAGCATCAAGCATCGAGTTAGCATCGGGAAGGTCACCATCATCGTCACCTTCAAAGAGGATCTTCCATGCCATCAACTAATCAAAGCTAGTCAACTCTCTAACATTCAAGAAGAGTTAGACACAAGCACCCAAGAAGAAAGTGAGCTCAAGATCGAAAGGGTTATAAAACCACAAGAACTCTAAGAATACTCGGGGAAGACACAAATCGTCTACCTTACAAAGAAGCTATTAGCACACAAACTAAAAGCTCAAATTTTGAATGAGGCACATTACCTCATTGAACATCATATTTTCAAGCAAGCGGACTTCAGGTCATCCAACAACCAGGTCTAGGCAAGGATTTCTACATAAAGATAAGCCTCTGTACCTATTCCGACGAAAGTAGATAGAAGTCGAGCTTCGGACCCAAGAGCGGTCAAGGTTCAAACACAATTCCATCGAGCTTCGGGCCTAACAACGGTCAAGGTTCGGACACACCTTAGTCGAGTTTCGGGCCCAATAATGGTCAAGGTTCATACACAACTCGGCCGAACTTCGTGTCCAACATCGGTCAAGGTTCGGACACACCCTAGTCGAGTCTTAGGCCCATCGGTGGTCAAGGTTCGAAAACTTAGTCGAGCTTCGAGCACAGCAGCGGTCAAGGTTCGGACACACCTCAATCAAGCTTCGAGCCCAATAGTGGTCAAGTTTCGGACACAACTCGGTCAAGCTTCGGGCCCAGCAGCGGTCAAGGTTCGGACACCCCCGTCAAGCTTTAGGCCCAAGTAGTGGTCAAGGTTTAGACATCAATCTCTCCATCGAGATTCGGGCCTAACAACGATCAAGGTTCGGACACCACACTAAGACTTTAGGACCACTTCATGGCCAAGTCAATGAACCACATTTGAAGCATGATCTTATTACAAATTATTTTCATGTAACACTTGGAATCATTTCCATTTGATTATTAGCTAACAAAACCGTTAATATAGAAATTTCGGTTAAGGTTTAGACCAAGAAAGGTCAAGTTTAGGCACACCCGACCGAACATTAGGTCCAAGAAGCGGTCAAGTTCAGGCACCCCAGCTGAATTGCGGACTTTACTACCTGAGTCAAGTTCAAGCTCCCTTGCCAAGCTTCGGACTAAGAACGGTCAAGTTTGGGCACACCAATCCGAAATTCAGGTCCCTAAGCAGCCAAGTTCAAGAATCAACAACCCGGACTTCGATTCCGCCGACCAAGTCCAAGCCTCTTTATTAAGAGTTCAAGCCACAAGGTACCTAATTTCGGACGCATAAATCCAATCGGATTCCAAAGCAATGCCAGTACCGTGTAAATATCCTTTAGTGTCTACTTTGACCTTCGTCTTTTAGACTCGATCAAAGTGGGATTGGCTAACTATAGACACCTAAAAACCGTAGTCCTTTTCTCTATTTTTTATTTGTTGGCCCGATGATGAAATCCCAAGTCCTATTTGAGGATTTGGATCTCTGATCGTATTCGATTGGTGCGTCGGAAGCCATTAAACCACAAAGAACCCCTAGCACCACAAAAATAGCCTTTTGCTTCGAGTCGATCCAAAAATCCCCCTTTCTTTCGAAAGATCCAAGAACTGGGTCAAGCCTTCAGAGACAATGGAGTCCAAGGTCTGTGTACCGAGAAATTCTAGGCTTAGAATTTTGCGTTTTACTTCGACCTAACTAGACAAGAAGTCGAAGACCTTAGGATGACGTTAGACGCCGCATTTCATGATCATAGGCATCAAAGTGCCGCATTTTGGCTCCAAGATAGTCCACATGAGACTAGGAGCACGCATCCCTCATCAAAATTGGAACGTGCCAAAAATAGAAGCCAGCTAAAAATGGAAACCCGCCAAAAATGAAAACTTTCAATTTTTGGAAAGCGGCTATGGTCGGCGCTCGCCACCCCAAAATACTAAATGGAACGTTGCGTTTTCCCTGGAGACTCCTTGGAAGCACGCTAGGGCACGAAACCCTAGGCAACCCTTGATGGTCGGCGTCCGCCTTTTCGGTTCTATCCGGTTTTATCTCTTCTTATCCAGGTTCAATCTTGTGATATATTGGCTTGATTTATTTTCAATCTGTTCGGAAGGCTAGCTGAATGCAAACCCTAGGTCATTCCTTGACCTAACATCTCCCTATAAATAGAGAGCCTTGGCTCTTATTCTCCCAATGGCTCAATCCTCAATGTTACTCTGCTGGAATTTGCTTAAGAGCTACTAAATACTCCATTCTATATTCCGATCTCTTGGTCCCTTTTCAGCCTCTTCCTACTCTTCTCTCCATTAAAATCACATCTAAACCTCGAGAACTCCATCAATCACACATCCGCCTACCTATCTTCATAAATACTCACAAAAAGTCTCTTCAATTCACCACCGTCGCATCAAGAGATCTACATCCGAGATCCAAATCAGCGAGATGGGACAACCTCGAGGGCACATATTTGATCTTCAATGGTTTATTATTTCCTTTTATGCTTTCTTTTATTACTTTCTGTATTGTGGACAAATGATGTATCACTTTTAATTCTTCTTCGCTCGATGTAATCTTTTATTTCCACTTTGCTTTGTTTTTCGCTTTTACTTTCTTTACCGCTTTCTTTACTTTCGCTTTTATCGCTTTCCTTTATTATTGTCTTGGTTACTTTAATTTTGCTTAACATGTTGCTGGCTTGCCTATTTTACATTATTTGAATTCACTACTCGAACTAGTAATGACGGTCTTCGGATGGGCGGAACGGAAGGGTTTATCCCAAGGTTTGTACCCTCTCCCCGAATTTGATTCTCGGTTCAAAGACCAATGGAGTCATTTTTAGCCTCGCCTCGAATCCGATTCTCGCGCTACAAGAAAATTTTCCTTTTGTGGCAATCAAATTTGTCACAAGATACAACAATTTTGTCATAATATCCATTTTTGTGGTATAACGCCCTCAATCACCATTACTTAATAATCCCCTCATTAGGGACTATTACGTAAGGTCGCAGCGGAAGGTAACGATCGAAGGCGTTACCGCCGTCCTAAAAATAGGACAAGGCTAAATAATTGAAATAAAATGAAATACGGTTTGGGCATCCACGGTTATATTTCAAAAATGTCGTTAGGAGTAACTACTTATTACCCAAGTAGCTAGGTCATCCCAAAACACAGAGTTACCTGGTTTAGCAACGTAATATTTATACAATCTAGACTTTTGTTTAATCGACAAAGTAATATGCAACGTACAAGTAATTCCCAAGGTCATACCTAGACCTTGGTTGAGGGTAAAATCACCGTGAGCGTCTATGTACCTTCGATTTGCGAGTGCCACGTGGTCTGGCTAGGGTTTGCCTTCGTCGGACTTAGTAAATGGTTGATTGCTCACCAATGCTTCTTCCTAAAACAAAAACAAGTAAAATATTTGGAAGAGTGAGTCGAAACTCAGCACGAACATTCCCGCACCGTAAAATAACTTTGAAGAATATATTGATTGAGCGCGCGCATTTCAATTCATTTTAGTTTGAAATCGGGGGAGAGAATATAAGTAAAATTGCTTGCCGGTTATTATCCGGAAGTGGAACCCCTTGGTAACCGATACAATCGTTGAACAGTGTCACCCCCGGCCGATTGATAACCCGAGTTGACGCCGCGCGCGGTATAATTGGCGGGCCTAAGCCCTTGGTAATTGATAATTGGGCGGGGACCACTTAATTAGGTGGCAAAACTTGCCTTGTAAATGATTCATTGTTATTTGTATATATGAGAAATGCTAAAATTTGATGAAACATGTGAGTTTTCGAAAGGTACAAGCAATGAACGTACCTGAATTGAGAATATTTGTTTCTCCCCTTTTGCGAAATTTGAGTCACCAGCTATTCGGCAATGTAAGTGGCCTCCGTTCGTTTAAAATAGATTTCTAGGGTTAATGATGTTTTCTTGAGTTTTAATGCTTGAGTTTGTATAAGCTTTAACAATTTATTTCATTTCCTATATTCGTATGAAGATCGATTAAACTAGTGTTTGTATTACTTAGCTTTACTGCGTTTATTAAATACAATTTATATCAATTAAAGAAGTTGATTAGGCTAACTAAATACCCAATGATGTTGGTGTTATTCGATTTGCTAGTTGACTTGGATTGAAAATGGTGTACCTATATATATATATATATATATATATGCCCAAACACTTATTTTAATTCATCCCTCACTCCTTCCTTCTCTCGCACTCAAATCCCATAGTTACGTAATTAATTAATCCGATAAATGCCCTTCCATCAGGAGGTTTCACAATTTTGCCGATTCGTCCAAAATTCACATATACACCATTTTAAGGGCTTAAGCATTATTTCCTCTACGTAATTCACATTCACAACCACCATTAGGTATGCTTAATGCTCAAATCTCCCTCACATGTCTATACTTACACATTGCTTAATTTCACTCTCTACATACACATTCTCATTCATTTGTTCAATATAACCATTTCCAACATATATTAAATCCATCAATTTACCCAATTCTATAATAAACATCTCCCAAACTCATTCACTAATTCATAATCTCCCCACGAGAATCACATTCGTTGTCATTCATACAATACACAACCAATCCATTGAGATGCCACAACTCGATTATTCACACCAATTCGAATTTTCCCAAATTAATCTTTGAATTCACTCCACAAATATATTTCTAATCATACCGCAATTTACAGCTTACAATTGCTCAAATAGACGATGAAATTGATAATTTAGGGTTTAGAGTTTTACCTTCAAGTACACATTGAGGAAGCCGAGGAGGACAGCACGATGGTGGTGACAACAGAGCCCCGTGGCTACTGGGAAGCACCTGCGTCTACTCCCGGCGACCGAATCTGCGGCTGGAGGCTGGCCGGAGAGTGGGCCGCGACAGGGGACGAACAGCGCCCGCGCAGAGAGAGAGGAGAGCAAGAGCGCGAGTGAGGGACAGAGGCAGAGGTGGACGAGAGGCGCTGGGCTTCTTCCGAACGACGCCGGCGCCGGCCGCCGGCTCGGCGTTGGTGGCGCTTGATGGCCGGGAGCAGGCCGCAGTGGAGGTGGAAAAAGGAAAACAGAGCACGCGAGGGAGAATGAGAGCGATAGCGCAAGGGAGAGTGAGAGGGGCGCTCGCTGGCGGCGCCTAGCGCCGGCTTCGGCCGGAGTGGAAGGCAGCAGCAGAGAGAGAGATGGTGAGGCAGGGCAGGACGAGGGGGAGGAAGCAGGGAGCGAGAGTGAGCCCGAGTGAATTTTTAAGCTGCCTACATATTCCAGAGAATTCTTTCTCTCGGATTTTTCCTTAGAAAAATCTAATTTGATTATTTTGATTTATTGCTTTATTTACTTATTTTGTTTTCTTTTATTGTTACTTTTAATTTTGTTTTTAATAACGATGTTCACAAATTAAAATCTTATTATGAGATTTTTATTAGGGCCACTTTGTCGCCTTAGCCGCATAACATACGTATAAAAATAGTTTAAATATAAGATACCGAATTGAAGTGCACGCGCTCGATCATATAAATCTTGTAATTAATAAAATAAATAATGTGATTTAAAATAAATAATTGTGATTTAGGATCGGGTTGTTACATGTGGCAATTTAGAAAATGTCCATAAGGTTGCCACAGAAAATCCGTTACAAAAGCCTTTTGTTGCAAATTTAAAATTGACACAAATACTACATTTTTGTGGCAAATGGTAACTTGCCACAAAATATTATTTTGCTACTATAACTTGCCATTTGTAGCAAGTTACATTTGTCACAAAATCAGTCTTTGCTACAAAAATTATATTAGTAGCAAATTATATTGTCGCTACTATATTTTGAATTCAATTTAAATATATATTGTGGCAATTTAACAATTTCGGATGACTTATTATTATTATTATTATTATTATTATTATTATTATTATTATTATTATTATTATTATTATTATTATTATTATTATTATAGTAGTAATAATTGACAATTATGTAGCAAACCGAACTTATGCTTATAATAATACATTAATGACTCATTAAACCAACTGAATTCAATCTGAAAACGATATTCATTAATATAAGTACCGTACAAGCCAAGATTACTAGAATCCTATGGGACAAATAATGTCTATGTTCAAATTTCCTAACATATGAAAGAAAACACAAAATCATTCCATGAAATCTTCTACATTTATTCTAAGAAAGAAATAATAAAAAGAATCTTTCATCTTCAAGATTTTTTTCCTTCTTTGCTTCAAATCTGAAATCTCCAACATGAATCGTGTACCTAGATAACATAAAATTTTAATGAATGTTAGTCTATATAAGCATGTTATTTGAACCGAAAAGTTCATAATATATAAGATAGTATAATTTCGGAGAAATGATGTTTTAGTTAAGGTTGTTTGCATTCATCAGTCTTGGAAGGGTGTCTCACCACATCCACAATTAAGGTAAATGTGTCTTTTGTTCTCATGCCAATTTTCAACCCCAAAAAGTCACTAGAGAATATTTGGCGCAAGTGTTTCCAAACCGTGTCATGCTGGCCACTTTCAACCAAAGCTGCCAAAAATTTCTTTTTTATTTAATTTGCGCATTAGTTTAAGGCTATTAAGGCTTTAAATAAGTTTAACATGTAGTAAAAGATGATTATCAACGAAGAAAAAGTTGTCTCGACTGGATTCTAATTTTAGCACCTTGGGTTCTTAATTACAGCAGAATTTTTTAATTTTTGGACATTTTTTTAATTTTTAGTCTATAATATTAAGATAACTTTAATATTATTTTAGACATGTTTTATTAGCTTAATTACATGTATGGAGGACCCCTAAACCCTATGAAACAGGTGACTAACTAAAATCAAGAATTGCCTAAGTGAGCCACATTCTGCCTAGGTCGTTTGCATTGATAAGTCACAATATAAGGCCTAGAAGGGTGTCCGACCTCATCCACAATCAAGGTAAAGGTATCTTTTTATCCCCATGCCAATTTTCAGCCCCAGAAAGTCACTAGAGAATATTTGGTGCAAGTGTTTCCAAAATTGTGTTGTGCTAGCCACTTTTAGTAAAAGCTGCCCAAAAATTCTTTTTTTTATTTAATTTGCTCTTCAGTTCAAGGTAAAGGTGTCTTTTGTCACCATGCTAATTTTCAGCCCCAGAAAGTCACTAGAGAATATTTGGCGCAAGTGTTTACAAAACTCGTGCCGTGGCTGGCCACTTTCGACCAAAGCTACCAAAAATTTCTTTTTTATTTAATTTGCTCATCAAGTATAAGGCTATTAAGGCTTTAAACAAGTTTAACATGTAGTAAAAGATGATTATCAACGAAGAAAAAGTTGTCTCAGCCTAGATTCTAATTTTAGCACCTTGGGTTCTTAATTATAGGAGAATTTTTTTAATTTTTGGACATTTTTTAATTTTTAGTCTATAATTTTAAGATAGCTTTAATATTATTTTAGACATGTTTTATTAGCTTAATTACATGTATGGAGGACCCCTAAACCCTATGAAGCAGGTGACTAACTAAAATCAAGAATTGCCTAAGTGAGCCATATTCGGCCTAGGCCGTTTGCATTGGTCAGCCACAATACAAGGCCTAGAAGGGTGTCTCACCTCATCCACAATCAAGGTAAAGGTGTCTTTTGTCATCATGCCAATTTTCACCCCCAGAAAGTCACTAGAGAATATTTGGCACAAGTGTTTCCAAAATTGTATTGTGGTGGCCACTTTCAGTCAAAGCTACCCAAAAATTAATTTTTTTATTTAATTTGCTCTTCATTTTAAGGCTATTAAGGCTTTGGACAAGTTTAACATGTAGTAAAAGATGATTATCAACGAAGAAAAAAGTTGTCCTAGCCTCGGATTTCAATTTTAGCATCTTGAGTTCTTAGTTACAAGATAATTTTTTCATTTTTGGTCTATAATATTAAGACAACTTTAATATTATTTTAGACATATTTTATTAGCTTAATTGGATGTGTGCAGGACCCCTAAACCCTATGATGCAGGTGACTAACTAAAATCAAGAATTACCTAAGTGGGCCACATTTTGGCCTAGGCCGTTTGTATTGATCAATCACAATATAGGGCCTAGAAGGGTGTCTCACCTCATCCACAATCAAGGTAAACGTGTCTTTTGTCCACATGCCAAAAATTACTTTTTTACTTAATTTTCTCTTCAGTTTAAGGGTATTAAGGCTTTAAATAAGTTTAACATGTAGTAAAAGATGATTATAAACGAAAAATGTTGTCTCGATCCGAATTCCAATTTTAGCACCTTGGGTTCGTAGTTACAGCAGAATTTTTTTATTTTGGACAATTTTTTCATTTTTGGTCTATAATATTAAGACAGCTTAAATATTATTTTAGACATGTTTTATTAGCTTAATTACATGTATGGAGGACCTCCAAAACCCTATGATACAGTGAATAACTAAAATCAAGAATTGCCTAAGTGAGCCACATTCTAGCCTAGGTCGTTTGCATTGATTAGTCATAATATAGGGCCTAGAAGTGTGTCTCACCTCATCCATAATCAAGGTAAAGATGTCTTTTGTCCTCATGCCAATTTTCAGCCTTAGAAAGTCACTAGAGAATATTTGGCACAAGTGTTTCCACAACCGTATTATGCTGGCCACTTTCAGCTAAAGCTACCTAAAAATTCCCGTTTTTATTTAATTTGCTCTTCAATTTAAGGCTATTAAGGCTTTGGACAAGTTTAACATGTAGTAAAAGATGATTGTCAACGAAGAAAAAGGTTGTCCCAAGCATGGATTTTAATTTTAGCACCTTTGAGTTCTTAGTTATAGCAAAATTTTTTATTTTTGGATAATTTTTTTATTTTTGGTCTCTAATATTTAGGGAACTTTAATATTATTTTAGACATGTTTTATTAGCTTAATTACATGTGTGGAGGACCCTCTAAACCCTATGAAGCAGGTGACTAACTAAAATCAAGAATTGTCTAAGTGAGCCACATTCTGCCTATGTTGTTTGCATTGATCAGTCACCACACAATGCTTGTAAGGGTATCCACCTCGTCAACAATCAAGGTAAATGTGTCTTTTTTCCTCATGCCAATTTTCAGCCCAAGAAAGTCACTAGAGAATATTTGGCACAAGTGTTTTCAAACCGTGTTGTGCTAGCCACTTTCAGCCAAGACTCGAGCCCAAAAATTCTTTTTTTTTTTTATAATTTTATTTGCTCGCTGAGTTTGAGGCTATTAAGGCTTTGGACAAATTTAACATGTAGTAAAAGATGATTATCAATGAAGAAAAAGGCTTTCCAAGCATGGATTCCAATTTTAGCACCTTGAGTTCTTAGTTATAACATATGTTTTTATTATTTTTGGACAATTTTTTCATTTTTTGTCTCTAATATTAACGCAACTTTAATATTGTTTTAGACATGTTTTATTAGCTTAATGACATGTTTGGAGGACCTCGTATACCCTATCCATCAGCTAACTAACTAAAATCAAAAATTGCCTAAGTGAGCTACATTCTGCCTAGGTCTGTTTGCATTTATAAGTCACAACACAAGGCTTGTCGTAATGAAGACTATTAGTTTCTAAACAAAAAAAAAAATAAAAATCAGAGCATATTAATTTGACACACCTCTAAAACCAACAAAAATGTTCAAGAAGATGACCTAATCTACTAATGTGTTCCCTAATATATGTGAAAACTGTCCAATTTTTCCACCAAAGAAACTATAACCTTTTTAGATATGGAACTCTAAACCTTCCGGTGCCAGTGGTTTCACTATCCTTTCTCAATAACAATAGCAAGTACAATAACAACTCCTCCAAATGTGGATCCCGCTTGTATTGGGTATAGGAAGATAAAATGTATGCAATTCTTAGTAAAATCGATTCCAAGAAACCCACAAAAAATGTTTAAGCAAACATTTTACAAGGCATGTCTCAACTAAAAGTAATGAGGAGGCATTAAATCAAGAAATTCATAATGCATGCATGCTTCCAAGTGCTAGATAAAAGGTATTCACAATTGAGGAAGCAACCACAACTCCGCAACTATTTCAAAAGAATATCCAACTGATTTGAGATAGAGACCGAGATAGAGACCGAGATAGTATACATTCCCATCGTAAAACCGTGGAATCGGCTTAGGATTCTTTGTCAACAAGCAACTTAAATTTCAATGAAAACACCGAGCCTCAATCGAATTCCACAAACTAGATTAAAAAAACACCAATCGAACAAACGAAAAATGAATTAGTTTCTAAAATTAGGATTTCTCGATATACTACAATACAAAATAGCGTCGATAGCATACCTACTACACAATTGAATCCCAAATCAATTCTCGAATTCGTAAACAACAACAATTGGAGTAGAAATTAAACTTGTTTAGTCGACAACAAGCACTCTTGGACGAGGAATTCATGCAAAGAATAAACTAAGAGAAGGAACTTGTAACGCCCCATATTATAATCACCCATAAAATTAATCCGTATACAAATCAAGTTTAAGAAACATATGACAGATGAAGCTATAATTTAAGTTGGGGTATTGCGTCTCTTATCTTTAGAGACAAGGCTTGTATTTATACACATTTCACCTGTCATTGAACGTGTCATATAAATATTTACACCAGCTTAAAAGAGTCTTTACATCATATACTTAAAACTTAAACAGCTTTAAAAGTCTCTACATCATACCCCCTTCTTGATTACAAATTTCAACTCCACAAAAACCACTTCCAATTCCAATAAAACTTCCAAATGTGTTTTCATCAATTTTTTTTCAAGCACATTTCACCTATTATTGAACGTGTCATATATATAAATATTTACATCTGCAGCTAAAAGAGTCTCTACATCATATACTTAAAACTTAAACAGCTTTAAGAGTCTCTACATCATATCCCCTTCCCGATTACAAATTTCAACTCCACAAAACCATTTCCAATTCCAATAAAACTTCCAAATGTATTTTCATCAATTTTTTTCAAGATTAACATAACCCAATTTTGATTATTTCACTTCCCTAGCATAGTTCTATAACTTAAACAATCTTCACATAGCCAAGCAATCCATTCACGCTCATATAGAAATTCAACAAGTATATTCACAATTTTGAATAAACTCAAATTAATTTCCAATACCTTATGGAAATATACTTAACCCTAATTTAACATATAAACATATTTCAATTACTCCCCAAAGTTATTCCAATTCCACCACAACCAATTCAAAATTCAATTATAACACGATTTACAACATCTACTTGTCTAATTATTCAATTATAACATAAATTTGTAATATAATTTACTTAGAAATTGAGGATTAGGGAGATACCTCAAAAGGGGTGGAATAGGATGGTGGAAGGTCCGGTGGTGGAGTTCAGTGTCGAGGCGGCGGCTCAGGCGTTAGTCGGTGACTTCGTGTGTCTGGAAGCGGCCAGGGGCGGCGGCAGTAGCCGGCCAGCGACAGCAGCAGAACCTAGGGGCTGTTCCGCCCTGTTGGTGCGAGACAAGGGAATGGGGAAAAGAAAAATAGATGGGGCAGCAAGGTAGCGGCTAGGGTTTGCCGGCGGCGTCTTGTCTGGCGGTGGAAGGAGCCGACGAGGTCTTGCCGGCCGGCGGTGGCACAACAACGCGGAGAGACAGAGTGAAGGAGAGGTGAGAGGAGCTAGAAGATGAAACTTTCTTGGTTTACGTACGCCCCTCCTTTTCACCGATGATATCCGAATGTTTTTTTTATAGCAGGTTTTTTATTTTCTCTTATTAAATTTTATTATCTCTTTATCTTTTTACTATTTTCTTCACCACATGGTTAAATGTATAATTATAAATTTTGTTAAATTTTATTGGTTGTATATATTTTTTAATTTTTATTCATTATTTTTTTCATTTACTTATTATTTATTTATAAATAAACCGTGTTCGGGACACAATTTTGCATTATTCGAGTGTACATATATTTCTTCGTACAAATGTAAATTTGTACGAATTACCCATTATTATTTGCGATTATCAAATTTATACTCATTAATAAAAATTAGAATTATTAGTAGCAATTTTAAATAATTGCCACTATAGGTTGCCTATTTTGTGGCAAATTTCGTATTGCCACAAATATTTTGAGATTTTTAAAAATATTGTAGTGACTTTAAATTTGCCACAAATGTTTGTTACAAAACATTATTTTTCTTATAATGTTGGTTCAAAGACCGATGGAGTCATTTTTTAGTCTTAGTTTTCCCATACTAAGATTGAGAGAGCATTTATTTTGTTTTTGTTAGTTTTTCTCTCCTAAATACCGATCGGCGATTTCCTTTTATTTATTTCTTCTAAATTTACATCTCGATTATTTTTTGACAAGCAAGATAAGAAAACAGGTTCTAGATCTCGCCAGCCAGGGCAGAGGCCAAGGCCGATCTCCTCGCCCCGGCCTCCGGCCGGCGCCGGCTATCACCGAGTGCGGTCGCTACCTGTACCGAGTGGTCGATAGGTGGGACTTCGGTTTAGATTGGTGTTTTCACACCGATATGTCCCTAAAGCCTCACGACATATTCAAAACGCTAATTTTATTTATCATTCGGCTAAGCAATAATATCCCAGGATTTCTTAAAATAATTTCTAAAATGATTACAAAAATCGTCAATCAAACTTTACTTAATCTACTTTAAATCGATTTAATAAAATTTGGAAATCTTAATAAAAGGTTCATCCCTACATTCCAAAATTCACTTTCTAAAATCATCTTCAAAATCAATTTTTAAAAAGAGATCCGACACAAGTGAGGAAGCTCGGTGGGCTCCGACTAGCCGTGGTTCCTACAATTATACATTATCATAAAGTAGACATGATTTTATTTGAAATTTTACATAATGCATAAGACAAATTAATATGAATAAAATGTTGAGATCATCCCTTTAATTCGCTTTAACAGCCCAAGATATAATTAGAACCGGAGTTCCCATAACTTTGGTTGTCTTTAACAATGAGATCGGGTTCACAAGGCAAGACATAAAGTCTATATGCAGTGTGAGTCTTTATCTATTTTCCCTTTCTAGTTTCCCTTTCTTCGTGTAAACAATGACAAAACTAGTAATAATTCCCTATTTTTCTCACATTTTTCTCTCGATAAAGCCTTTATCTATTTTCCCTTTCTTCGTGTATCGACCCACACCGCACATAGACTTTATGTCATGCCTAGTGAATCCGACCTCATTGCTAAAGTCAATAAGGGTTATGGGAACTCCGGTATTGTTATGTCTTGGGTTGTTAAAGCAAATTAAATGGATGGCCTAAACATTTCATTGATATTCATTATTATCTTATGCATTACGTAAACTTCGAAAAATCATGTACTCTAATTTACGATCATGTATAATACAACAAACTTGCACCCAAAAAGGAAATCACAAATTTAAGTACTTGGATCAATTAGTCACTCCCAACTTTAACTCATCAAAATAAATAAATTTGATAACAAATTTATCTTTATGACAAATATTTGGGGAGATCCCTATATGCAAATACCTTTCCAGTTTTTTACATTTGCGCATTTATGTTTTGGCCTTTTTCATCCTTAAACCCATATATACACACACACACACACACACACACACACACACACACACACACACACACACACACACACACACACATATATATATATATATATATATATATATATATATATATATATATATATATATTAGTTAGGTAGTTTCCTTTTTACTTCCAATTTTGATGTATTATACCTTTATCATAAACTAGACATGATTTTTTTATGAAGTTTACGTAATTCATACCAACTTTAACTCATCAAAATAAATAAATTTGATAACAAATTTATCTTTATGACAAATATTTGGGAGATCCCTCTATATATATATATATATATATATATATATATATATATATATATATATATATATATATATATATATATATATATATATATATATATATATTTATTAGTTAGTTTCCTTTTTACTTCCAATTTTGATGTATTATACCTTTATCATAAACTAGACATGATTTTTTATGAAGTTTACCTAATTCATACCAATTTTAACTCATCAAAATAAATAAATTTGATAACAAATTTATCTTTATGACAAATATTTGGGGAGATCCCTATATGCAAATATCTTTCCAATTTTTTACATTTTCACATTTATATTTTGGCCTTTTTCATCCTTAAACCCATATATATATATATATATATATATATATATATATATATAGTTAGTTAGTTAGTTAGTTTCCTTTTTACTTCCAATTTTGATGTATTATACCTTTATCATAAACTAAACATGATTTTTTATGAAGTTTACGTAATTCATAAGACAATAATGAAATTATGAATGAAATGTTAAGGCCACCCCTTTAATTTCCTTTAACGACGCAAGAAATAACAGGACCCAAAATTCTCTTGTTGTGATTAATAATGGGGTCGGTTTTACAAGACAAAAATGGAGTGCACATGCAACATAGGCTGATTTACAAATAAGGGTAGAAGGAACGAGGAGTCAAATGTGAAGACTCGGACGCTTCTAAACACATTTCGAGTTGCATTAAATGAATCAAGTATAACCATCTCATACTTATAAAGTTTTGACTCCAAAGCATTCTCTCGTATCACGAAATTTCTTTGAGTAAAATGGTATCTTTTTAAGTGATACAGCTTTTACTTCTTATATTTCTTACTTTTCCGTAAGTGACTCGTAAAATTGATTCTTTGTTCCGAGTCCAAGCATCACTCGCATTTATCGCAGATTGAATAGACTAGTATTTCGTATTTTCTCACTCGTAATCTTACTTCGATTATAAGCTCTATTCCGTTTGAGTCAGTACCTCTAGTCTGTTTCATACTTAGTCTATATCAAGTTATCTCACTCGATATTCTTTACGGAACTTGATCTATCGCTTAGACTAAGTCCGATGGAATTCCGAGTATCATTGTTATTAGACTCGTAAAATTCCACTTGTCTTCCGACTCGGGTAATTAGTCATTTAATCATCATAATTATTTTATTATCTCGTGTCTAACCTTGGACCAAAGTATTTTATACTTTGAGAACCAAAATTGATTTACTTTTGTAGGTTATTCAATCGAGGATACACCTTTTTCAAACCACAAAAGTAACCTGGCTTCGTAACGTCAAATCACCAGCAGACATGGCTTTTCACCTTCTCTCGCTCCAGTCCCAAAAGATAGTGTCGATCCGTCTCGTTTCCAAATATGGGAAACTAGAACGTCAAACTTAAAGGTGGTTTCCACCTTATCCTTCTAGACACTACCAATGGTTTTGGGACTTCCAAGAGAGTTAAACCGTTGTCCAACGTTCACATTACAACGGATACTTTCGAGTGACTCGTAAAGCTTCTATCAATGGTCACAGAGGACTCTCAATCAGCAGATGAAGATAACGGCTACTCTGCCCGATCATCTATAAATAGAAGCCACTTCACAAGACTTGAAGATTGCCGAACATATTGTTAATACACATACTTGCTCAAAGTCATTGTATTTACTTTCAATCTTCTACTTACAACTCCCACTCGTAATTCATTACTTTCTGAGTTGTAAGGTCTTGTACTCGCTACAAACTCTTTCTTACATTCTCTCGTAAGGTCCCTTGACTAAGCCGTAAGGGTTAACTCAGCTTAGTTGTCCTTAGTCGTAAGGGTTATCTAAGCTAGGAAGTACTAGATCGATAAGGGAATTTCGAGTCTAGGAAAACTTGTATAGAGTTGTCTAAGGGAGCAACTCGGGTTCGGCCAGCTCACGGTATTTTGTGGACTCAAAATAGTGAATTTGACTTTGTGTCCGGATTGACACGGTCCGTGGTTTTCTCGCCCTGGGAGGGTTTCCACGTAATCTCTAAGTGTTATCTTTCCGAGTTCATTCTAGACTCGTACAGCTTTACAGCCTCTTGCTCATTCTCGCTTAATAGCCTTCCGAGTCCAGTCTTTTCGACCCTGTTGATAGACTCGGAATCTGTCTCTGTCTTGTTTTTGATAGAAGAGCTAAAGTTTCCACGAAAACTTCTATCACCCTATTCACCCCCTCTAGGGTGACTCAAACTCTCCCCGAGCAAACCTTCAATTGGTATCGAGCCTAGCCTTTCGTAAAGGATCTAACAATCCAAAGGTTTAAAGATCAAATGGCTTAGAACACCTGGAGAGTTCGACGAAGGAAGATCTTCCAACAGGCCACCAAAATTCAAAGGATCAAACTTTGGGCACTCGGAAGAAGCTTATGGAATGTTTTCTTATGGATCATGATGAAGAGGTATGGGAAATCATACAACAAGGAAACTACATTCTAATGAAGATAGATGAATTCGTAATCATTCCCAAGACAAAGGCCGAGTTCACACCAGGAGAAGCAGAGAAGTTCAGAAAGAACTTCAAAGCAATGAACATCCTTATGTGCGCCATAAGCTCGGAAGAATATAATCGAGTCTCTGCTCGTGACTCGCTAAAGAGGTGTGGGATACTTTAGTCAACACCTACGAAGGTACAAGTCGGGTAAGACAAGCGAAGATCGACCAGCATCTTCATAAATATGAGCTTTTCAAAATGGAGCCAGAGGAGAACATTACTCGGATGTTCATTCGCTTCACCGAGATTACCAATAATCTCAAATCTCTCGGGAAAGAAAATTTCCCATGAAGAAATGTGCCGGAAAATTCTCGAAGCCTACCCAAGAGACGATGGGGTCCGAAGGTGACCGCCATAGAGGAGGCTCGGAACCTTTCACTCTTAAAGCCGACGAGCTCATCGGAAAGCTTCTAACTCATGAGATCCATCTAGAAGAAGAGGATGCCGAGGGCAGCACCAAAAGAAACTTAGCACCGAAAGCCTCGTAATCCAAAGAAGCAAATCCGAGCTCTTCCGACTCGTAAGACGATCCCATGGCACTCATCGCAAGAGGCTTCAAGAGAATGATGAAGCACAAAAGATGGGACAAAAGGCCAAAAGAAGAATTCTACAAGAAAGATAAGAAAGACAGTAAAGGTAAGTTTACTTCCCCGTCTAAATTTTCTTTGACTAAGAATTCTGGTTGTTTCGAATGTGGCAAAGAAAGACCACATAGTCAAGGACTGTCCGAAAAGGAAAAGGGACAGAAAGAAGAAGAAAGCCATGATGGCAACATGGAGCGATGAGGATTCATCGAAGATGATGAGGACTCGGATGACTCGAAATTGAAGACTCGAGACACTGCTCAATATCCTTCGAGTCATGCAAAAGGAATCGGGTCTAACGATTCTATACATATAGAGTTTTGATTCCAAGGCATTCTCTCGTGTCTTAGAAACTTACTTGAGTAAAATAGTATTTTCTCTAAGTGTTTTGGCCCTTACTTATCTCTTTTATCGCTTTTCGGTTAGCGACTCGTAAAACCGGTTCTTTATTCCGAGTCCACTCCCACTCGGACTAATCGCATTTTGAATATACCAAGTATTCCGCCGTTTCTCACTTAGAATCGACTTGTCGTTATCTATTCTATTGTTTGCATAGTCGGCATTCGTAGTTCATTTCATGCTTAGTCTATATCAAGCTTTTCCCACTCGATATTCGTTATAGAACTTGATTCTTCGCATAAGACTAAGTCATATGGAATTCCGAGTATCATGGATATTAGACTCAGAAAATTCCATTTCTTTTCCGACTCGGATAATCAATTGCGTAATTATCATAATTATTTTATTATCCGTGTCTAACCTTGGACCAAAGTATTTTATACTTTGAGAACCGAAGGTATTTTACTTTTGTAGGTTATTCAATTGAGGATATCTTTTCAAACTACAAAAATAGCTAGGTTTCGAACGTCAAATCACCAGCGAGATATGGCTTTTCACCTTCCCCGCTTTAGTCCCGGAAGATTGTGTTAGAAGGCATGCGCTTCCATATCCGGAAAAGCCGGAACGCCAAGCCTAACTGTGGTTTCCACCTCATTTTGCAAGACACAACCGATGGTTTTGGGACTTCCAAGAGAGTTAAACCGTTGTCCAACGTCCATATTTCAACGGATACTTTCCGAGTGACTCGGAAAGCCATTATCAACGGTCACGAGAGGACTCTCGGTTAGCGAGATAAAGATAACGGCTACTCTGCCCGGTTATCTATAAATAGAAGCCACTTCACAAGACTGGAAAATTGCCAAATCTATTGTTAATACACATACTTGAGAAAAGCCATTGTATTTACTTCCAATCTTCTACTTACAACTCCCATTCTGTAATTCTTTACTCACTGAGTTGTAAGGTCTTGTACTTAGTTACAAACTCTTCTTACAATCTTTGTAAGGTCCCTTGACTAAGTCTGTAAAGGTTAACTCAGCTTAGTTGTCCCTAACCGTAAGGGTTATCTCAGCTAGGAAGTACTAGATCGAGATAAGGTAACTTCGAGTCTAGGAAAACTTGTATAGAGTTGTCCAAGGGAGCAACTCGGGTTCGATCGGTTCACGGTATTTTGTGGACTCAAAATAGTGGATTTGACTTCGTGTGCTGGATTGACACGGGCCGTGGTTTTCTGCCCCAGGAGGGTTTCCACGTAAAATCTCTGTGTTCTCTTTCCGAGTTCATTCTAGACTCGAGACTGACCTTACTTGTACTTGTTTATTCCGATTCATTGCTTTCGAGTTCAATCTTTTCGACCCCGTGTTTAGACTCGGAAACTGTCTTTGCCTCTTTTCTGTCAAAAAGAGTGTATTTTCGCAAAGAATTTTCTATCACCCTATTCACCCCCTCTAGGGTGACTCGAGACTCTCCCGAGCAAACCTTCAATTGGTATCGAGCCTAGCCTTTCGAAAGGATCTAACAATCCAAAGGTTTAAAGATCGGATGGCTCGGAACACCGGAGAGTTCGACGAAGGAAGATCTTCCAACAGGCCACCAAAATTCAAAGGTTCAAACTTTGGTAACTGGAAGAAGCTTATTGAATGTTTCCTCATAGATCATGATGAAGAAGTATGGGAAATCATACAACAAGGAAATTACATTCCAACGAAGACAGATGAATTCGGAATCCTTCCCAAGACAAAGGCTGAGTTCACACCGGCAAGCGAGAGAAGTTCGAAAGAACTTCAAAGCCATGAACATCCTCATGTGTGCCATAAGCTCGGAAGAGTACAATCGAGTCTCGCCTATGACTCTGCTAAAGAGGTGTGGGATACCTTGGTCAACACCTACGAAGGTACAAGTCGGGTGAGACAAGCGAAGATCGGTCAAGTATCTTCACAAATATGAGCTTTTCAAAATGGAGCCGAGAGGAGAACATTACTCGGATGTTCATTCGCTTCACTCGAGATCACCAACAATCTCAAATCTCTGGGAAAGAAAATCTCCCATGAAGAAATGTGCCGAAAAATTCTCGAAGCCTACCTAAGAGACGATGGGGTTCTAAAGTGACTGCCATAGAAGAGGCTCGGAACCTCTCACTCTTGAAGCCGGACGAGCTCATCGGAAAGCTTCGACTCATGAGATACATCTCGGAAGAAGAAGATGCTGAGGGTACTTCCAAAAGGAACATTGCGCTTAAAGCCTCGGAATCCAAAGAAACAAGTCCAAGCTCCTCCGACTCGGAAGATGATCCCATGGCACTCATTGCAAGAGGCTTCAAGAGAATGATGAAGCATAAAAGATGGGACAAAAGACCAAAAGAAGAATTCTACAAGAAAGACAAGAGAGATAGAAAAGGTAAGTTTTCTTCTCCTTCAAAGTTATCTTTGTCTAAGAATTCCGGATGTTTTAAATGTGGCAGCAAAGACCACATAGTCAAGGACTCGTCCAAAACGGAAAAGGGACAGAAAGAAGAAAAAGGCCATGATGGCAACATGGAGTGATGAGGACTCATCGAAGACGACAAGGACTCGAGATGACTCAAAGTGTCCGATGGCAATCACCGACTCGAAGGCGAAAGAGAGTCGGACTCGGACACGAACAATGAGGAAACCGATCCTCAAGAGGTAATAAACTACTTCCTTAAATTCTCCAAAGTTGATTTAGCTAAATACATTTTTACTTTGGAAGAAAAGTCCAATTCGATTCTTCTCATTTCAAAGAACAACTTGAGTCAATCTCTTCCGAGAGCACTTCTTTGAAAAACGAATTAGAAAAACTAAGGCTCACACTAAGAGAACTCAAGACAAGTGCTCAAGCTAATGAGGCTGAGTCCGAGTTACTCGAGAAAGAAAATGAGCAAGCTGAAACGAAGCTCACCGAGTCTCAAGATCTGGTTTTAAAGTTTACTCAAGGTCGGAAGAACCTTGATATGCTCTTAGGATCACAATGTGTCTCTTTTAGAAAAGAAGGTCTTGGTTTCAATAAAGAGGAAGAATCTAATTCTTACTCGGAATTGTTCAAAAGGATTCCGAAGCTGTTAAGTTCAAAAGGTCGAGCATGGTCCCATTCACGAAATGAAAGGAGGACTAAACCCGGACCTATTTACAAAAAGAAACCATTTTCTCCTGTTTCAAAAGGAAAGGTTTTTAAAAGGAAAGAGACACGGACTCGGTTCTCCGAGATGAAGACTCGAATCGAGACAAAACCCAAAGTCATTCAAATGCGGGTTCCGAAGCACCTTCTTCCTCGAAAAGGACCACGATAAGGAATGTTACTTGGGTTCGTTAGAGGAAGTGAGAAGGGTTAGATTCTCTCTGTTTTGCAGGTCACTCGAAAAGATCAAAGGACACTGGTACCTGGACGAGTGGATGTTCTCAACACATGTCAGGTGACCAAGGACTCTTTTACGAGCTGGAGTCATATAAAGGAGGAAAGGTGACTTTTGGTGATGACAGCAAAGGCAAGATAGTGGGCATTGGGAAGATTGGAAATGGAAGCAATCTGGTGAGCCCGGTCTACCTTGTCAAAGGACTAAAGTACAATCTACTTAGCATCTCCCAGCTATGTGACAAAGGTCAAGAGGTAAGATTCACTCAATCCAAGTGCTACATCACGGATGAGACCACCAAAGAGGTAAAGCTCTCGGGTAAGAGATCAGGTAATACCTACATCATCCCTCTTTCGACCCAAGTCGGAGCTTATCTTGTTTAAAAGCATATCTTTATGATGATTCTTGGACTTGGCATCGTAGATTAGGTCATATTAGCATGCATACTATCAAAAAGCTTGCATCTCATAGTCCGGTTAGAGGATTACCTAACTGTGCATTTGAGAAGGACAAAGTATGTGAAGCATGCACCCGAGGGAAACAAGTCGAGATCTTCATTCAAATCTCTCGAAGACAGTTTCCACATCCAACGTGCTTGAACTACTGCATATGGACCTATGTGGTGAAATTCCTGTGAAGAGTCTCGGAGGTAAATCTTACATACTTGTTATTATTGATGATTTTTCAAGATTTACCCGGTGTGTTTTCTCAAGCATAAGAATGAAGCCTTCAAGGAGTTCAGCAAGCTTTGTAGAAAGATTCAAGTTGAGTCTCGGACTCGGATTCAAAAGATTCGAACCGACCATGGAAGGGAGTTCGATTACTCGGAATTCTCGAGTTTTATGACAAGAATGGAATCTCTCACAACTTCTCGAGCACCCAAAACTCCTCAACGGAATGGAGTAGTTGAGAGAAAGAACAGAACCCTTGAAGAAATAGCAAGGACGATGATGATTGAACACAACTTGCCTTACTATTTCTGTTCGGAGGCGATAAACACAGCCAACTACACTCTCAATTGATGCCTCATCGGACCCATTCTCAAGAAAACACCTTATGAACTCTACAAAGGGAAGAAGCCAAATATTTCCTATTTCGGACCTTTCGGATGTAAGTGCTTTGTCCACAACAATGGTAAGGATCATCCGACCAAGTTTGATGCTCGGTCGGACGAAGGTATTTTTCTAGGTTACTCCTCTCATAGCAAAGCTTATCGTATCTTCAACAAGCGAACTAACAAAGTGGAAGAAAGTATCCATGTAGTGTTTGATGAGCTTGAATAGGAGAAACCAAGTGAGTCTTCATACTCGAAGCTGAAGCTCGAAAAGGATGATGATGAAGATGAGCCTACTAAGACTCGGATTGAGACCACTCGAACGAGGAAGCTCGGAATGAGACAGCTTAAGAGGTCGCTCGAACGAACAAGTCAATAAAGAGGATCACTCGGAACAAGCTTCGAAGATCAAGCAATTCAACTCACAAACCTGGTGAATCAAAGAACTGGTAAAGCATTCAAATTTACTCCCAGTCATCCTCAAGAAAACATCATTTCGATATCAACAGTGGGGTAAGAACTCGTTCTTCTTTACACAATTTATGTGCATTCACTGCATTCATTTCATTAACTCGAACCCAAAAATGCACTAGAGGCCCTTAATGAACCTGAATGGGTAGAGGCCATGCAAGAAGAACTAAATCAATTTGAAAGAAACCAAGTCCGGACTCCGACCAACCGACCTTCGACCACCCAGTTATAGGAACCAAATGGGTTTTCAAGAACAAATTGGATGAGGGTGGACTGATAGTCGAAACAAGGCTAGACTTGTAGCTCAAGGTTACAATCAAGAAGAAGGAATTGATTGTGGGAAACCTTTGCACCAGTAGCTAGAATTGAAGCCATTAGAATACTCGTTGGCATTTGAATCTCGTATGCATATTAAATTATATCAAATGGATGTTAAGTGTGCCTTTCTCAATGGTTTTATTGAAAAAGAAGTTTATGTCGAGCAGACCTCCTAGTTTTGAAAACTCGGAATTTCCAAATCACGTTTTCAAACTTCAAAAGGCTCTCTATGGTCTTAAGCAAGCCCCTCGAGCTTGGTATGAAAGACTCAGCAGACTTCTTGGTTCAAAATGATTTCAAAAGAGGTCAGATCGACAAGACTCTATTCATAAAGACCAAAGGGAAAGATTTTCTTATTGTTCAAATATATGTTGATGATATTATTTTCGGTGCTACTAATGAATTTACGTGTCGAGAATTTTACGAGTTGATGAGTCAAGAGTTCCAAATGAGTATGATGGGAGAACTCAATTTCTTCCTTGGGTTGCAAATCAAACAAGACAAAGATGGAATCTTTATTCATCAATCAAAATACACCAAGGAACTGCTGAAGAAATATAAACTTCAAGATGCAAAGCACGCATCTACCCCTATGAGCAGCGACGATAAAGCTCGACTCGGATGAGAAAGGTAAAGCGATAGATCGAAACTCTATCGAGGTATGATTGGATCACTATTATATGTTACTTCAAGCAGGCCGGATATAATGTTTAGTGTTTGCTTATGCGCACGATTTCAAGCTAATCCAAAAGAATCACATCTCACTGCGGTGAAGAGAATATTCGAGATATCTTGCAGGCACTTAGAATCTAGGACTGTGGTATTCCGAAACTTCGAAGCCGACTCGACTCGGGTACTCGGACGCGGACTACGCGAGGATACAAAATTGATCGAAAGAGCACATCCGGAGCTTGTCAATTTCGGGTCAATCCTTAATATCCTGGCACTCAAAGAAACAAAACTCGGTAGCTCTATCAACTGCGAAAGCTGAATACATTGCCGCTGGAGCTTGTTGCGCTTAGATTCTCTGGATAAAACAACACTTTAAGGATCTTGGACTATTTCTCAACTCGGTTCCAATCAAGTGTGACAATCAAAGCGCAATCAGTATCACTAAGAATCCTGTCCAGGCACTCAAAAACAAAGCATATTGAGGTCGGGTATCACTTCTTACGCGATCACTCGAAAAGGGTGATATTGCACTTGAGTTCATTCCTACTAATCTTCAATTAGCTGATATCTTTACTAAGCCTCTTGGTGAAGATCAATTTTGCTTTATTCGGAATGAGCTTGGTATGTTAAATGCTTAGTTACGTGTTATGATTATTGCATATTTACGTGCTATGTGCTCTCGTTGTTAATAACCATTAGTTCGGTTGATTCCGTGATACTTGGGCTAATAGTTATTTCGTGTTTCGAGTCACTCGAAATCTTTCCGAGTCAAACTCGGACGTAGAGAAATTTGGACATCAAATTTTCTGAAGCTATCTCTAGAACAGTGGAGGGAGGTGTTGATACTGAACAGTAATGTTCCGAACCCGAAAGGTTAGAACATTTTCGAGTGGGTGAGATGAGTATAAAACTCGAAACGAGTTCAGGATAAATGAACTCGCTGAAACACAAGAAAGGGTAGACTCCGGTGGTTTGGATGTTGGACAACCAGGAGAATTTGGTTGTTGGGAAGAATTTGTCGTCCAGCGCAAGGTGCTTGGGTGACAACGAGTTTAGAGGGGTTGAGCTTTACGGCTTGTTGGTGCGGGGCTTTTGGAGGATGAAGAAACCTGGAAGTCGGGATGGTTTCCTCTTTTAGGCATGGTGAGAGTTGAAGAGAAAAGATGAAACTTTTCGAATGAAAAAAAAAGGAGGTGTAGAACGAAGATAACGAAAATGGTAGAAGAAAAGAGATGAGAGCAAGTCGAAACTTACGAGAGAGTGAGAGAGAGCTTCTTCGATGTTTGCGGACGATCAAAAGTCACTCGTTCACATAGAAAACTTCCGCGAGAAGATTTTCGTTTGAGAGGGAAGGAGTTTTAGAATATCGAGATAAAGATGGATAGTCGTTATTTATAGAGAATAAGCGCACCCGTTCACTATTCGTTAAGTAACTCCGTTCGACTCAGCCTGTCCATCGGTCATTAATGCCCGGTGTGATGGTTCTTCTTCAACGATTGAGATATCAGCGGTTTGAAATCTACGGTTATGATCCGATCGCAGCGCTCGAGAAAGAGAGAGAAAAGATTTTGAAATTATAATCCGAAACTGCTAAGGAACTCGCGGTCGAGGCGAGCCCTTTCGGGCAAAGGGAAGAAGAGGCCGTGGCAACCGCTGAGGGTTAGCCTCGCTCCCAAGCTCAAATCACTATACTCGGCTCGGACAGCGAGTCCGAGTGGGTCGAAGACCTCGCTCCTCCGGCGAGTCGGCCAGAGCAGCCCCTCCAGCCCTCGAGGTCCCAAGGGAAGAACCCCTCGATCCACTCTCTCCGGGTCAACCACTTAGAGCTGAGCCCCGAGAACAATTCCGGTTCTCCCTTCGCCGTGCTCAAGCACATCGTCAAGATCGTATCGGCGCCGGTGCACCTCCGCCTCCACTCGAAATCCCTCCTCCCTAGTTGGAGCCATGCACCGAGTCACAATTCCTCGGTGTCTCCAGATTTTCTTCTTTCAAATTTTCTTTTTGTCCGGACAACTAATGTGTATTCCTTGTACTTTTCTCCCTTCTTTTTGTTACTTTGTTTTTGCTGAAAGGCAAGGGGAGAAATGTAGTCGAAACTGGTTGTCTTGTTTAGGGGAGTTTTTTTTCCTCCCTTGTAATTTCTTTTTAATGAAGTGATGCATTTCATTATTCATTTCGAGTTCCCTATTTTTTCGAGTTAATGTTAAAGCATACTTTATTTTATTTTGCTCGATATATTATATATTGCTCGATTTATTCAATATGCATTACTCATGAGCAAACTACTCGGAATCAATCTATTTTCCTCTAACAAAGTTTATGTTTGAGTATGGAATGCCTTTCATCAAAAGGGGAGATTGAAGACTCGGACACTCGCTCAATATCCTTCGAGTCATGCAAAAGGAATCGGGTCTAACGATTCTATACATATAGAGTTTTGATTCCAAGGCATTCTTCGTGTCTTAGACGACCTTCGTGTCCGGATTGACACGGGCCGTGGTTTTCCGCCCCGGGAGGGTTTCCATGTAAAATCTCTGTGTTCTCTTTACGAGTTCATTCTAGACTCGGACGGCCTTACTTGTACTTGTTTATTCCGATTCATTGCTTTCGAGTTCAATCTTTTCGACCCCGTGTTTAGACTCGTAAGCTGTCTTTGCCTCTTTTCCGTCAAAAAGAGTGTATTTTCGTAAAGAATTTTCTATCACCCTATTCACCCTCCCTCTAGGGTGACTCGGACTCTCCCAGAGCAAAACTTCGAAATGTCCGATGGCAATTTCGGATTCGGAAGCTGAACAAGAGTCGGACTTAGACTCGAACAATGAGGAAACAAATCCTCGGGAGGTAATCGAATACTTTCTTAAGTTCTCCAAAGTTGATTTAGCTAAGTATATTTTTACTTTGGAAGAAAAGTCCAATTCGACTCTTCTCAATTCAAAGAACAACTTCAGTTAATCACCTCTCGAGAGCACTTCTTTGAAAAATGAACTAGAAAAACCGAGACTCTCATTTAGAGAACTCAAGACTAGTGCTCAATCTAATGAGACCGAGTCCGAGCCGCTCGAGAAAGAAAATGAGCAACTAAAAGGGAAGCTCACTGAGTCTCAAGATCTGGTTTTAAAGTTTACTCAAGGTCAGAAGAACCTTGACATGCTCTTAGGATCACAATGTGTCTCTTTTCGAAAAGAAGGTCTTGGTTTCAACAAAGAGGAAGAATCCAATTTCTACTCGGAATTGTTCAAAAGGATTCCGGAACCGTAAAGTTCAGGAAAGCCGAGCACAGTCCCATTCACGAAATGAAGGGAGGACTAAGCCCTGAACTATTTACAAAAAGAAACCATTCTCTCCTGTTTCAAAAGGAAAGGTTTTCAAAAAGAAAGAGACACGGACTCGGTTCTCGAGAGGAAGACTCGAGAATCGACAAAACCCAAAGTCATTCAAATCTGGGTTCCGAAACACCTTCTTCCTCGAAAAGGACCACGAGTAAGGAATGTTACTTGGGTTCGTTAGAGGAAGTGAGAAGGGTTAGATTCTCTCTGTTTTGCAGGTCACTCGAAAAGATCAAAAGGACATTGGTACTGGATAGCGGATGTTCACGACACATGTCGGGTGACCAAGGACTCTTTTCCGAGCTAGAATTATACAAAGGAGGAAAAGTGACTTGTGGAGATGATAGCAAAGGCAAGATAGTGGGTATTGGCAAGATTGAAAATTGAAGCAATCTGGTGAGCCCAGTCTACTTTGTCAAAGGACTAAAATATAATCCGCTTAGCATCTCCCAGCTATGCGACAAAGGTCGGGAGGTAAGATTCACTCAATCTAAGTGCTACATCTCGGATGAAACCACCAAAGAGATAAAGCTCTCGGGTAAGAGATCCGGTAACACTTATATCATTCCTCTTTCTAACCCAAGCCAGAATTTATCCTGTTTAAAAGCATCTCTTCACGATGATTCATGGTCTTGGCATCGTAGATTAGGTCATATTAGCATGCATACTATCAAAAAGCTGGCATCTCATAGTCCGGTTAGGGGTTTACCTAAGCTGTGTCTTTGAGAAAGACAAAGTTTGTGAAGCATGTACAAGGGGAAACAGGTCGAGATCCTCATTCAAATCTCTCAAGAGCTGTTTCGACATCAAAGGTGCTTGAACTGCTACATATGGATCTATGTGGTGAAATTCCAGTAAAGAGCCTCGGAGGTAAATCCTACATTTTTGTCATTATTGATGACTTTTCAAGATTTACACGGGTGTGTTTTCTCAAGCATAAAAATGAAGCCTTCAAGGAGTTCAGCAAGCTCGTAGAAAGATTCAAGTTGAGTCTCGGACTCAGATTCAAAAGATTCGAACCGACCATGGAAGGGAGTTCGACTACTCGGAATTCTCGAGTTACGCGATCGGAATGGAATCTCTCACAACTTCTCGGCACCAAGAACTCCTCAACAGAATGGAGTAGTAAAGAGAAAGAATAGAACCCTTGAAGAAATAGCAAGGACGATGATGATTGAACACAACTTGCCTTACTTATTTCGAGGCTGAGGCGATCGACACGACTAACTACACTTTGAACAGATGCCTCATCGGACCCATTACGAAGAAAACACCCTACGAGCTCTACAAAGGGAAGAAGCCAAACATCTCATACTTTAAGCCCTTTGGTTGCAAGTGTTTTATTCACAATAATGGTAAGAATCACTGACCAAGTTTGATGCTAGGTCGGATGAAGGTACTTTTCAGGTTACTCTTCTCATAGTAAAGGTTATCGTGTCTTTAACAAAAGAACTAACAAAGTGGAAGAAAGCATCCACGTAGTGTTTGATGAGTTTGAATAGGAGAAGCCAAGTGAGTCATCATACTTAGAACTGAAGCTCGGTAGAGATGATGACGAGCCGAGACTACAAAGACTCGGACTCAACACTGCTCAAAATGAGGTCACTCGGAACAAGGAAACTCGGAATGAGACAGCACAAGAGCTCGCTTAGAATGAGCAAGTTAATGAAGACGATCACTCGGAACAATCTTCGAAGTTCAAGCGGCTCAGCCCACAAACCTCGTAAATCAAAGAATTGGTAAAGCATTCAAATTTATTTCCAGTCATCCCCAAGAAAACATCATTTCTAATATTAACAGTGGGGTAAGAACTCATTCCTCTCTTCAAAATCTATGTGCATTCACTGCATTCATTTCATTAACCGAACCCAAAAATGCACTAGAGGCCCTTAATGAACCTGAATGGGTAGAGGCCATGCAAGAGGAACTCAATCAATTCGAGAGAAACCAGGTCCGGACTCGACCAACCGACCTTCCGATCACCCAGTTATAGGAACCAAATGGGTTTTCAAGAACAAACTAGATGAGGGTGGTGTGGTAGTTAGAAACAAGGCTAGACTTGTGGCTCAAGGTTACAATCAAGAAGAAGAAATTGATTGTGAGGAAACCTTTGCACCTGTAGCGAATTGAAGCCATTAGAATATCTGTTAGCATTTGCATCCAGCATGCATATTAAACTATATCAAATGGATGTTAAGTGTGCATTTCTCAATGGTTTTATTGAAGAAGAAGTCTATGTCGAGCAGACCTCCTAGTTTTGAAAACTCAGAATTTCCAAATCATGTTTTCAAACTTCAAAAGGCTCTCTATGGTCTTAAACAAGCACCTCGAGCTTGGTATGAAAGAGCGAGTAGCTTCTTGGTTCAAAATGATTTTAAAAGAGGACAGATCGACAAGACTCTGTTCATAAAGACCAAGGGGAAAGATTTTCTTATTGTTCAAATCTATGTTGATGATATTATCTTCGGTGCTACTAATGAATTTCTATGCCGAGAATTTTCTGAGTTGATGAGTCAAGAGTTCCAAATGAGTATGATGGGAGAACTCAACTTCTTCCTTGGGTTACAAATCAAACAAGACAAAGATGGAATCTTTGTTCATCAATCAAAGTACACCAAGGAACTGTGAAGAAATACAAACTTCGGGATGCAAAGCACGCATCTACACCTATGAGCGACGAGTATAAAACTCGACTCGGATGAGAAAGGTAAAGCAATAGATCGAAACTTTATCGAGGTATGATTGGATCCTTGCTATATATTACTTCCAGCGAGCCGAGATATAATGTTCGAGTGTTTGCCTATGCGCAAGATTTCAAGCTAACCCAAAAGAATCACATCTCATCTGCGGTGAAGAGAATATTCGGATATCTTACATGCACTCGGAATTTAGGTTCGTGGTATTCCGGAGACTCGGAACCGACTCTTACTGGATACTCATATGCGGACTACGCAGGATACAAAGTTGATCGAAAGAGCACATCCGGAGCTTGCCAATTTCTGGTCAATCCTTAATATCTTGGCACTCAAAGAAGCGAACTCGGTAGCTCTATCAACTGCTGAAGCTGAATATATCGCGACTGGAGCTTGTTGCGGTCAGATTCTATGGATAAAGCAACACTTGAAGGATTTTGGACTATTCCTCAACTCGGTTCCAATCAAGTGTGACAACCAAAGCGCAATCAGTATCACCAAGAATCCTGTCCGAGCACTCGAAAACAAAGCATATCGAGGTCGAGATATCACTTCCTACGTGATCACTCGGAAAAGGTGATATTGAACTTCGAGTTCATTCCTACTAATCTTCAATTAGCTGATATTTTTACTAAGCCTCTTGTTGAAGATTAGTTTTGTTTTATTCGGAATGAGCTCGGTATGTTAAATGCTTAATTATGTGCTATTCTTATTCATTGCTTAATTACGTGTTATGTGTTTTCACTTTTAATAACCATTAGCTCGGTTGATTCGGTGATACTTGGGCTGGTAGTTATTTCGTGTTTCGAGTCACTCGAAACCTATCCGAGTCAAACTCGGACGTAGAGAAACTTGGACTTCAAATTTTCCGAAACCATCTCTAGAACAGTGGAGAGTTTCGGATCATATTTTCAAAATCTTTCTCTCTCTCTCTCGAGCGCTGTGATTAGATATTAGCCGTGGATTTCTAACAGCTGGAATCTTAACCGTTGAAGAGAACCGTCACACCGGTCTTTGGTGACTGATGGACAAGCCTAGTCGGAACGGAGTGATACTTAACGGATAGTTGACGGGCGCGCTTATTTTCTATAAATAGCGTCCATTCATCTTCGTCTCGCATCTGTAAACTCCATCTCTCTCAAACGAAACCTCTCGCGGAAGATTACTACGTGAACAGTCATCCTTGAACGTCCGCAAGCGTCGAAGAAGCCATCTCTCGTAAGTTACGATTGCTCTTATCTCTTTCTTCTACATGTTTTTTCGTTTCTTCTCTTCTACATCTCCTTCTCTTTCCTACTCGAAAGTTTCATCTTTCCTTCCTTCTCTCAAAATGCCTAAAAGAGGAAACCATCCCGACTTCCAGGTCTCCTCCTCTTCCAAAAGCCTCACACCAAAACTCCGAAAGCTCCACCCCTTCCAAACCCATTGTCACCCAGACACCTTGTGCTTGGACGACAAGTTCTTTCCTACAACCAAATTTTCTTAGTTGTCCCACATTCAAACCACCGGAGCATACAACTTCATGTGCTTCAGCGAGTTCATCTATCCCGAACTCGTTTCGAGTTCTACACTCACCTCACCCACTCCGAAAATGTTCTAACCTCTAGGGTTCGGAACATAACTGTTCGTCTAAACACCTCTCTTCTCCACTGCTTGTTCAAGGTCTCTCTCTCTTCTTGAACAGCAACCCCATTCCTTTCACTCGAAGTCGCCGACGACTTCTTTGAAAAATACGCCAAAGAATTCCCCGAGTCTCGGAAAAACTTTTCGTGACTCGGTTGAAGTCGAAGCTCACCTTCGTAGCTTTCTGCGATGAGAACCTTTTTCTCACAGACATTCCAGCAAGGAGAACCCCAACTCCAAGCATCTTAAAGCTCTCTTTGACATCCTTGAGGGCTATGAAGTAGATCTCTTCCCCTCCATCATTGAGCGAGATGGCAGCTGTGCCAGCTCAACTTCAATCTAAGAAGAACACCTCCCTTCCTTTTGGTGCTCTTCCGACCCTTGTTTTCAAACAATTCCAAGTTCCTCTCCCCTCGGACCCAAACGCCGTGTCCGAGGCTGCCATTGTGGTCGGCAAGAAGGAACTGCGAGGGTATGGATACCGGAAACCGAACCCGGTGTCCGGGTACATAACTCGGAGCCGAGGCCTCCTTCTCCGCCTTAGACTCGGAAATCAACCCCTCTCTCTCTCCCTCTCCACCTGGTGGTGCCTCCACCTCGGGTGCCTCCAAATCTCTCTCTGCTCTCTCGTCCCCTATTTTTATGGACAAGATCGGCTCCGTGTCTTCGATTTCAGAGACATGCTCGGGGCTTTCAAATCTGTTCTCCAAAATCCGACCATCAACTAAAAGACTGGTCAATCCCAAATTCGAGAGCAGCAGTCTCTAGTTCTTGAGATGAGGGAACTGGTAAAGGAGCAGAAGGAGCTGGTCGAGCTCCTCGGAGAGAGACGGTCCAAGACGGCTCACGACCATGGTGACTCGGACGCGTCGCAAGCGTCTTCAAGCCCGAGTCCGACCTCCTCGGACAGCGGGGATGAAGAAGAAGAAGCTGCAGATGCGAAGCAGCAGACGCCGAGGACCCAGCGGCTGAGGCGGGTCTATCCGGGCAAGGGAAGGAACACCAAGAAGAAGCGAGTGGGAACTGCGGAGGGTCGACTCGCTCCACAAGCTCAAATAGCAGTACTTAGCTCGGACGGCAGTCCGAGTGGGTCGAAGACCTCGCTACTCCGGCGGGTCGGACAGAGCAGCCCCTCCAGGCTACCGAGGTTCCAAGGGAAGAACCCCTCGATCCACTCACTCCGGGTCGGCCACTTAGAGCCGAGCCCCGACGATAATCCCGGTTCTCCCTCCGCCGCGCTCAAGCACATCGTCAAGATCATATCGGCGCCGGCGAACCTCCACTCCCTCCACCTCCATTCCCACTCCCTCGTAGGCGCTATGCACCGAGTCACAATTCCTCGGTCCGCCGAGTCTTCTTCTTTCTGAATATTTTTTATTTTTTTTGTCCGGACAACTCGGTTGTACTAATTGTTCTTTTCTTCCCTTCTTTTTGTTGTTGTTTTTGCTTGAAAGGTAAGGGGAGAATTAGAGTCGAAAAACTTGTTGTCTTGTTGAGGGGAGTTTTTCCGCCCTTTTGAATATTTTTTAACCTTAATGGACTAATGCATTTCAAGTATTAATTTCTGAGTTCATTATTGCTAGCATGTTCTTTTTCCGAGTTAATATTAATTACTTAATAAAGCATACTTTACTTTTTGCTCGATACATTAAGTATTGCTCCGATACATTGAGTATGCCTTACTCATCTCATCTTATGTGCAACCACTCAGAATTAAATCTTTTTCACTAACAAAGTTTCTCTTTAAGTATGGAATGCCTTTCATCAAAAGGGGAGATTGAAGACTCGGACGCTTCTCAACGCATTTCGAGTTGCATTAAATGAATCAGGTATAACCATCTCATACTTATAAAGTTTTGACTCCAAGGCATTCTCTCGTATCACGAAACTTCTTTGAGTAAAATGGTATCTTCTCTAAGTGATACAGCTTTTACTTCTTTTATTTCTTGCTTTTACGTAAGTGACTCGGAAAATTGATTCTTTGTTCCGAGTCCAAGCATCACTCAAATTTATCGCAGATTGAATAGACTAGTATTTCGTCTTTTCTCACTCGGAATCTTACTTCGATTATAAGCTCTATTCCGTTAGAGTCGGTACCTCTAGTCTGTTTCATACTTAGTCTATATCAAGTTATCTCACTCGATATTCTTTACGGAACTTGATCTATCGCTTAGACTAAGTCCGATGGAATTCCGAATATCATTGTTATTAGACTCGGAAAATTCCACTTGTCTTCCGACTCGAGTAATTAGTCATTTAATCATCATAATTATTTTATTATCCGTGTCTAACCTTGGACCAAAGTATTTTATACTTTGAGAACCAAAATTGATTTACTTTTGTAGGTTATTCAATCGAGGATACACCTTTTTCAAACCACAAAAGTAACCTAGCTTCGAACGTCAAATCACCAGCGAGACATGGCTTTTCACCTTCTCTCGCTCCAGTCCCAAAAGATAGTGTCGGAACTCGTCTGTTTCCAAATATGGGAAACTAGAACGTCAAACTTAAAGGTGGTTTCCACCTTATCCCTCTAGACACTCGCCAATGGTTTTGGGACTTCCAAGAGAGTTAAACCATTGTCCAACGTTCACATTACAACGGATACTTTCGAGTGACTCGGAAAACTTCTATCAACGGTCACGAGAGGACTCTCGGTCGGCAGATGAAGATAACGGCTACTCTGCCCGGTCATCTATAAATAGAAGCCACTTCACAAGACTTGAAGATTGTCGAACATATTGTTAATACACATACTTGCTCAAAGTCGTTGTATTTACTTTCAATCTTCTACTTACAACTCCCACTCTGTAATTCATTACTTTTTGAGTTGTAAGGTCTTGTACTCGATTACAAACTCTTTCTTACATTCTCTGTAAGGTCCCTTGACTAAGTCGTAAGGGTTAACTCAGCTTAGTTGTCCCTAGCTGTAAGGGTTATCTCAGCTAGGAAGTACTAGATCGAGATAAGGGAATTTCGAGTCTAGGAAAACTTGTATACGAGTTGTCTAAGGGAGCAACTCAGGTTCGGTCAGTTCACGGTATTTTGTGGACTCAAAATAGTGAATTTGACTTCGTGTGCTGGATTGACACGATCCGTGGTTTTCCGCCCAGGAGGGTTTCCACGTAATCTCTAAGTGTTATCTTTCTCGAGTTCATTCTAGACTCGGACAGCTTTACGACTCTTGCTCATTCCGCTTAATAGCCTTCGAGTCCAGTCTTTTCGACCCCGTTGATAGACTCGGAATCTGTCTCTGTCTTGTTTTTGATAGAAGAGCTGAAGTTTCCACGAAAAACTTCTATCACCCTATTCACCCCCTCTAGGGTGACTCGGACTCTCCCGAGCAAACCTTCAAAATGGAACAAAAGGTCATAAACAATAGTCATTCATGTTTATCACCTTTTGTTTCCATTTGACTCGTCGACCTTGTATCCTTCTTTGAAGATCGGCCTATGTTGCATGTACACTTCATGGTTTGTCTTGTAAAACCGACCTCATTGTTAATCACAACAAGATAATTTTGGTTCCTCTTATGTCTTCGGTGGTTAAAGCAAATTAAATGGATGTACTCAACATTTCATTCATATATCATTATTATTTTATGAATTACATAAAATTCAAAAAAATCATGGCTTCTATTTTACGATCATGTATAGTACAACAAACTTACAACAAAAAAGGAAACGAAAATTTAGATAATTGGATAAATTAGTCCACTCCCAATTTCAATCTGATCAAAATAAATAAATTTGATAACAAATTTATCTTTATGACAAGTATTTGGGGAGATTGTTATATCCAAATACCTTTCCAATTTTTTACATTTTCACATTTACATTTTCACCCTATTGATCCTTGAATATTTAACCACAAATTTTTCTATTTCCTCAAACACTAAACCATAAATATTTTTATTTCTTAAAACTCTAACCATATTTTGATAATTGGATAAATGAGTTCACCCCAACATCACCTCATCAAAATAAACAAATTTGAATATAAATTTATCTTCATGAGAAGGTTTTTGGGGATGACCCTATATCCAAATTATCTTTCTGTTTCTCTAAAACCCTAAACAAATTTGAATGCACTCTTTTGATCTACCATCCTTACGTACCATATTTTGGTATAATTACCACAAATCCTAAACTCCTAAACCCATTTCTCAAAAATCTCAAACATTTCATGAATTTCCAACTTAATAAACTAAATAAATGTTACCCATATTCTGAATATTCAACATTTCAACAAAGATTTAACATTTCTACAATCTCAAACATTACCCACATTCTCAACATTCACATAATTACTACAAATACATTCAACATTTAACTATAAAATATTTTCTAAATAACTTAAACCTAAAAATAAGAGAGGATAGAGATTCATACCTAAGAACCGAGGGTGAGGAGAGGTCCGACAGCGAGAATTTGAGGAGATATAAACTTAAAGACGAGAGGAAACTATAAATAAATGAAAGATTAAGAGAGAGGAGATCTAAACGGCGAGAGTGAGGAGAGGTTTACCAATTCAAGTCGACTGGTAGCGAGGAACGAATTCCGGATATGATGAGCTGGTTCGTGGAGGAGCAAAACCGTAGCAAGTGATAAGATCGAGAGTTGTAAGTGGGCGTGGAAACAACAGATCCCATTTTTTATGCTGATCTAAAAGACATATGACGACGGTTCCGTTACCGAACCGTAGTTAAATGTTCAGCAAACATCTATGACGACGGTTCTTACATTAGAACCGTCGTCATATATGTTAAACAATGGCTGTTATTTACAAAAATTCCAGCGATCCAGTTTTCATGACAGTTTGTCTTTATAACCGTCGTTAAAGACCCTTTATTAAAAGTGATTTTTGTACTAGTGGACCCACATGTAATAAGTACATTATAATTTGATTTTTTTCAAGGGTAAGTGTGGACTATTTAATCGGGTCTCTATCTTAAGGGTAACCTTAGTTAGATTTTAAGGCCCAAGAGAGATAGAGATACCAAGACTAGGCAAGCACATACCTACAACCTACCTCAACTCGTTTATGCAACTTGTAAGGAAATTGTCTCTCTATTTGAACCTTGGTGGAGAGTGTGAAAATGTAGAGTGTGTACCACTAGATCAACACTCGCTTGGTATGCAAATTTATATAATATATTATAAAAATATCAATACATGTCTTTAAAAAGTTCTCCTTACACCAACTATACATTGTAAAATAACTAGAGATCCATGTATCCAAAATGTACATAGTATATGCTAACTACAATGTGCTTCTTCGTCTTTGAAAAAAAGGCTAATTAATTGTATGATGCATTTTATTTTGAATTTTTTAGAAAACGAAAAATAATTAGTATTGCTATTCCCAAAAAATAGGAGAGTTATAAGACAAGATACAATAACCGTAACGCCCGACCTAGAGTAGCTAGGCACGTCACTGCCATGGACGTCCTACTTGGACACCCATAAGGCTATCTTAGCTTCTTAACCTTAATTAAAATGTAGGATGACTAGCGCAGTGAAGCTCTTACCAAATTTAACTCAAAATCGGATGGGGTAATTCTACACATATAACTTTATACATATTTAATTATATTTATAGCTATTATTCAAACTCCAAACAAAATGCATCCATGTTTATTTATTAACATAGTTTAGAGTATAAACAAGTAGCAAAATAACAGGGATCGTCTTCCTATCTCGGGCCTCCCAAAAAGTCACTACCAGGTGGCCTTCGAATGCTTCCTGTATCTTTTTAACTTTCAAAACTTGAAAACTGGTGAGGTCATGAGCTCCCTAAGCCCAGCGAATAACCCTTACCTTCCCCGTCATTACACTTTGCACATTAATCGATTAACACGTAATCACATAATACACATAAACATACATATCATCCAAAATTGAACCATATGAAATGTAACATATGAATGCAAATATTTGTTGCAAATATTTGTTGCGGATAACTCGTTGCACGTAATACTTAGGTACTCACGGATAAACAAAACAAATCATATGCATAATTACTATAAGACGAGCAATTCGCCTAACTCGGTCATACCTGTCCCATTTCGAGTACGATTCGGAGACTCTCGTTTTCACTCAAGTCCCTAAACAAACTCCATTGCTAGTTTATTCACTAAACTAACTATAATTGTCCCATACCAACCATGTCCCTTGGGCTCATAGTCCCTACTCGAGTCCAAAAGAAAGCGAAGTTCACTAAGTTAGACAAATAACTCGACTATAATCCACAAATCGCAAATATAAAAAAGCATATACATATATAAAATAGATTTTCACAAACTTTTCAAAATCGCGTAATATATTTCTTTACATAAATCAAATAATCATACATATAATTAGAATCAAATATGGCATATTTTCACGAATATCATAAAGCCGAAATCCATTTCATAAGTCTTTCAAATCCAAATCGGAATCCATAGTGATATCATATTCATAATATTTTTACATAAACGAAATTACTTAAGTTAGGGAAGTCAACCCATGACCCAACAAAGAACCGTCACAATAAAAGGGTGACAAACATATCCTGGAAGCACCAGTCGCAGCTCAACATATGGTACCAACAAGTGGACCAACCACGACTCAAACATATGGTATCAACCAGGCACCCTCGCGCTAGAGGACGCGAATTGTCCACATAACAAAAATATGGAGTCACATTCAAATCCCGAGCAAATTCAGGTTAAAACCCTCATCATCCACCAGGGACTCACATAGCTAACATAACAAATGGGTTGACAAACAAATCCCATAGGATCGATTAGAACCTTTCCACTCGGGCGACCCCGGGCCGACAAACAAATCCTAAGATATTGGTTAAACTTTTCCCGCTAGGTGATCCCAACAAAACAATAGATGCTTCTATGGCCGTAACTCTAGAACACAAAAGTAATAGCCTCAAGTAAGACATGAACCTCTTTCCCCAAAACATAATAAAAGAATATATTGTCAAAATATAAATATTATTATTTTCCGAAAACTCGTATTCATAATTCATGCAAATTCTATTTTCTTAGTATAGTAAAATATACGTAATCCGAATTGGTATAATTTCTCCAAAATTTGAATATATAATATCATTAAGGTATCCTAATATTTATTGCTCAACACAATATTACCGAACCGATTTGCAACTTATTCACAAAACCAATCCTAATTCGTGCAAAACTAGGGCAAAATAATTCAAAACTTCACAATTCATAAACTACACATCTAAAATTCACAAACTTTACAGGAAATTACCAAATATTACATATAACCTACAGTAAAAATTTCAGAATTTTTCACCGTAACAGCCACGCCCTTAAATTACATTATTTACCTTATCAATAACAAGACTAATATCATTGAGCGCGTGCATTTCAATTCGGTATTTTATATTCAATTTATTTCATCTCGTGAATTATGCAACTAAAGTGACGAAGTGGCCTCCAATAACATTTCATATTAGTAATTATAAATTTACGAGATATGTATAAAAAGAAGATTTAGAAATTCGTGTAAACATATATATATCGCATACAAATGTGAAGATATCCGGCAAAAGTTACTAAAGGTTATATTTAAACGAAACGTTACATTTGAAAACAGATCGTATAATCTATTTACAACATTATTAGAACAAAATAATAATAATAATAGTAACACTGTAAGTAAGCTACATAAAATCGGACGAGATAATAAGATAGTAAATAAATGAAAACAATATAAAAAATAAAAAAAAATATATGAGACCGATATTTTGAAAGAAAAATCCGAAGGAATTCTCTGGAATATGTAAACAGACTTAAAATTCATTTCATCCCTCACAATTCACTCATCCTCTCTCCCGTGCTCCATCCCTCATCTCCCCGCCTCACCGCCTCTCGCTACCAACTCACGAGTCCGGCCACCGGACGCCACCAACGCCGGCCGGAAGCCGGCGCTGGGCGCCGTCCGGCAGCGCCCTCTCACTCTCTCGCGCGATGGCTCTCTCTCTCCCTCACTTTCCCCTGCCTCCTCTCCTCTCGCCTCTGCCCTACCTCTCTAAACCTCCCTCGGTCGCGCCGGTTCCGACGACCGGGCACCTCCAACGCCGGCGAAGCCGACGCTAGCACCGGCCGGAGGCCATCGGCCTCCCTCTCACGCTACCGCTCTCTCTCGTGTACTGGCAGATGCCCTGCCTCACCACTCCCGCGACTCATTCTCCTGCCCAACCATCAGCCGCAGCTCGGCCGTCGGAGCTCGACGCCGGTGCTCGCCCGCGCTGCCGGAGCTACTGTGCACCACCGACATCCCCTCCTTCCTTTCCTTGAGTCCTCCTCTCGTGAATTCAAGGTAAAGCCCTAAACCCTAAATTATCAAGTTCATCATTTACTTGAGCAATTATAGTTGTGAAATTGAATTATCCGATTTATAAATATGTTTGTGAAGTGAATTTAAAGATTAATTTAGGAAAATTCGAATTGGTGTGGAGGATTTAGGTTTAGTATTTTGATGAATTGATTGTGCGAATGTGAATGAATGTGACTCCTTTTGGGAATTTATGAACTAGTGAATGAGATTGAGGATGTTTTATTATCAAATTGAACAATTTGGTGGAATTGTTAGATTTTGAAAATCGTTATATTGAGCAAACAAAGGGGAATGTGTGTGTAAAAGTTGAAATTCGATAATGTGCAAGTGTACAGGCATGGAAAATAATTGAGCATTAGGCATACCTAATGGTGGTTGTGAATGTGAAGTTTGTCGGGAGAACAATGCTTATGACCTTTAAAGTGGTATATGTATGAACTTTGGGCAATTCGGCAAATTGTGAAACCTTCCTATGGAAAGGCATTTGACGGATTAATTAACCACTTGACTATGAGTTCGAGTACAGAGAAGGGAGAAGTGGGGAATGAATTAAAAATAAGTGTTTGTGCATATATATGTACACCATTTTCAATCCAAGTCAACTAGCAAATCGAATCACATCAACATCATTGGGTATTTAGTTAGCCTAATCAACCTCTTTAATTAATATAAATTGTATTCAATAATTGAAACGGAATCAACGCAGTAAAGCTGAGTAATATAAACATTAGTTTAATCGATTTTCATACGAATATAGGAAATGAAATAAATTGTTAAAGCTTATACAAACTCAAGCATTAAAACTCAAGAAAACATTATTAACCCTAGAAATCAATTTTAAACAGAATCGAGGCCACTTCCGTTGCCGAATAGTTGGTGACTCAAATTTCGCAAAAGGGGATAAACAAATATTCTCGGCTTAGGTACGTGCATTGCCTCGTACCTTTCGAAAACTCACATGTTTCATCAAATCTCAACATTTCTCATACATATAACTAATAATGAATCATTTGCAAATCAAGTTTTGCCACCTAATCAAGTGGTCCCCGCCCAATTATCAATTATCGGGGCTTATGCCCATCAATTATCAATTATCGTGGCTTATGCCCAACCCGCGCTGCTTCAACTCGGGTTCTCGGTCGGCCCGGGAGGTGTGCACCTTACTAAGATCGTATCAATTATCAAGGGGTTCCACTTTTAGATAATAACCAGGCAAGCAAGTTTTAATTATATACTCTCCCCCGATTTCAAACTAAAATGAATTGAAATGCGCGCGCTCAATTAAAATATTTTTCAAAGTTGCTTTACAAGTACGGGAATGTTCGTACTGAGTTTCGACTCATTCTTCGAAATATTTCACTGTTTTTGTTTTTAGGGAAAGCATGTTTGAACAGCTCATTGCCTAAGAGGTCCGCCGCAAGTAAGACTTAGCTGGAAATATCGTTATCACCGATCCGTGATGGATCTAGAAGCTCACAATGATTTTTCTTCACATCGGGTTTTTGGGTTTGCCCTTGGAAGGTATTACATATGGCATATTTTCGGATAGTCCGTTGCGTGGGTTTGCATAATGTATAAAATGTCTCGAAATGTATGTTGGGAGTTGGTTTAATGATGTGGTATAATTTAACTCTTTGGGACACCAATACCTACTCTTATCGGGACTCGTATAAGCGTAAGTGATTGAAGCAAGCCTCCTTATATACATTCTGTTTAGCCTCGGTCCTATTTCTAGGACGGCGGTAACGCCTTCGGTCGTTAACTTCCGCTGCGACCATACTTCATATTCTCTAATCGGGGATTATTAAGTAATGGTGATTTGGGGCGTTACATTCACCAAGCAAATAATTCCAGAAAAATCAATCAATAACCAAAAACATTGTTCATCCGAAATTAATCAACTTTCGAAAATTTTATTCTTCTACCCCAAATACTTAAGCAAATTAACCATAATCTTATGCTTAGTAATTAAATTTTCAACACTACTATCGAGTCTCATATATGATTGATTCAATCAAAGTATACAACTACTTAATCTGTAATTAGGTTTTCTATTCCATTGAACCTAAAACATCAAGTTCATGCATTAAACCATCCATAAATTCTTAAATTTAAGTATAATTTTCAAACTTAATCTTTTTGTAACAAATTTTAAATTAAAAGAAAAGATAAGAATTACTCACAAATTATGCTTAATTCCTAAATTCTTCTTCTTCCTCTTCTTGTTCTTTCTTCTTTCTTCCTTTCTCCTTCTCTTTTTGATATTTTTTTTTCAGGCTGTGTGTGGCTGGGAACCAAGGGGCAACCTCCCTTTGCCTTATCTTATTTCATCCAGATTGTGTTTCTTATATATTTCTTTTTTTTTAAATTCTTTTACTTAATTAATTTCTACCTTTTTTTTATTGCTCTCAATTCCTATATTTTTTTATTAATTCTATTGTAGGTATTACTATTAATTTCATAGTTAAGATCTCAAAATAAAAATTCTAAATGCATGACAAATCTTATGTTTAAACCTAAGACGAAAATTAATACGTGAAATTTCGGAGTGTTATAATAACCAAATACTTAGGCTAGTCCAATACAACACCCTGTAATCAACCCCGAGACAGCAAATATACGGAATTGCAAAAGTATGGTATTTAGCAATGTCTGCACTGTTTTGGAATTTCCTGAGACATCTTTCCCTCCAAATTTAGTACATAGTAGCTGCTAGAAGAGTTCTCAACGAATTGTTTTAGTGAGAGTAGCATGTGCATCTTGTTTTGAACCACTTCATCTCTGCTTCAAAATCTCATCTTCTTTGCTTTATTCTCATCCTACCAACACCTGACTCCATACGTCACTTAAGATAGGGAAAAGGAGAAAAAGATGATTGTAGCAATCCTGATTTTCCTCCCCACATAGTACACAACAAGACTCAATTGCTATACCACGAGATAATAGTATTTTAGTAGTAGCAAGCTCAAGCCACAAAATCATTTTATGTCTCTTAGGAGCCTAGTTTTTCCAGACTATTTTCCACCAAGGAGCAGTTTGATATTGAGTACAGAACAACGGATATACAGAATGAATTTTATATATCTTTTGATTGTGATACTAATGTAAAACAGTTTCTCTATTCCCCAAGCGAGTGTATAAGCTCATCTCTAAGACCGAAAAGTCTTTTCCAAACCCATGCATCACCACTATGAAGTTCCACATCAAGAACAAAATTGCCATTCATCATATAGGCTCTAGCCTAGTGTGTAAACATAGAATGAGTTTTCTCTAGCTTCGAAATCGAATTTAAGCACAAAGCTTTGTTACGAGCGAAAACCTCCTTAAAGTTTAACCCACCTCTTCTATAAGGCTGGAACATCCACATCCAACTGATTAGAGACATTTTCTTGCCCTTAATGCCACAATTCCAAAGATATTTACCACATAAGATTCAATGACCTCAATAGTATGTTTGGGAAAGAAGGAAAACTTGAGACCAAAACCCGATTACCCCTACAATCACTACCTATATTAGTAATTTTCTGCCTGCATTAGAGAGCCTTTTCACTACCCATGAAAGCTAGTTTGTGTTTAATATTATCTACAAGAGGCTGGCACATACTATAAGTAAGTCTTTTGGTTGATACGGGCAAGCCAAGGTACCTAAACGGGAAGGGACCTATAGAGAAACCAATGGCAACAATAACCTCAGCTTGGACTAAATCGGATACACCCTTAAGATACAACTCAAACTTCTTAGCATTACCAAACAAACTAGACATCCTAGAGAACTCTTGAAAGCAAGACCAAATTCACTGAATTGAAGAAAAATCTCCGAGTAGAGAAGATAAGAACATCATCGGCAAAAGTAAGATGTGTCAACCTAATTCTTGCACACCTTAGATGAAAGGAGAAGCTAGATTTTGTAGCTACCAGATCTAAGCCTAAGTCCACGTGATCCAAGAAAGAACCCTTTAGGTTCCCCATTCACATTTACTAAAAATTTAACAATTGATACACAAGTCAATATTAGCTTAGTGAACTCATAAGGAAACCCAAATGCTAGTAGGACAACCTCTAAAAATCCCAATTCGAGTATCATATGCTTTCCTAGTGTCAACTTTCATCATAACACGAGGAGAAATATTCTCTCTTTCATAATGTTTCACTAGTTGGTGGGCCGAAATGTTCTTTGACAAATGCACTTTGGCAAGCACTCATAAGGTTAAGCGGAACCGCTCGTACCCTAGTGGCCAAGGTTTTAGAAATACCTTATGAAGGCCATTACAAAGAGTAATAGGCCTAAAATCCATTATTTGAGTAATATTAGACTTTTTGGAACCAAAATAGTCAAAGTAATATGGATCTGCTTCAACATTCTACCATTCTAAAAGAAAAGAAGAATAGCTTGCCAAATATTAGTTTCTACAATATCCCTAGTTTGCTTGGTAAAACCCCGCACAAAATGCATACAAACTAGGGGCTTTATTACTATCCATGTTAAATAGAGTAGTTTTGATCTCCTCAATGGAAAATATAGGAAGATAACAATACAACATAAGTTTCAGAGAGAAGTGGACCATTTTGTATCCAAGTAGGATCAATAGTCCGACTTTCCATTGCGGTGCCCATCAACTCAAGATAGAACTCAATAAAGGTGGAAGTTATTCCATCATGTGTTGTGAACTCTCGCCCACCTTGACCAACAACTATGAAGATTGCATTAAAGCACCTTCTTTGCTGAATAATGACATGCAAATATTTGTTATTAGCATCACCAAACTTCAAGAATTTCTTCTTTTCCGTTGGATTAACAACAAAGTCCTCAATCCTCCTGAATTTAGTATAATTAACCAAAACTCCCTTGTCAAACTACTGCAACACATCGGAACCTGGATTGGCTCGGAGCTCATCCTGAATATGAACTAGTTTAGTAAATAATTGCTCTAACTTTAAGCTAATCTCATTAAAGTTAGTCTTGTGTAAATATTTTAATTTATACTTTAGCTTTCTTAGTTTACAGGCCACTGAAACATCAAGTAACCTCCGATAGGATCTTCCTAGCGACTTGGACCACCTACCAAAACTCAATGTGATCAACCCAATCATTTAAAAATTTGAAATGTTGTCTCCTCTCCAAGTCTAGGCAAAAAATCTAGACATAGATCAAACAGTGAAAAGAAACTCCAAGTGCATGGAACTCTACACTAATCGTCCAAGGACAATGGAAACTTAAAGAGTTGAGAAGTACTATATCCAAGTTTGACCAAACTCTAGCATCCCATAACTACTTATTACTCTAAGTAAAATAATAACTTGTAGTTGGAGCATCACACAAGTCATTCCTAGCAACATAGTTTAAAAAAGTCATCAATGTCATGTTGTTGTGCATATTCCTTTGAAATTCTCTCCTCCTAAGAAAGTACGGCGTTGAAGTCTCCTAATAATATCCATGGGCTAGCAATATGGCCAGCTAAACCAATAAGATCATGTCAAAGTTCTTGTCTATCGTCCTAGAATTAGAGGCACACACCATAGTTATGGCCTCGGAAAAAGAACCAACAATCTCACAATTAACTAGTTGACTACTGAGTTTCAAAACTACCATATTCAGCCTAGGGTGCCAAAAAAAAAAAACCCAGATTCTGTCATTATAATGCTTTTCATAATTTTTCTTGAAACAAAAATGAGGGAATAAATGAGATGCAATAGAAACATTTTGCTCCTCAACATGGGTCTCTAATAGACTAAACATATCAAGTTTATGCCTGTTAATGACCTTCTTTATTTTAGCTTTGTGGAGGTCATTTAGACACCTCACATTTCAACATAAGACTTTCATACCTGAGCCTATCCCAAAGCCCTACCCATAATCTTTGTTTTATCAAACTTACTCATACTAGTTCCCCTACCAAACATTGACTGAGAACTACCAACCGAGTGCACTAAAAGCATTGCTCAATGTAACAGTTCTTGTTCTAGCTAAAGCTGCAGAACCACTAGATTTCTTTCGGATAAGAGCACTTCTTGTATCTTCTTTACATGAGGTTGTTCAAAAATAATTTCTATGATAGGAGTAGTTTCTCCTTCAGCAACTACTAGCTCAAGAATCACCTAATTAGAAACATCCTCCAAGGCAGTCTCGAGCATCAACCTTAATGGCAATCGTGACAAATTTTTAGGCATCTATTTGCTTTGTGATTTGTATTCTACAAACCCCCTCTTCATGACCTAGTTTCTTGCATCTATGATAATAATAGGAACCTAATAATAGGGGACAACTTAGGAAAAACTATTTCCATAGAAATCATATACATGGATTTCCTCAAGCAAAGCCTTAGAGGCATCCGCCTCTATTAGAACACGAGCATAAGAAACCCTTTCCTTGAAAGCGGTGCATTTATCGAGCAAATAAAGGGACACCAATCACACTAGCTAGTTTACTTAAACCATGGGTAGACCAGTAATACAAATCCAAATTAGGAAACTTTGCCTAAATAGGGATTTTACTAGATATACCTTCATCAAAGCGAAACTCAAGGGTCCAGGTGGTTAAGAATGAATAATTTACCTCTAATCATCCAAGGTCTACCGTGAAGTATTTGGTTCATAGCATTTTTGGAGCTGAATCTAAAAATATACCATCCAGTCACATGGCAATAAATCTCATGTTTATCCGCATCTCCCCAAAATTTCTCGACAAAGGACTTGACAACTGAAAGTTTAGGCATAGGGCCGATAATAGAGCCAACAAGAGCTATGCTCCGAGTAGGAAATCTCTTCCTAAACATCCTTTTCCACAATTCTTACCACTTTAGCTTTACCTTCCACATTATGCTCAACAAAATGAAGGTGAAAACCCTTTTCGAAATCTGATTCCTAGAAAAAAGAGAACTAAAACACTTATTTCGACCTTCTACTTCCTTCTCACTCGCCACATCTCCATCCTCTTTTTTTAATGGGACAATAATTTTAATTACAGGCTCAATTGGGTCAAAGCCAGTGAAAATCCCAATCCCAATCTCATCCTCATCCTCAACATCTGACCAACTCAATTGAGTTTCACCACCATCAATCCTAGTGCAATCATCTCTTATTTCAAAATTAACAACATTAGGGTTTACCATAACATCGGGACTTTTGAACACGGAATCGTGAATAACCTCATAATCAACATCCTTCTTTACTAGATTTTTCTTTGGCCAACCTCTTTTCCCCATTTCTGGCACCCATGCAAAAAGTCAAGCAGAATCATTATCACAAAGAGAAACTCCTTTCATGGTGCCTCATTCCTTATTTAGGTGAGAGTTGTTTTTATTTTGAATTTTGTAACTATAGAGGAATACATGACATGTAATTATATGTACCTAATTAAAGTTACATGTACCTAAGAAGACTCAAAAACCAAAAGAAAAATAAATATAAAAAGAAGAATTTAAGAAAATTATATGACAACTTTTAACCAATAATGCTTGAGATATATGTCAACCAATCAATTTTTATTAAAAATTAGTTATCGGACCTTACTTTGCAAAGTCAATGCTATGATTTTTTATACTATAATTGTTCATTTTTAGTAATTTTTTAGCCTTCCAATTATCCTTTAAAAATTTTAAAATTAATGCATCACATAAATTTATAAATATTTTATAACACCCCAAAACACCCCCTAGGAGTATTACATCGCCGAGTTCCTCAAAGGAACTCCCAAGGCTCTTTACGGTGTCGGTTTGGCTGTCTAAACTCAACTTAAAGATAATAAAGGTGGTTTTCTAAAAGAATATGAGATTTCCTAAAAATTTCGGCAGAATTCTGTTTGTAATGTGGACTATTCCTTAGACTTAAAGACCTAAAACCCTGCATAAAAAGCATAACATAACTCAATGAGCCACACGCTTGGAGTATACAACTCAACGGCCACACGCCGGAGTCTAACCAATCATGCGGTAAAACTTAAAACGATCTAAATGGTTTACTATACATCCGGAACAAACTACATGAACTAAATTACAAGTACAATACTTAGAAACATAAGAAATGCACATTCGCGATTCGAATCGCTCGAGCAACTAGCAAACGACAATCAACAGATTCCAGAATAAGCTAAGTATCGCGCACACCTAAGAATGCACTGCAACACTTGGGTGGAAAAGGGGAAATTTGTGGGGGTGAGCAATAAACCACGGGCTCACCGGAGTCTTATGCCCTTAAAATGGAAATTCTTTACACATAATACTCATAATAATGAAATCTGCGAAAGCATAATAATATAATACAAATCTATATACTTTCAATGAAATCTCTTGCAAAGTAAAGATCGGAACTCTTTTAATCATTTAAAAGCACGATTTCACATTCATCACAATTCTCTTTTTCCAACTGAATCAACTTTCTAGGCCTTCGAGGATTCGAACTAACACTTCTTAATTCCGGGCGCGACCCCAAACAAAAGGCTCCGGGACCTATCTTCTAGGAAGTCTTAGATCGGGTATCCTCGCTACCGTAGGACCCCTGTTAGAACCCTTCCCTCGAAGTTTCTAGATGGGCGTCCCCGGTTCGAACCCTTCGAGTATGCTAAACAATCCATAACCAGTTGATTCAAAACAATTTGCACATAATCATTCATCACATCCGTTTCAAACAACTTTCTCAAGTTGGTTCAATATCAAGGAAGGCATGACAACACGTGTCACCCGTATAAATTCGGTTTCTCAAATTTGACTCACTTTCTCAAATTTGATTCACTTTCTCAAACAAGTTTCACTTCTTTAAAACATAATCACGTTAGAAAGGCAGTTCACAAGAAGTTGCATTCAAGAATCATTCCACGTAAAATACGAAACTCCTTTCAAAACTACTTTTGACATCATTACACAATCACTTGCACGAGATAGCCACAACTCAACACATATAGCCATTCTCAACTTCAATCATAACTACACCTTTCTCAATTCCCCAATTCAGTAAGATTGATTCCTTTTTGAGCCACAATAACCACAAGTAGATATTACCTAATTCAACGTTCCCACTTTTCACAATTCATTGTTTTTACCTCAATTCCTTATTTTATGCCTCTACTTTGTGAATCCACTTCGTTTGCTCACATCTCAACTTTATAAATTAACTTTGTTCATACTCAGCTATATAACTCCTAATCTCACTCTATCACTTAAGTTCCTCTTGCTAGGCTCATCTTCCAACTTAATTTTATCTCGAAGACTTAGATACATTCTAAACTCAACTTAACCTTACAATTCCTTGCCCATCACTTCCCTGCCTCAAACTCCCATTGCATGCCGCTATCTTATTAATCATCTCGTATTCGTCCATCCTTAATTATACAACTCTCAATCCTTTTTCATTATTCAATTTCGTTAGCTTCGCTTACCTTCACATTCGGTTCAACCTCGAGGATTTAAATATACTTCAAACTCAATTAACCCGACAATCACCCATTTCTCACTCCCATGTCTCAATTGTACATCCATCAACATGAATTCATACTCCACTTTATACTTCACTCATTATTTCCCGATATTAGCAATCATCTCTTAATGCCGTAAACTCAATAAATCTTTAAGGCTCAATCCGAAATATTAATTCATAACTTATGCTCAAACCATAACGTGCTCATCCCCAACTGATCGAATTCTCGATATGACTCACTACACCCAAGTAGCCTAACTCCGTCCGAATTCCGATTTTCAATTCAGGCCTAAACAACTACCAATTCCCTTCAAGACTCCTAATTCCACTTTTAGCAACTACTATCATTTACTCACACACATATTTAATATTCACAACAAAGTTCAATAATCACAATAAATTCATTTTGGTTTTGAAAGTCCTAATAGTTTAGAGTATAAGACTACCCACTTGAAATTCTCGGGTTTTAGGGGTGTATTTCGGGCTCCTTTACTTCGCCTTTTGGTTTCGAGTCCTTATCTCCGCCGGCTCTTGCTCGGTCTCTCGGTTTCTCGCTTCCCTGTTTCTGGTTCGTCATTTTTGGTTCTCCCCACTTCTTAGTCCGGCCCTCGCTTGCTCACCCTCTGGTCCTCCTCCCTTGTCGCCGCCGCCTTTCCCGGTTTCGGCCTCTCGGAACCTTTTGCGTCCGTCCCTTCTTCGGGTCCTTCCTTCACCCTCGCGCTGTCCCAGTCTCTTTCTCTCTTCCCTTTGCTCGCGCTACTCGCGTCACCGGTTGCCGCCTTCGGCTCTACGGTGTTCGCCGACCACCCCTTGGTCTTCTCGACCCTTGCACCGCTCGCCTCTTTCTCTCTCTCTCTCTCGTGCTCGGTCCTCCCTCTTCCCTTCTTTCTTTGCTCTGTTTCTTTTCCTTTTCGCCTTCCCGGGCCCTCACTTTCTCTTTGCCCACTGGCCGCTCGCTATTTCGGCAGGCCACCGGCCCCCTCAAGCTCTCACGCTCTCTCCCTCCCTCTCCCTGCTCTCGGTTCGCGTTCGCTTCCTCTTCTTTTCCCTTGCTCGGGCTTCCCCCTCCCTCTTTCCACCGAATGGTCTGTCGGTCCATAATCCTTATTGGACCCCAATCTTTTCCTCTCTAATCTACTTAGTTTAAGAGTAATCCCAATCCCCCTTCTTTTCTTTCCTTTTTTTTTGTTAAACATAATAATAATTAAACCAACATACGTAGCATAAACGGTCTCGGATTTATATGTATCCGGCCCGACAGAAAGTTCGGAGAAAGGAATTAATACGCGCTACTAATTATAGTCATGCGAACTAATAATAATTTGCTCAAATAAATTTATGAATATCTAACCATGAACATAACTTGGTCATTCGACCTACTCTATTTAATTAAGGATTAATAATTAATTTAACTCATATAATTGCCTAACCCAAAATCACGGGTCTTACATATTTTCTTTAAAAAGGTGCATTTTTAGGCATAGTTTAAGTAAAATATTTTTTAATTAAAATTTTTAACTCTTATTTTGATTGTTAACCAAATTATTTTGCAATGAAACATTATATAATTTTTATTTTTTAAAGATTTATGTTTTACATGTATCGTATATTCATAAAAAGAATGAAGAACAAATAAACACTACTACAAGAACCACTTTTTACTACAGCTCGGAACCTTTTACTACGATCATTAGACGTCATGTATGCATGCGTAGTAGGAGATGAGCATATTTTACTATGGTTCAAAAATGTAGTAAAAGACAACCTATTATTACGATTGATTTGAGAAATCATAGTAAAGGGTCATCTATTATCACGGTTGTGGATAAAAAAAATCGTAGTAATAGGTTCATCTATTACTACGGTATTTTCTCCAGATTCATAGTAATATGCATGTGCCCAAAACCCCCTTTTTGGCTAAAATTTTAGACCCAAATCTATTATTGTGGTTCTTAACTAAGCACTCGTAGTAATAGGTATAAATTATTTTTAATAATTTTTTAGGTATTTCGTACCCTTATCCAATTATACAAAACATAATATACAAATACGGTTTGCAACCACAACAATTTACACATTAAAGCACCAACAACCTCACTTTCGGTAAGGATATATTACGAGTGTGAGATATAATACAAGGAGTATATTGACCAGGAGAAGCTTACCAACACATTTCTACTAAACAATTGATTTACACCAAAAAGTTCCAAGTTGAGAAGCGTTAAGTTTAGCATAAATACTAAAAAAGTACCAAGTTGGAACTTTTTGGTATAAATCACTTGGTTTATAGAAATACTGAAAAATGACTAGATAATAGGAGATTTCACTAGCATTCACTATTTCCTTGGTCATGGTTCCATATTTTGAATATTGAATTGATCAAAAAATCAATAATTTTGTTGCTTTCTCCTCTTCTATTGGACAACTTAGTCCTTTTGATCCACATCGAATAATGATCTATTATAGAAAAGTGTTAAGGTAAGAATACTTGAAAAAGTAAGCTGCGATTCTTGGAAAAAAGAAAAAAATTTAACATCCATCAATAAATAGTTATACAATAATTTTCTTACTGAGTTGATATAATTTCTTGGTTTATGCCTTTCCCCTCCTTTGGACTGATCTTGAATATATATGCCCTCCTGATGGTCAAACCTTAAACACAAATTTTCAAAATTGGCATCCTCATTTTCAACAAGAATCCCCAAGGAGAAGGATGGGGTCTCCTCAACAAACTCACATACATCTTCACCATCTCCGCCGATAATGTGCCTCTTCCTATGAAGAACAATAGACCACTTGTCATTGGGATCCTCAATGTAGCACTTGTCTTGGTTAGGATGCTATAATGAATTGATCCCCTTTGTGCCTTTCTCTTGTAAGATCTACCATCGTGAATCCCATCTCATCAACTCGGATACCATTGTTGATGTTAACCCATTTGCATCAAAAAAATAGGCTTACGGAATTTAACATAGTCCGGCTCCTATATCCTTAATGATTCCGTAATACTACATTTTTGCGACACCGGGATGTTTGTCCTTGGAGCTCGAAACGAAGTGCATGAGCCTCTAATGTGACCCACTATTTTGCATGGTGATCCTATTTCCCTAATTCTTTGTATGGAAAGAGAATTGATGTCATACCACGGTAATAAATGGCATCCAATCGGGGCCCTCTAGCCAAGCTTACTAAAGTTTGCGAGATATCTTCTCGTGATTCTTCCAATTGGCTAGTGATGATTCTATCTCTAAACCAATTTACAAATGCGCGATTATGCTCAGCCAGTACCCATGTCTCATTTCTTCATTGGTACTATCTTCTTATGAGAGACTTGTGCTCATCAATGAATGGCTGCATCACTATTTTGAAGAATATAAAGATGTGCTTGATCCCTCATATCCCAACTGATTGTTTGAATTGTCGGCCCCAATTTCCCATGCCCAACGATCTTTCTCATAAATTGATGTTTAGGAATACCAATAACTTTTATTTAGGGGTAGTATTCACAACAAAACTCAACAAACTACTCATATGTGTATACCTCAACAATGTACCATTCTGTTTGGTATCAATTTCTAATATACCCTTTGAGAATTTTTATAAACCGTTCAAAAGGGAACATCCATTAGTAAAAAACCGGGCCAAAGAATAACACTTCTCTCACTAAATGGACAACTAGGTGCACCATGATATCAAAAAAAGGTGTGAAATATATCTCAAGTTAGCACAATGTAATGATCACGCCGCACTTAAGATAATCCAATTTATCTAAATCAACAACTTTGCTACATATGACATTAAAGAAGAAGCAAATTCTTGTAATTGACTGTCCGACATGTTTTGGAATCACGACTCGGATAGTGTAGACACCTAAAAAGTGTCGTCCTTTATCTTGTTAATCTTGTGTTTTGTTTGTTAGCTCGATGAGGCTAGAGGCTTGGAGAGTCCTAGAGGCTTTCCCTTTCAAACGACGTTGTGGCCGGCGCTCGCCTTCTAGAAGCACGGTGGAACGTTGCGTTTTGAGCTTGGAGAGTCCTCGGAGACACAACTAGGGCATAAAACCCTAGAAGGGTCCGGTTGGCCGACGCCCCCTCCTCCCTTTTAACCGATTCTATCCGATTTTATCATCTTTTGATCGGGTTTTATCTCTTAAGGAATGGACAGTTTTATTTCAACTGTTTGTACAGCTGAATGGAGGCAAACCCTAGGTCATTTGTGACCCGGGTCCTCTGCTATAAATAGAGAACGTTGGTTCTCATTCACACACGACTTCGGCCTTAGCATTACACTTGTAGAAAGCCAACTCGAATACTCTCATCTAACCACTACTCTATAAAACATTCATCTTTCACCGTTGAACCCGTGCAAAGAGTTAAAGAATATTGAATTATTCTGATTTTTGGGAACTCATTCAACTGATCATTGCCATAGTCTAAATATAATTCAAAGAACTACTCTTTTCTTTGGATTGTCACCATTGCATCGAGAGATGTGGTGAGGAGATCCAAATCAGCAAGGTGGGACAGACTCGAGGGCCATATTTCAGCCTTCGAACGATTATATTTGTTTCAATTTTATTGTCTCTTCGTATTGTGGTTTAAGAGATGTAATCGCTTTAATTTTCTCCCGATCGATGTAATCTTTTATTTCCCGTTTTTTCTTTCTTTTATCGCTTTCTTTATCGCTTTTCTTTATCGTTTTCCTTGTTATGGTTTGGTTGCTTTAATTTTGTTTCGCATGTTGTATGCTTGCTTTCTTACATCTTTATTAACATACTACTCAAACTAGTAATGGCGGTCTTCGAGACGGGTGGAATGGAGGGAGTTATCCCTACGTTTCGTACCCTTGCCCCGAATCCGATTCTCTGTTTAAGACCGATGGAGTCATCTTTTAGCCTCTTTTAGTCTTAGTTTTCTCATACTAAGATTGGAAGAGAAATTTTTTGTTAGTTTTTCTTTCTTAAAAACGAGCTGGTGACTCCATGTTATTTATTTCTTATAAATTTGTTTCGAACAAGTGAAGGATCTTGATGTGGTGTTCGAGCAAACCATACCAACGTCACTCCTAAAGCGGTGTGTGGAAAAAGAGATCAATATTTTTTATCTTCCATATTGGAAAGAGTTGTAAGTGAGACATAGTCTTGATGTGATGCATATACGGAAAAACATATGTGAAAATCTCATTAGCACTCTTTTGAACATAGCAAGGAAAACCAAGAATGAAAAGAAAGCAAGTATCAATTGGCGTAAAATAGGAATACATAAGGAATTAGCACCACAATCAAATGGGAAGATAACGTATTTGCCTCCGACTTCTTACAGATTGAGTAAAAGGGAAGAACACGTTTGTGTGAGACCTTAAAGAAACTCAAAGTGCCACGGGGATATTCTTCAAACATCAATAGACTTGTCTCGATGTTTTATTATACACTAATCGGTCTCAAATCTCATGATTGTCATGCTTTGATGTAACCAATTCTGCCGGTTGCTATCTATAGGAACCGGGGCTGGCCAGGGCCCGCCGAGCTTCCCCACTATGTGTCGGGCCTCTCTTTTGAAGATTGATTTTGAAGATGGTTTTGGAAAGTCGATTTTATAATGTGGGAATGAATCTTTTATTAAGATTTCGAGGTTTTATAAAATCAAGTTGAAATAAATTAAATCGGATTTGATTGGCAGTTTTATTAACCTTTTTATTTTAGCAATTATTTTAGAAATCCCATGATATAGTTTACTAATTAAAGAATAAATGAGATTAGGGTTCGGATTACGCCAAGAGGCTTTAAGGCCATATTGGTGGACCAAAGCTTGCCTACCGACCACCGAGCACGAGCGGCAGCTGTTTCCGGCGGTGGCGGCGTCGGCCGAGGCAGGGGCCAACAGAGTTAGCCTCGGCCTTTGCCCTGGTTAGCAAATCCGAAACATTAATCTTTTTATCTTGCAAATCGAGAGGACAATCGGGATGCAAATTTAGAAGCAATAAATAAAAGGGAGTCGCCGATCCGTTTTTAGGAAAGAAAAATTAACAAAAATAAAATTTGCTCTTCCAATCTTAGTATGAGAAAAACTAAGGCTGAAAGAGGCTAAAAGAGGACTCCATTAGTCTTAAACCTAGAATCGGATTTGGGGGCGAGGGTACGAAACGTAGGGATAAATCCCTCCATTCCGCCCGTTCGAAGATTTCCATTACTAGTTTGAGTAGTATGTTAATAAAGATGTAAGAAAGCAATCATACAACATGTGAAACAAAATTAAAGCAACCAAACCATAACAAGGAAAACGATAAAGAAAAGCGATAAAAAGAGAAAAAAATGGGAAATAAAAGATTACATCGATCGGGAGAAAATTAAAGCGATCACATCTCTTAAACGACAATACGGAGAGCAAATAAAATTGAAATAAATATAATCGTTTGAAGGCTGAAATATGGCCCTCGGGTTGTCCCACTTTGCTGATTTGGATCTCCTCGCCACATCTCTCGATGCAATGGTGACAATCCAAAGAAAAGAGTAGTTCTTTGAATTATATTTAGGGTATGGCAATGATCGAGTTGAATGAGTTCCCGAGAGATCGAGAATAATCGAATATTCTTTAGCTCTTTGCACGGGTTCAACGGTGAAAGATGAATGTTTTATAGAGTAATGGTTAGATGAGAGTATTTAGGTTGGCTTTCTGCGAGTGTAATGCTAAGGCAAGAAGTCGTGTGGGAATGATAACCAATGTTCTCTATTTATAGCAGAGGACCTAGGTCACAAATTACAAGGGTGTGCCTCCATTCAGCTGAAATAAAACCAGCCACTCCTTAAGAGATAGAACCAGTATCAAAAGATGATAAAATTGGATAGAATCGGTTAAAAGGGAGGAGGGGCTGTCGGCCAACCAGACCTTACTAGGGTTTTGTGCCCTAGTTGTGTCTCCGAGGACTCTCCAAGCTCAAAACGCAGCGTTCTACCGTGCTTTTAGAAGGCGGGCGCCTGCCACGACATCGTTTGGAGGGAAAGCTTCTAGCCTTATGTGGGCTATCTTGTGAAGCTTAAAACGCAACACTTTGATGCTCCCGATCATGAAATGCAACACTTTAACGTCGTCTTCGGGTCTTTAGTTGCTTGTCGACTTGGACAAAAGTAGAATGTAGTATTACTGTACTTGGAATTTCTCGGCACACATCACGGGACTCCACAATCTCTAACGGCTCGGCTGACTCTTTGACGGCTCGAAAGAAACGAGGATTTGTGGATCGACCCAAGGGAAAAGGCTATTTAAGAGGTGGTGGGGGTTCTTTGTGGTATATCGGCTTATGTTGCACCGATCGATCACCTTCCGAAATCCAAATCCGCAAACAGGACTCGGGATTATCATCATCGGGCTAACAAACAAAACATAGAAATAACGAGAAACACTTTTTAGGTGTCTTTAGTTAATCCCCACTTTAATCGAGTCTAGAAAGACGAAGGGTCAAAGTAGACACTAAAGAGTACTTACCTTGATTTACTGCAAGGCACTCTGTGTGATGCTTGGAATTAGTTGTAGTCAAACCTAAACTACAAAGTAAGACTTGAACTTGATCGCGATGTATGCGTTCGAAGTTTGGTAAAAGTATCCTAAACGTGGCTTCATCAAGTCCTGAAGCTTGGCATATTTCGATGCTAAAACTTCGATCGTCTTTTGATTTGAAGCTTGGCTAAATAATCTGCTATGCTAGGATACTTGTTAGTGCATAATTGAATTGACAAAAAATCGGTGTTTTTACCTGAATAGTTAAGTCGAAATAGGCTGATAAAACTATTCTAGAAAAGCTAATTGGTGGGCCCAAAACCTTCCACTTGCATGCACAAGGGAAGAAAATCACATGCTCTAAGTGGACAAGAATACTTGGGCAAGGAAAGTGGGCTAGGCTGCAAAAGTTGTCGTCGATTGGACACCACGACGCCTCATGGCCGTTGCCGGCCAGCCTTTAGTAGGCATGGCCCCCGAGTGCTTGGCCGGATTCCTTCGGTTCCCTATTAATTGTTTGACCCTTGTTTTATATGCTTGGATGTCTTGATCGGTTTGCCTATAAAAGGGTACATGGTGTGTTTCATTTTGCACACTGACTCGCACCTTACTCTTGCTCTCCTCTTGGATTCCTTGCTTTGCTCCTTCTTGAAAGCTAGTTGGTTCTCAAGACTTTCTCTTTCTCCAAAACGCCTAGAAGCAAAGCTCACCCTGCAGGAAGAACTAGAGCTGAGCTAAGAGTCTTACTCAAGACTCTTTCCTTGAGCGCGAATGGCGTCCGCAAAGTGAATGGGATCCAAGTGATATTCTCATTGAAGTTGAAAGCTATGTTTCCTCGGTTGCCATCTCCTCTTTGGTAAGCTGATTGGCTTGAACCTCTTCATTTGCTCATTTAAAGTAAAGTTTTAACCAACATCTTGTTGGATTTTGTCTTGCAGAAAGGCTTAATTTGAAGTAGTGGATCCATCCCAAAGTTTATGGAGACATGCAAGAGGATGCACTTTCCTCTCGAGAGTGTCATGTACTATGCTGGATTTGGACCTCTCTACATCGCTTTATGCCATCTTATTGATAGGAGAGAGAGAGATCCTATTAGGGCTATTAGTGAGCGCTTTTGGGACACCACTAACAAATTCCATCTTCCTTTTGGTGAGATGATAATAACTCCTTTTGACTTTCTGTTTTATTCGGTCTAAGCTTGTCGGGGAACCTTTAACTTATGACCGAAATTTGTACAAAAATCGTGATTGCCTCCATTACCTCTTCGGTCCCGTAGTAGAGAGGTTTTCGCACAATAACCACTTCAAATATATCATTCTTTTTGAAGCTTTTGAAGATGAAGTTTTCTGGCCTCAACATTCTCCTCAACAACAAGTGAGGGTCGTGCTTGCTCTCCTTTTGAGCACGATCCTCTTCTCCGATCAAGCCGCTAAGATTCGTCTTCACTACTTGGTGAACCTAGTGGATCTTGATAGAATAAAGGAACTCAATTGGGGTACTCCTTCATATACTTGCCTCATATGGGGGCCTCCGGGCCTATGTGCGGCATACAAGGCCGAAGCTGGATTCCACCAGCTATCTTCCTTTAAACGACATATGAAAGATCATTGAGGTATGCTCAAATTTTCCGTTCTTGAATATGTACTTTTCATCTTATGTGGATAAAAGTTTTACTTAACTTGTCAAAATGTAGCCGTGGCTATATGAATACTTTCCACATCTCTCTCCCGGTTCAATGAATCGACCCGTGTTCCGGCGTCCAGTATCATGGGCTAAAATAAATCTTGAGTGAACCAAAATACATGAGATAGGCCTTTTGAAGTCAGCCCTCAACTGCGTTAACTCAATATGTTACTTCTACCCTCAAAATTTGCTCCAAAATAGACTAAACGAACTTTTCAACACACTTTCAGCATTCTGGTCATACCTACGGCTTGGACCGCTACCTGTGAGGTTGCCCGTGGTGCAATCCAGCCCCTTATATCCATGATTTTTGTCCATTTTCTTGGTGTTTCTCGTTCTTGTTTGTTGACTTCTTGATAATTCTTGTATGTAAGCCAACTTCCATCCTTGGGCTCAACTTCAACTTCCTCAAAATGTCCTTGTGGCTCGAGAATTTAGCAAGGGAAGGATCTTGTTTGAAGGTCCTTTTAGGTTTTATTAGTATCTTGGGGAGGAGTCACTCCTCAAATTCGAGTTAACACACGGCCTACATTTGTTCCTGTTGATCCTCCTTCGATCATGTTCTATTTTTGTTCTCTTTCTCCAGCCGAGCAAGCGCGGCCATGGTGGGGTATCTGTTTACCTCACTTTTGAATTTACACATCTCCTATGCCCATCATACATCTCGCATCATGACCCAACTAGTAAGTGCTCAACTCCTCTCTTATAATTTTGAATCTCTTGTATGGAAATTAATCATCATCTTTTCTTCCTTGGCAGCTCACTCCTGCTGACATCTACATCCCGAGTCTCAACGTGGATGTTACTCTTCCTGGGCGACCTCCTTGCTTCATCACAATTCTTGAAATCCCGGAAGAGGAATGTGGTTGGCATCCCTTTACTAGAAATTGGCGAGGGGTAAGAGTTATGTGCTCTTTCCTTTTAGTTACGTGTTAAAAGTATCTTCCTCGTTGATAACCTCAAACAAACTTTGCAGATACGACCGGGAACAATCTAGGACCATATCTATTAAATTTCAATCAGCTTTGCGTGGAATCCAAAATTTCTTTACTGTTGATCTTTCTCTACTTATCGAATAAGTCGTCAATTAGTGTAGTGCTAAATTCTTTAAAGCTTTTAGTGATTTGCTAATTGTTTCTTTGAATTTGTAGAGACGCCGATTGAGAGCCACTCCTTCAGGTTGTCTACCTGGTGTGCCCAAGACATCATCCCAAACTCATGAACAACAAATGCCTTCTAGTAGTAATGCTAGACAACGCTCATCACAACACTCTAGCGCTTCCGGGCCTAGTACCTCCGATGCGGGACCTAACCACTCGAGGAGAGCTTGAACATCTTACCCTTGCAAGCCTTCGATCAATACGGGAACCCTCTTTACTTCCCTCGGTCTTCTTATAGCGGACCATCACATACGACTTCTCGGTCTTGGGACCATAGAGGTGGCCGATTTGCTACGTCTGTCTTGGAGGACTTCACGAATTATATCTTCAATGAGGACTCGATGATGATGCGTAGACAATTCCTCGCTGCTTCCACTGCTTGCCGATTCATGGACCTCTTGTAGAGTGTTTGTTTTGTTAATATATTATTTATTTTGTAATGAAGACTCTTATGCAATGAGATGAAATGCAAGACTCGATTCTAAAAATCTGTTATTTTATTAATATGATGCACGTGAACTTAAAAAATGACAAAGACAAAATTTAAAAAAAGACAAAGACAAAAATAAAAAAGGGTACTAGCCCCCATTCCCCTTAAAAGAAAATTATAAAAAGAGAAATACAAAATCTCAAGTGCATAGTCCATGCAAGGTGCGCTCCATGGGCTGGGACGAAAAGCAAAAACAACTAAAGACTGCTCGGGCCTGCAAGAAAGCACGAAACATGCCAGGCTTGAGGTGAGGTTGGCGCTAGCCATGCACGAGTCCCACAGGGACTGTAGTGCTTTGTTGTTCCAATCATAGTAGGATTCGAAGAACTCCGAAAAGCGCCTATAAATACGATCGTTCAGCGCAACAAGAAATACATACACAAAAGCTTTCATCTAGTCGTAAAATATCCTGTTCTTACATCCATACATAAAACCATGGGCTTCATGACTAACTTAACTAGATGGATGCATCGGATGAGCAACATGGATAGGTCGGGGTTAACCAATTATGGGCTAAATGTCCTCTTTATCATTTGCCAAGTTAAAATTTATTGGCCCTTCCTAAGGGCTGCTGTAGCCTATTGGGAACTCCATCACCATGTCTTTAGGTTTGGGGATAAGGAATTGTGCCCCCTACTTGAAAAATTCGATGCCATACTAGGCGGTTTTAGGCAAACAAAACTAGCTATTCCCAAATCCTCAAAAAATCTGCTAAAGCATTATTGCAACGTGTATGCTTATGATGAGTCCATCATTATCCCGAGACGGCGAGCCGTAATTACGTGCATGATAGGGGATTCTTGCTAATAGGGGTCACGAGGACTTGGCACTAGTGTCGCTGCTAAGCTCGGTGGAACAGTTAGAGGATTACAATTCCCTAACTCCACTAATAGTTGCTGAAATGATAATTGGTTTAGACCAAGTCAAAGCTAATGCTTGAATAGAATTTCCACGGTAGCCCCTGTTATTATAGGTAAGCACTAAAGCAAATGGAAGCAAACAATGCTAAATCAGGCGGCGGCGCCAGCTAGAAGGTGGCGATCCGGTGCTGGCCGGAGGCCGAGGTGCCTTTGGCTTATACCAAAAACCTAACTTTCATTCCTGCTACTCGCTAATGCTATATTTTTTTATTTCGATTTTTCTTTGTTGGGCCTAAAAAGTTAGACTTTGACCATGCAGGACACTAATTTTTGATTTTGTATTTGTGATGTGCGGATCCGGCTAATGGAACATCCGAAACTCATCGAAACTCCTTGTAGACTGGATACGTACCTAGCAACTCACTTCTACCGGGGAAACCAACATCGGTTGTAGTCGATCGTCCTACTTCCCGATGGGAAGAATATCTCAAAAATCACAGCCATGACTCGTTATGGTATGTGAAGCATTGGAAGGTGTCCCGGTTCAAAATGCATACTGCATAACATCCATACATTTGTGTATTGGGCATGGAGGAGAACATATTACTTTCCGAGCCGTGTGGTGTGGCAAATGGGTAGAGAACAAGTAATACCATCATTGGATTGCATCAGGCCCGCAACTTTTGACTTGTTCGAGAGGACATGGTAGCTCTAGACGGATTGGATCATGGCTCGAATACGGGAAAGGTCTTCCGAAATTGTTGACTCCTGTGGCCTTGCCGACACCTGGCGGAGTTGCAAATACTGCTATTTCTCCCAATTATCTAGAGTGGTTAATAGAAGTCGACCCCGAGCGGCAAAAAGCACTAAGACTTAGAGAGCTAAACACCGAAGAAGCCATTCTCGCTGCTGCTCGTTTGTAAATCCATGAAGTAAACCCTCGAATGGCTGCCCGTGCTCATAAAAAGAAACCGAAGCTAAAGAAAATGAAGAAAGGAAAGCCCACCGAATCCAAGAGCTAAAGGAATGCACCGGAGACGAGGAAACCGAGTCTAACAATCCTAAAGAAAATAAAGTGAAAATAGACTAGGACTCGAATTCTTAGGAATTTGAGATAGAATAAAAGGAGGATTAGTTTTGCCTCTTTAAAACAATGTTTATTTTGTTTTACAAGCGAGTATGCTTGTAATTAAATTCCTTTTATTAGCTATGTATTTAGGTAAGTAGTATGCTTACCATTTATTGAATAAAAGTAAGTGTTATGCTATACTTTCATATTTGTATCGCTCACTTAGAGGTAGAATAATAATAATAAAGAAAAACCAATATACATAGTGGATCTGTCTAGTTCGACTGTCCGAGCAAATAAAAGAACTAAGGAAAACCGGAAGAAAGAAAAGGAAAATCGTGGCCCGACCGGTCAACCGTTGATCGGGTGGTGGCTGGCGTCTGCATTGGCTAACCCTAGTTGGGCTGGGCTCAGCCCACTACCTAGGGGTATGCTAGACGTAGTATGAATAGGCCCTACCGGTTGGGCTTGAATTTCCCTCGTGGATCCCGAATTGGAGCTCTTACTTCTCTAAGGACTAAATCCCTAATTTGCAAGTTGCGATACTTAACCTTCTTATTGAATACTTTGGATATATGGGCTTGGTATATTTGGACATTATGCAGGCGTTGAGGTGCCTCTCATCCAATAATACTAATTCCTCATAACGTGCTCTAGCACACTCAACTTCCGGAATTTGACTCTCAGCAATTATCCTTAACGAAGGAATGTCAATTTCAACAGGAAGGACTGCTTCCATGCCATAGACTAGAGACTAGGGCATTGCTCCCGTGGAGGATCTAATAGAAGTTCTATAACCCCACAAAGCAAAAGGTAATTTATCTAGCCAATCCTTGTAAGTAACTCGCCCTTTTCTCCACTTTTCTCCGGATATTCTTATTAACGACTTCAAGTGCTTTGTTGGTATGAGGACGATATGGGGAAGATTTGTGATGCTCGGATTTTATACTTATCCAACAAATCCGCTACTTCCTTCTTGAAATGACTACCATGGTCACTTATAAGCTCGTAGGACACTCCATGACGACGGATAATATTTCGAGTGATGAATTTGGCTACCTATTTCGACGTCAAGGTTGCATAAGAAGCTGCCTCTACCCATTTAGTGAAGTAGTCAATTGCTACTAACACCAATTCATGACCACTTGTTCCTTTAGGAGTCACCTTGCCGATAATCTCTATTCCCCAAACCGAAAACGGCCGGGGTGAAGATAATGTAGTGCGAAATGATGGGGTTTGGTGTTGCAAGTTTGCCTACACCGAAATTTATGGCACCTTCTAACAAAGTCGTGATAGTCCGCGCCATAGTTGACCAATAATAACCAAGTCTCCGAACCTTCTAGACCAACGTTCTACCGTTCATATTAGGTCCGCATTCTCCTCCATGAATTTCTTCCATGATGCACTTTGCTTTATGTTAATTGACACAAAGTAAGCTCATCCCGGAGTTAATTTTCTTGAACAATTGTCCTCGATTGAGGAAGAATTGTACAGCCAACATCCCGATTGCTCGTTGTGCTCTAGGCGTCACCTCATCCCGAGTTAATTTTCCTTTAGTATCTGTCGTTGCTATCCTCCGATATGTAGCACTCGTATATTTTAGCCCAAATGACATCACCACATAGCAGTAAGTCCCCCATTGAGTGATGAAGGTCGTCTTTTCCATGTCTTCTTCAGCCATCTTCACTTGATTATACCCGGCGTAACCATCCATGAATGAGAGCAAAGCATCACTTGCTTTATTATCTACTAGAATATCGATATGACGCAATGGGAAATCATCCTTGAGACTGGCCTTGTTTAAATCCTTGAAGTTGACTTCACATACGAACCCTGCCATCTTTCTTCGGATCTGGAACTATATTTGTTACCCATTGAGGATAGTGAACTACTTTAATAAAACTAGCCTCCAACTGGTTCCGAATCTCTTCCTTGATCTTCAAGGCCCATTCGGTTTCATCCTTCTCAACTTACGCTTAACGGCTTAACATCTTCATAAAAAGGAATTTTGTGTTCTACTATACTTGGATCTATATTTGGCATGTCTTTGTAGGACCATGCAAAGACATCGATGAACTCTGTGAGGAGTGAAGTGAATTGTCTTTGCTCTTCTACATCCAAAGTTTTTCCAATCTTAACCTTTTGGGGTTGATCGGTTGACCCAGATTGATTGTTATTGTTTCCTCTATTATTGGTGAATGATTTTCATGATCTTCCATAGCTTTTACTAATTCTTTAGGAATTTATTGTTCATCATTAGAAGCAAAACAATTAAGAGCAAGAGGAAGCAAGGAGTAAGCAGAAAGAATCACTCTATTGAATGAGGAATTGAGTACATTAGACTCGAAACAGAATTCGAACTAAAAACAACAGAAGAAGAAGAAGAAGTACAAGCCATAACACTAGACTCAAAAGGAGGGTACGCTCCTAGGCGAACAACGAATTCTTGGCCCTCCTCAGCATCAATCCAAGTGATATGCTTGGAGCCTTCTATATCGAGCATCGGTGATGAACTCGGACGGATCGAGCTGCGGATGCAACATGGCTCGTGACAGATGCTGAGACAGAGTTCCTTTCTAGATTACTCTCTTGACAGAACAAGAGACCGAAAAAGATTGTTTCGGCGAGTTTGGTCCAATCTGATGTGGATTGTCCCTTTTAAGGAGGTGAGGTGCCTCCTCTTCCGAATATAGTAGTCATTAAAGATTTTCATACTAGATTCTAAGATACCCTTCTCTTTGATGTAATAGGGCTCGGGAAAACCATAATAAGGAAAGTTATCTTCTTTTCTCAGAAATTGTCCATTCGGGGTATAAGGAAAGGGCCTAATAGAGCGAACTATGTGTGGTGTAGTCCTCTTTACCTAAATTTCCCACTTTACTTGAGTTATTTCCTTAGCGATAGGTTGAGAGCCTAGCCCAAAGTTATAATTATTAGTGGGTTCAAGGGGTGGACAAATAGGGTGGTATGCCCTTCGGCTCGCAACACGACCTAGAAAATACCCTTTCCTCCTATCAATTGAATACTAGTGTTGCCATTCGGGTTAAAAAGTAAAATGTGCTTCATCCCTTTCTAAGAAAGCGACGATTTTAAATCCATACAATTCTTTGTCATTAGCATCTTGCTCGATCTCCATTACGGACTCTTTGAAGTGATAGTAGCATAAATATTATCCCCGTTGATAGTTATGACCTAACCTTTGATGATCATTTTGACCTTCGATGCGGCGTAGAGGGCATCGCTTGATGATTGTGCAACCAAGGGCGTCCTAGAAGCGGATTGAAAATAGTTGAGATATCTAAGACTTGGAATTCAATATTCCTCTCCACGGGCCCTATATTGATTGTTAAGGTCACTATTCCTAAGATCTGTTCTTCTAGACTTATCATATGCTCGAAGATGAACAGTTTTCTTAGAGAGTTGTTGCTCCTAATTCCTAACCTCTTAGCACTTCGCCAGGGACACACGTTAACTATTGATCCGTTGTCTACCAAAGTTAAAGGAACAAACTTGTTAATGCAAGTTGCGGTTAAATAAAGGGCATTGTTGTGTGCAGTGCCTTCTTCAGGAGATCCTTCGATCAAAAGTAATGGTTCTATCCCCATCGTTAACCAATCCTACTACTTCCCGGCGTGGTTTCGGGAAAAACTTCAAACTTACGAGTGCATCGATCAAAGCTTCTCTATGTTTCGGGAAGCAAATATTAATTGGCAGATAGAAACGTCGGCTTTTAATTTCTAAAGTTATTTAAGGATTAGGTCTTCTTTCTTTGCAGTTGTAGGTTCTTTTGGGGCTACCGAGTGCTTGTAGACCCGAGGGCACGTTGTGCCGTCTTGATCTAGTAAGAAATTGAACAGACATTGCTCTTAGAGTTTCCCCAAAGTCTTATTCTAAGGGTGGTGTGCCCTAGAAGTCATAATTTTTGTTTCGTAGACATCTTCTTCATCACTTACCCATAGCCCTGGACTTCGGATCCAATGACGGTAGATTTAGAAGCGATTGTTACTCATTAACATCTCGGATAAAGATAGAAGGATCCCACTGACCGGTGTGGTTTCGGTAAAGATGGCTAAGGTGTCGCTAAAGGGTTTTGTTATTGCTTGGTTTCGGGCAGCCTTAGGCGGGGATAATTGGACACAATACTGAACGATGTTGGATATTCAAGAACAAACTAGAAGATATGTTTCAAAATGGCCAATTACCCCCGCCTAAGGCTGCCCAAAACCAAGCAATAACAAAAACCCTTTTAACGGCACCTTAGCCATCTTTACTAAACCCACACCAGGTCGGTGGGATCCTTCTATCTTTATCCGAGATATTAATGAGTCACAATCGCTTCTAAATATACCGTCATTAGATCCGGAAGTCCAAGGGTTGTGGGTAAGTGATGAAGAAGATGTTTATGAAACAAAAGATGATGACTTCGGGGCACACCACCCTTAGAAGAAGACTTTTGGGAAACACTAAGAGCTCTACTATTCAATTTCTTACTAGATCGGGACGGCGCAACGCGCCCTGGGTCTACAATGCACTCGGGAAGCCCCAAAAGAACCTACAACTGCAAAGGAAGAAGACCCAATCCATAAACAACTTCGAAATTAAAGGCGACGTTTCTATGTGGCAATTAATATCTGCTTCCCGAAACATAGACAAGCTTTAATCGATACACTCAGTAAGATTAAAGTTTCTCCCGAAACCACGCCAAGGGAACTCGTAGGATTGGTTAACAGTGGGGATAGAACCATTACTTTTGATCGAAGGATCTCCTGAAGAAGGTATTGCATACAACAATGCCCTTTATTTAATCGCAACTTACATTAACAAGTTTGTTCCCTTAACCTTGGTAGACAACGAATCGGCAGTTAACGTGTGTCCCCGACAAAGTGCTAAGAGGTTAGAATTAGGGAGCAACAACTATTTAAGAAAACTATTCATCTTCGAGCATATGATAATTCTAGAAGAACAGACTTAGGAACAGTGACCTTAACAATCAATATAGGGCTCATGGAGAGGAATATTGAATTCCAAGTCTTAGATATCTCAGCTACTTTCAATCTGCTTCTAGGACGCCCTTGGTTGCACAATCATCGAGTAGTGCCCTCTACGCTACATCGAAGGTCAAAATGATCATCAAAGGTTAGGTTATAACTATCAACGGGGATAATCTTTATGTTACTATCACTTCCAAAGAGTCTGCAGTGGAGATCGAGCAAGATGCTAATGACAAAGAATTGTATGGATTTAAAATCGTCGCTGCCTTAGAAAGGGATGAAGCACCTTTACCTTTAACCCGTATGGCAACCCTAGTATCCAATCGATGCTTAGGAGGAAAGGGTATTTTCTAGGTCTTGTTGCGAGCCGATGGGCATACCACATTATATTTCCACCACTTAAACCCACTAATAATTATAACTTTAGGCTAGGCTATCAACCTACCGCTAAGGAAATAACTCAAGTAATGTTGGAAATTTAGGTAAAGAGGACTAACACCACACACAGTTCGCTCTATTAGGCCCTTTCCTTATACCCTGAATGGACAATTTTTGAGAGAAGGAGATAACTTTCCTTATTATGGTTTTCCTGATCCCTACTACATCAAAGAGAAGGGTATCTTAGTATCCGGTATGAAAATCTTCAATGACTGCTATATTCGGAAGAGGAGAAACCTCACCTCCTTTAAAAGGGACAATCCACATCAGATTGGACCAAACTTGCCGGAAACAATATTTTCGGTCTCCTTTTGGTCAAGAGAGTAATCTAGAAAGGAACTCTGTCTTAGTATCGTCACGAGCCATGTCGCATCCGCAGTTCGATCCGTCCAGGTTCATCACCGATGCCGATATAGAAGGCTCCAAGCATATCCCTTGGATTGATGATGAGGAGGGCCAAGAATTCACTGTTAGCCTAGGAGCGCACCCTCCTTTTGAGTCTAGTGTTAGGGCTTGTACTTCTTCTTCTTCTTCGTTGTTTCTAGTTCCAATTCGTTTCTAAGTCCGATGTACTCGTTTCCTCATTCAATAAAGTGATTCTTTCTGCTTAATCCTTTCCTCCTCTTGCGCTTAATTGTTTTGCTTCTAATGGTAAACAATAAATTCCTAAAGAATTAATAAAAGCTATGGAAGATCATGAAAATCGTTCACCAATAATAGAGGAAACAATAACAATCAATCTGGGTCAACCGATCAACCCCAAAAGGTTAAGATTGGAAAAACTTTGGATGTAGAAGAGTAGAAGCAATTCACTTTACTCCTCACGAGATTCATCAATGTCTTCGTATGGTCCTACAAAGACATGCCGGGTATAGATCCAAGTATAGTAGAACACAAAATTCCGCTTTATGAAGATGCTAAGCCGATTAAGCGAAGTTGAGAAGCATGAAACCAGAATGGGCCTTGAAGATGAAGGAAGAGGTTCGAAACAGATTGGAGGTTGGTTTTATTAAAGTAGTTCACTATCCTCAATGGGTAGCAAATATAGTTCCAGATCCCGAAGAAAGATGGCAGTGGTTTGTATGTGAGGTCGACTTTAGGGATTTAAACAAGGCCAGTCCTCGAGATGATTTCCTATTGCCTCATATCGATATTCTAGTAGATAATAAAGCAGGTCATGCTTTGCTCTTGTTCATGGAATGTTAAGCTGGGTATAATCAAGTGAAGATGGATGAAGAAGACATGGAAAAGACGACCTTCATCACTCAATGGGGGACTTACTGCTACGATGATGTCATTTTGGCTAAAAATGCGGGTGAAACGTATCGAGAGGACAACAATGACACTATTCCATGATATGATCCATAAAGTAGCTGAAGTATAGGTAGATGATATGATCATAAAATCCAAGGACAGGGTAGGGCACTTACCCGGACTGAGAAAATTCTTCCACGGACTCGGAAAGTATAACATGCGCCTTAACCCTCAAAAGTGTGCCTTTGGGGTAACCTCCAGTAAACTGTTAGGCTATGTTTTCGGTCTTAGAGGAATCGAAGTTAATCCATCCAAGATCAAGGCTATTCAGGAAATCCCTCCACCAAGTATGGAGAAGAAGATAAGGGGTTTCCTAGGATGTTTGCAGATACATCGGTCGTTTTATATCAAAGCCGACTATGGTCTATGGACCTATTTTCAACAAGTTAAAGAAAGGATCTCGAGCCCATTTGGGATACTGAGAAGCCAAGAGAAGAGTTCTACAAAAGACAAGAAGGATAGAAAAGGTAAACATTCTTCCCCTTCAAAGTTATCTTTAACTAAGAACTCGGCCGTTTTGAATGTGGTAGCAAGGAACACATAGTCAAAGGCTATCCCAGAAGGAAGAGAGATAGAAAGAAGAAAAAGGCTATGATGGCCACTTGGAGTGATGAAGACTCATCAGAAGACGATGAGGACTCGGATGATTCAAAATGTCCGATGGCACTCTCGACTCGGAAGCTGAAATAGAGTCGGACTCGGATCACTCGGACAGTGAGGAAACAAACCCTTAGGAGGTAATTGAATACTTCCTCAAATTCTCCAAAGTTGCTTTAGCCAAATATATTTTTACTTTGGAAGAAAAGTCCAATTCGATTCTTCTCGGTTTAAAGAACAACTTGAGTCCGTTACTTCGAGAGCATCTCTTTGAAAAATGAATTAGAAAAGCCGAGACTTACTCTAAGAGAACTCAAGACTAGTGCTCAATCCAGTCGGACTAAGTCTAAGTCACTCGGAAGAGAAAATGAGCAAGCTGAAGCAAAAGCTCAACGAGTCTCAAGAGCGTTTTAAAATTTTCTCAAGGTCGGAAAAACCTTGATATGCTCTTAGGATCTCAATGTGTCTCCTTCGTAAAAGAAGGTCTTGGTTTTAACAAAGAGGAGGAATCCAATTCCTACTCGGAACTTTTTAAAAGGATTCCGAACTGTGAAGTTCAGGAAGGTTGAGCACGGTCCCATTCATAAGAATGAAAGGAGGACTGAGCCCGCAACAGCTTACGAGGAGAAAACCTTCTCCACCGGTTTATAAAAGAAAAGGTTTTCAAAAGAAAGAGACACGAGACTCAATTCTTTAAAAGAAAGACTCAGAATCAGACCAAACCCAAAGTAATTCAAATCTGGGTTCCCAAGAGTCTACTTCCTCAAAAAGGACCACAATAAAGGGAGTTACTTGGGTTCATTAGAGGAAGTGAGAAAGGTTAGTTTCTTTCTAACTTGTAGGTGGCTCAGAAAAGAAAAAAAGGCAGTGGTACCTAGACAGTGGATCCTCACGCCACATGTCGGGAGATTCAAGACTCTTTTCTGAGTTAGAAGATTACAAAGGAGGAAAAGTGACGTTTGGAGATGACAGCAAGGGCAAGATAATTGGGATAGGCAAGATTGGAAAATGAAGCAATCTGGTCAAGCCAGTATACCTTGTCAATGGGTTAAAGTACAATATGCTCGAGCATCTCTCAACTGTGTGACAAAGGTCAAGAGGTAAGATTCACTTAGACCAATTATTATATCTCCGATGATGCTACCAAGGAGATCAAGCTCTCGGGTAAGAGATCGGGTAACACTTATACTATTCCTCTTTCGACCCAAGTCGGAATTTATCTTGTTTAAAAGCATCTCTTCATGATGATTCATGGACATGGCATCGTAGACTAGGTGATGTTAGCATGCATACCATTAAGAAACTTGCATCTCATGGTTTAGTAAGAGGATTGCCTAATAGTGTATTTAAGAAAGATTAAATTTGTGAAGCATGCACAAATAGGAAACAAGTCGGATCATCTTTCAAATCTCTCGAAAATTGTTTCCACATCCAAGGTGCTTGAAATGTTGCATATAGATTTATGTGGTGAAATCCCTATTAAGAGTCTCGGAGGTAAATCATATGTGCTTGTTATTGTTGATGACTACTCACAATTTACCTTTGGTATGTTTTCTTAAGCACAAAAATGAAGCATTCAAAGAGTTCAAGCAAGCTCTGCAGGAAAATCCAAGTTGAGTCTCATACTCGGATCCGGAGGATTCGAACCGACCATGGAAGGGAGTTCAACTAATCGGAATTTGCAGAGTTCTTTCAACTAATCGGAATTTGCAGAGTTCTATGACAAGAATGACATCTCTCACAACTTCTCATCTCCAAGAACTCCTCAACAAAATGGCATGGTGGAGAGGAAGAACCGAACTCTTGAAGAAATAGCTAGGACAATGATGATTGAACATAATCTACGCTACTATTTCCGGGTTGAGGCGATCAACACAGCAAATTACATGTTGAACAAATGCCTCATCAGACCCATCCTGAAGAAAACCCCATATGAGCTCTATAAAGGGAAGAAACCCAACATTTCATACTTCAAACCCTTTGGATATAAGTGCTTCGTTCAAAACAATGGTAAGGATCACCTAACCAAGTTTGATGCTCGGTCGAGATGAAGGTATCTTTCTTGGTTATTCATCTCATAGCAAAGCATAGCGTATTTTCAATAAAAGAACTAACAAAGTGGAAGAAAGCATCCACATTGTGTTTGATGAGATTGAACTGGAAAAACCAAGTGAGTCAACATTCTCGGACACTGAAGCTCAGCAGAGATGATGATCTTGATGAAAATGAGCTCATCAAGAATCAAATCAATGTCACTTAGAACGAAGTCACTCGGAACGAAGAGACTCGGAACAACATGACTCGGAATGAGACAACTCAAGAGCCAGCTCGGAATGTTAAAGGTCGATCGGATGAACAAGCTCACTCGGAATAGACTATCGAAGATCAACCAATTCAACCTATAGATCTGGTGAGCCAAAGAATAGGTAGAGCATTCAACTATGCTTCTAGTCACCCACTAGAGAACATATTATCCGACATCAACAAGTAGGGTAAGAACTCGTTCCTGTCTCCAAAATCTATGTGCATTCACTGCATTCATATCATTTACTGAACCCAAAATGCACTAGAGGCCCTAAATGAACCTGAATGGGTAGAGGCCATGCAAGATGAACTCAATCAATTCGAAAGAAACCAAGTCTCGGACTCCGACCAAACGACCTTCGACCACCCAGTCATAGGAACCAAATGGGTTTTCAAGAACAAACTAGATGAAGGTGGATTGGTAGTCAGAAATAAGGCTAGACTTGTGGCTCAAGGTTACAATCAAGAAGAAGGGATTGATTATGGGGAAACCTTTGCACTGTTGCCGAATTGAAGCTATTAGAATCTTATTGGCATTTACATCTAGCATAAATATCAAGTTATATCAAATGGATGTTAAATGTGCATTTCTCAATGGTTTCATTGAAGAGGAAGTCTATGTTGAGCAACCCCTGGATTTGAAAACTCAGTATTTCCAAATCATGTTTTCAAATTGCAAAAATCTCTTTATGGTCTTAAACAAGCTCCCGGAGCTTGGTATGAGAGACCGAGCAATTTCTTGGTTGAAAATGATTTTAGAAGAGGTCAGATTGATAAGACTCTTTTTATAAAAACCAAGGGGAAAGACTTTCTCATTGCTCGGATCTATGTTGATGACATAATTTTTGGAGCTACTAACGAAATTCCGTGTCGAGATTTTTCGACTTAATGAGATAGGAATTTCAAATGAGTATGATGGGAGAACTCAATTTCTTCCGTGGTCTACAAATCAAGCAAGACAAAGATGGCATCTATGTCCATCAATCAAAGTATACCAAGGAGCTGCTAAAGAAGTACAAACTTCAAGATGCGAAACATGCAAGCAACACCTATGAGCGACGACGATAAAGCTGGACTCGGACGAGAAAGGTAAAGCAATAGATCGAAACTCTGCCGAGGTATGATTGGATCTTTGCTCTATCTTACTTGAAGTAGGCCATACATAATATTTAGTGTCTGTCTATGTGCAAGATTTCAAGCCAATCCAAAAGAATCACATCTCACTGCGGTGAAGAGAATATTAAGATATCTTACAAGGACTCGGAATTGAGGTCTATGGTACTCAAGAGACTCATAACCGACTTGCACTGGATACTTAGTTGCTGACTATGCAGGGTACAAAGTTGATAGAAAGAGCACTTCAGGAGCCCGCCGGTTTCTTGGTCAATCCACGATATCTTGGCACTCAAAGAAGCAAAACTCAGTAGCTCTATCAACTGCTGAAGCTGAGTATATTGCAGCTGAAGCATGCTTGTGCTCAGATTTTATGGATAAAGCAACACTTGAGAGATCTTGGACTTTCATTCAAATCAATTCCAATCAAGTGTGATAATCAAAGTGCAATCAGCATCACCAAGAATCCGAGTTCGAGCACTCAAAGACTAAGCATATTGAGGTGAGGTATAATTTTTCGAGAGATCATTCCGAAAAGGGTGATATTAAACTTGAATTCATTCCTACCAATCTTCAATTAGCTGATATCTTTACTAAGCCACTTAGTGAGGATTAGTTTTGCTTTATTAGGAATGAGCTTGGCATGATTAATACATAATTATGTGTTTTTCGGAGTAAGATTACTTTGTATGATTATGTGTTGTGTGGTTACTTTCTTTAATATCCATTAGTTCAGTTGAACCAGTGATACTGAGCTGATAGTTATTAGTTGTTTGCGATTTTTGAGTCACTCATAAACTTAACCGAGTCGGACTCGGATTTTGAGAAAAATGGACATCAAACTTCGAAATCATCTCTAAATCAGTGGAGAATTTCAGAAATTTCTTTTAAAATCTTTCTTTTTCTCTGTCTCTCTCGCGCGCATCGATCGGACAACTAGCTGTTAAGAGACAATCGCTTGAATTCTAACTATTGGAGAGCGAGAATAGTTACACCGGTCCGAGGTGATCGTTGAAGAGTTGAGTCGAACGAATTCGAAGGACGATTATTTCTCTATAAATAGCGTCTATTTTCCTTCATTTCATTACTTTAATTTCTACTTACTTTCACTCTCTCAATTACTTCAACTTGGGCAAGCTCTCTACGATCAAAGAGACTCTCGTCGCTCTTAAGCTAAGTGAAGTTTATCTCAAGTAAGCTCTGTCACTCTCGGCTCTCTCCTTCTACTCTTTCATTTTTCTTTTTCTTCTCACTTTCGTAGAGCTATCTCTTTCTCTCTTCTTTTCTTTCACAAAAGTTCATCTCTCTCTCTCTCATTTCTTTATCAAACATGCCGAAAAGAGGTTCCCACCCCGATTTTCTTGGTTACGCCACCAAGAAACCCCGTACCAAAAGGCAAGGACCCTCAAATCCTTCAAAACCTATTGTCACCCAACACCTTACGTTGGAAGACAAATTCTTCCCGACCACAATGTTTTCGTGGTTGGCCCATATTAAATCCATAGGGGTTTACAATTTCCTCTTTTCAGCGACTTCATTTACCCGTAACTCGTTTCGAGTTCTACACCAATCTTTCTAGCTCGAGGGTATCCTCACCTCAAGAATTCAAAACATAACCGTTCGCATCAACACCTCTCTTCTCCATCGCCTCTTTAAAGCATCTCTATGTTCTTGAACAATAACCCCATACCTTTCAACGAGGTTGCTGATGATTTCTTTGAGAAGTACGCTAAAGAATTCCCTGGGTCACGCAAAAACTTCTCCGTGACCTAACTCAAGTTAGAAGCTCATCTTCCGTGCTTTTTGCCGATGAGGACTTTCTTCTCTCAGCATTCTGGCAAGGAGAACCCCAAATCCAAGCACCTCAAAGCTCTTTATGACATTCTAGAGGGCTACAAAGTAGACCTCTTTTCCGGTATAGTCGAGCGGATGGCAGCTGTGCCTGCTCGGACTCGGAACAAGAAGACCACCCCACTTCCTTTCGGGGCTCTTCTCACCCTCGTCTTCAAACAGTTCAAAGTTCCTCTTCCCTCGGATCGTAACACTCGTTTCGAGGCTGCCATTGTCATTGGCCACAAGGAACTCCTTGGGTATGGATACCATGAGACCCAACCGGGTGTTTGGGTCCATAGCTCGAAGCTGAGGCCACCTTCTCTTTGGCTATGGATACCAGCAGCAACGAGAGGGCCAAGGTGCTCCGTAAGCTCAACCGAAAATGATCGGCTCGGACAGTGAGTCCGAGTGGGTCGAAGACCTCGCTAACCATGGTCGATCGGCAGCCGGTCGCCTGAGCACACCCCTTCATCAATCGAGTGCCGGGAGGATGAGCCTCTAGACGACCTAGTTCTAGGTCAGCCACTCGGAGCCGAGCCCATTCCGGAGATCCCGGTGCTGCGCCCGCCTCATTCGTCAACATCTTCTAGATCATATCAACGAAGGCGCACTTGCTCGTCCACCATCCTTGACTCGAGACTGCTCCATCTCCTCCATCTTCATTTTTTTTTGTTTTAAATTTTTTTCCGGACATCAAATCTGTATCTACTTGATACATTCTTCCTCTTTTTTGTTTCTTTGAAAGGCAAGGGCGGAATAGTTAGAAAAATTTGTTGTCTTATTTAGGGGAGTTTCTCTCACCCTCTTTTGTGTAACTTTGTAGTTTAAATTATAATGAAATTTCATTACTAATCCTGTTTAATGCCATCTAAGTTGTAAATATTTCGAGTTTACTACTTAAGGCAATTATTTCATAGTTTATTACTTTTGAGTTTCAATTCGGTCTATTATTACTTTGTTCCTTAGTAATTTTTTTCTCTCGATACTTTAGCTCTTTTTATGCAATCTCAGCTTATTTGCTCTGATAGAATCTAAGTTTCATTCACTATATTTACTCTATACAATTCTATCATGTTCTTCGACTTATCCTTTGAGAAAGGATGAAAAACCAGATCTATATCACTAACAAAGTTTACGTCTACGTATGGAATGCCTTTCATCAAAAAGGGGAGATTGAAGACTCAAACTTTACATATACATCATTTTGAGTTCCATCATGGAATCAGGTATAAGACTTCATCTCTTATAAGGTTTTGATTACAAGTCATTCTAAGTGTCTTATAAACTTTCATAAGTGATATAGAATCTTTTACGAGTGTTACGGAACCATTGCATATGTTCTCACCTGACCGACTCAAAAAGCATACTCGTTCGCACACGGTTCGAGCCACTTGAGACAACACTTAGATATATTACATGTTCAAACATTCGCTCTAATGTGCATAAACTTAGTTCGACTTCATGTTCTAAGTTAAATTGAAGTACTTGTGTTAATTCATCTTTCTAAGTTAGCATGCTTAGTTTGAACATTGGTAGTCTAGATCAAGTCTCTCTACTCGATGTTCTTTATCCGACATGCTTTACTTCTAGATCGACTCAAATGGAATTTGAGTATAATGGATATTAGACTCAGAAAATTCAACTCTTTTAGGACTCGAGATAATTACGCACTTAATTATCTTAATTAAATTATTATATGTGTCTAATCTTGGGCCAATGTATTTTATACTTTGAGAACAAAATTGATTTACTTTTGTAGGTTATTCAAATGAGGTTATAAAAGTAACCGGCTTCAAGATGTCGGGGTTGTTTGTTTCCAAAGTTGGAAATCTGCAACGTTAAGCTCAATGGTGGTTTCCACCCTACTTTTTAGACACCACCAGGGCATTGGGACTTCCAAAGGAGTCAAGAGCCATTGCCCAACGTTCACACCTCAACGGATATTTTCCGAGTGACTCGGAAAAACCATTGCAACGATCACAAAGGACTCCCAGTCAGAAGATAGTCACAACGGCTAGTCCGCTTGGTTATTTATAAATAAAAGTCAACTCTCAAGACTTGAAGATTGTTGAACCAACTGTCAATACACGTACTTAAGCAAAAGTCATTGTATTCATACTCAATCTTCTACTTACAACTCCAACTTTGTACTTAACATCTTTCCGAGTTATAAGGTCTTGTAATCAGTTACAAACACTCATTCTTACTTTCTAAGTAAGGTCCCTTGACTAAGCTGTAAGGGTTAACTCAGCTCGATTGTCCCTAGTCTGTAAAGATTACCTCGGTTAGGAAGTGCTAGATTAGATATGGGAATTTCGAGTCTAGGAAAATCTTGTAAGGAATTGTCTAAGGGAGTAATTCTAGTTGAGTTTTTCTTCCGTATTTTGTGGATTCAAAATAGTGGATTTGACTTGCTGCTTGGATTAGCACTGACCGTGGTTTTCCGCCCCAGGAGGGTTTCCATGTAACTTTCCGAGTTAGTACTTTTCCGAGTCCAATCTAGACTTAGAGTCTCCTCGAGTCATATCTAGTTTTATTCTTCCATTACTTGTTTATTTTTCCCCATCACCCTATTCACCCCCTCTAGGGTGACTTTATCTCTCCAAGAGCAAACCTTCACCGCGGAAATTCTGTTCGAGCATTGGCTTCGAATCAATCTAAACTAATTATCATTGCGGTAAATATTAGTGGGGTTAGGGGATAATAATCCTCTAACTATTCGACTAGGCTTAGCAGCGACGCTGGTGCCAAGTCCTCGTGACCCCTATTAGAAGGAATCCCCTATCATGCACGTAATTATGGCTCGTCGTCTTAGGATGATGATGGACTCATCATAAGCATACACGTTGCGGTAATGCTTCACAGATTGGTTAAGCTAATTCGATTCCTACTAAGGAACCACCCCATATGCTTTTTACTCGGTTTTAGTAGATATTGGTACTTTTTATGGAGATTTTATGAGGATTTGGGAATAGTTGGTTTTGTTCACCTAAAACTCGCCTAGTATGGCATCGAATTCTTCAAGTAGGGGGCACGAGTTCCTTATCCCGAACCTAAAGACATGGTGATGGTGATCCCAATAGGCTACGAGCAGCCCTTAGGAAGGGCCAATAAATTTTAACTTGGAAAATGCTAAAGATAATATTTAGCCCATAATTGGTTAACCCCGACCTATCCATGTTGCTCATCCGATGCATCCACCGGGTTAATTTAGTCATGAAGCCCATGGTTTTATGTATGGATGTAAGAAGAGAATATTTTGCGGCTAGATGAAAACTTTCGTTTGTATATTTCTTGTTGAGCCAAACGATTGTATTTATAGGCGCTTTTCTAGAGTTCTTCGAATCCTACTATGATTGGAACAACAAAGCACTACGATCATCTGTGGGACTCGTGCATGGTTGGCACTGACATCACCTTAGGCCTGGCCTGTTTCGTGCTTTTTGCGGGCCCGAGCAGTCCTTGGTTATTTTTGTTTTTCGTCCGTGCCCATAGAGTGCACCTTCCATGGACTATGCACTTGAGATTTTCTATTTCTCTTTTTATTATTTTCTTTTAGGGGAATGGGGCTAATGCAATTTTTTATTTTATTTTTGTCTTTGTCTTTTTTAAAAATTTTATCTTTCTCTTTTTTAAGTTTTTTGCAACATATTAATTAAAGAACGAATTTTTAGAATTGAGTCTTGCATTTCATCTCATTGCATAAGAGTCTTCATTACCAAAAACATAATATATTAACAAAACAAACACTCTACAAGAGGTCCATGAATCGACAAGCAGTGGAAGCAGCGAGGAATTGTCTACGCATCGTCATCGGAGTCCTCATTGAATATAATTCCCAAAGTCCTCAAAGACAGATGTAGAGAATCGGCCACCTCCTTGGTCCCAAGACTGAGAAGCCCTATGTGATGGTCCGCTATAAGAAGACTGAGGGAAGTAAAGAGGGTTCCCGTATTGATCGAAGGCTTGCAAGGGTAAGATGTTCAAGCTCTCCTTAGAGTGGTTCGATCCTGCATCGGAGGTACTAGGCCCGGAAGCGCTAGGTCCTGCCTCAAACACACTCCTACGATAAGTACTCCGCGAAGAGCGCTGTGATGAGCCTTGTCTAGCATTACTACTAGAAGGCATTTATTGTCCATGAGTTTGGAATGATGTCATGGGTGCACCAGGTAGACAACCGGAAGGAGTGGCTCTCGATCGGCGTCTCTACAAGATGAAGGAAGCAATTAGCAAATCACTAAAAGCTTAAAGAATTTAGCACTACACTAATTGAGGACTTACTCGAGAAGTAGAGAAAGATCGTCTTGTAAAGAAATTTTGGATTCCGCGCATAGGCTGATTGAAATCTAATAGATATGGTCCTAGATTGTTCCGGTCGTATCTGCAAAGTTTGTTTGAGGTTACCAATGAGGAAGATACTTTTAGCATGTAACTAAAAGGAAAGAGCATATATCTCTTACCCCTCACCAATTTCTAAGAAAGGGATGCCCAACACATTTCTCTTTCCGGGATTTCGGGAATTATAACGAAGCGAGGAGGTTTCCCGGGAAGAGTAACATCCACTTTGAGACTTGGGATGTCGGTAGGAGTGAGCTGCCAAGGAAGAAAAGATGACAATAAATTTCCATACAAGAGATTCAAAATTATAAGAGAGGAGTTGAGCACTCACTAGTTGGGTCATGATGCGAGATGTATGATGGGCATAGGAGATGTGTAAATTCAAAAGTGTGGTAAACAGATACCCCACCATGGTCGTCGCTTGCTCGGCCGGAGAAAAAGAATGAAAATAGAACATGGTCGAAGGAGGATCAATCAGAACAAATGGAGGCCATGTGTTAACTGGAATTTGAGGAGTGACTCTCTCCCCAAGATACTAATAAAACCCAAAAGGACCTTCAAACAAGATCCTTCTCTCGCTCAATTCTCGAGCCATAAGGACATTTTGAGGAAGTTGAAGTTGAGCCCAAAGATGGAAGTTGGCCTACATACAAGAATTATCAAGAAGTCAGCAAATAAGAACGAGAAACACCAAGAAAATAGACAAAATCGTGGATATAAGGGGATGGATTGCACCATGGGCGACCCCACAGATAGTGGTCCAGGCCGTGGGTATGACCAGAATGCTGTAAGTGTGTTGAAAACTTCGTTTAGCCTATTTTGGAGCAAATTTTGAGGGTAGAGGTAACATATAGAGTTAATGCAATTGAGGGCTGACCTCAAAAAGCCTATCTAATGTATTTTGGTTTGCTCAAAATTTACTTTAGCCCATGATACGGACGTCGGGAACGCGGGTCGATTCATTGAACTAGGAGAGAGATGTGGAAAACATTCATATGGCAACGGCTACATTTGGACAAGTCAAGTAAAACTTTTTATCCACATAAGATGAAAAGTACATATTGAAGAAGGGAAAATTTGAGCATACCACAATGATCTTCCATATGCCGTTTAAAGGAAGATAGTTGGTGGAATCCAATTTTGGCCTTGTATGCTGCACACCGACCCGGAGGCCCTTAATGAGGCAAGTATATGAAGGAGTACCCCAATTTAGTTCCTTTATTCTTTCAAGATCCACTAGGTTCACAAGGTAGTGAACATGAATCTTAGCGGCTTGATCGGAGAAGAGGATCGTGCTCAAAAGTAGAATAAGCACGACCGTCACTTGTTGAGGAGAATGTTGAGGCCAGAAAACTTCATCTTCAAAATCCTAAAAAGAATGGTATATTTGAAGTGGTTATTATGTGGAAACCTCTCTATTGCGGGACCGAAGAGGTGACAGAGGTACTCACAGTTTTTGTACAAATTCCAGCCATAAGTTAAAGGTTCCCTAAAAATCTTAGAATGGATAAAATAGCAAAGTCAAAAGGAGTTATTGTCATCTCACCAAGAGGAAGATCGAATGTGTTAGTGGTGTCCCAAAACCGCCTCACTAATGGTTGTAATAGGATCTCTCTCCCTCCTTTCAATAAGATGCCGTAAAGCGATGTAGAGAGGTCCAAATCCAGCAATGTATATGACATTCGCTAGAGGAAAGTGCATCCTCTTGCATATCTCCATAAACATTAGGAGGGCTCCACTACTTCGAATTGAGCATTTACGCAAGACAAAATCCAAAAAGATTTTTGTTAAAACTTTACTTTAAATGAGCAAATGAAGAGGTTCAAGCCAATTAGCTTATTGAAGAGGAGATGGAAAGTGAGGAAACATGGCTTTCAGCTTCAACGGGAAGATCATTTTGGTTAAAACTTCATTTTGCGGACGCCATTCTCGCTCAAGGAGGAATTCTTGAGTAAGACTCTCAGCTCTAGTTCTTCCTGCAGGGAAAGATTCTTCTAGGCATTTTGGAGAAAGAGAAATTCTTGAGGACCAACTAGCTTTCAAGAAGGAGCAAAGCAAGGAAATCCAAGAGGAGAGCAAGAGTAAGGTGAAGAGTTAGTGTGCAAAATGAAATACACCATGTACCCTTTTTATAGGAAAACCGGTCAAGACATCCAAGTATATAAAACAAGGGTCAAAAAATTAATGGGGAATCGAAGGAATCCGGCTAGGCATGCTGGGGGCAACGCCTGCAAAGGCTGGCCGGCGCCGCCAAGAGGCGTATCGGTGTCCAATCGGCGACAACTTTTGCAGCCTAGCCCACTTTCCTAGTCCGAGTAGTCTTATCCACTTGGAGCATGTGATTTTCATCCTTTGTGCATGCAAGTGGAAGCTTTTAGGCTTCGAGGCTCCGATCAAGCCAAGTTTAGGATCCTTTTACCGAACTTCGAACGCATACATCACGATTAAGTTCAAGTCTCACTTTGTAGTTCCGGTTTGACTACAACCAATTCCAAGCATCACATAATGCCTTGTAGAAATCGAGGTAAGTACCCTTTAGTGTAGACTTTGACCCTTCGTCTTTCTAGACTCGATCAAAGTGGGGGTTAACTAAAAACACCTAAAAAGTGTCGTCCTTTATTTCATTATTTACGTGTTTTGTTTGTTGGCTCAATGATGATAATCCCGAGTCCTGTTTGTGGATTTGGATTTCGAACTGTGATCGATCGATGCAACATAAGCCGAGTGAACCACAAAGAACCCCCACCACCACTTAAATAGCCTTTTGCCTTGGGTCGGTCCACAAATCCTCATTTCTTTCGAATCGTCAAAGAGTCGGGCCGAGCCTTTAGAGATTGTGGAGTCCTATGATGTGTGCTTGGGAAATTCAAATTACAGAATCACGCATTCTACTTTTGTCCAAGTTAGACCAGGAGCCGAAGACCCGAAGATGACGTTAAAGCGTTGTATTTCATGATCGGGAGCATCAAAGTGCTTGTGTTTTAAGCTTCACAAGACAGGCCACATGAGGCTTGAGGCTTTCCCCTTCAAACGATGTCGTGGCCGGCGCCCGCCTTCTAGAAGCACGGTGGAACGCTGCGTTTTGAGCTTGGAGAGTCCTTAGATACACAACTAGGGCACGAAATCCTAGGAGTGTCCGGTTGGCCAGCGCCCCTCCTCCCTTTTGACCGGTTCTATCCGGGTTTACCATCTTTTGATCCGGTTCTATCTCTTCAGGAATGATCAATTTTATTTCAGCTTGTTTGTACAGCTGAATGGAGGCAAACCCTAGGTCATTTGTGACCTAGGTCCTCTGTTATAAATAGAGAGCCTTGGATCTCATTTCCACACGGCTTCCTGCCTTAGCATCACGGTACGTAAAGCCAACCCGAACACTATCATCTAACCATTACTCTATAAAACATTCATCTTTCACCGTTGAATCCGTGGAAAGAGCTAGAGAATATTCGATTATTCCGATATCCGGGCACTCATTCAACCGATCATTGCCATACCCTAAAAATAACTCACGAGAACTAGCCCTTTTCTTTGGATTGTCACCATTGCATCGAGAGATGCGGCGAGGAGATCCGGATCAACAAGGTGGGACAACCTAAGGGCCATATTTAAGCCTTTGAATAATTATATTTATTTCAATTTTATTTTCTCTCCGTATTGTGGTTTCGGAGATGTAATCGCTTTAATTTTCTCCCGATCGATGTAATCTTTTATTTCCCGTTTTTTCTTTCTTTTCACTTTCTTTATCGCTTTTCTTTATCGTTGTCCTTATTATGGTTTGGTTGCTTTAATTTTGTTTTGCATGTTGTATACTTGCTTTCTTACATCTTTATAAACATACTACTCAAACTAGTAATGGGCGTCATTGGACGGGCGGAATGTAGGGATTTATCGCAACGTTTCGTACCCTAGCCCCCAAATCCGATTCTCGGTTCAAGACTGATGATGTTGTCTTTTAGCCTCTTTTAGTCTTAGTTTTCTCATACTAAGATTGGAAGAGAAAATTTTATTTTTGTTAGTTTTTCTTTCCTAAAAGCGGATCGACGACTCCCTTTTATTTATTTCTTCTAAATCTACATCCTCATTGTTCTCCGATTTGCAGGATAAAAAAGATTAATGTTTCGAGATCTACTAACCAGGGTCGAGCCCGAGGCCGACTCTGTTAGCCCCTGCCTCTCGCCGGCACCCGCCACTACGGAGAACAGGCTACCACCGTGCCTCGTCGTTGGTAGGCCAGGCTTCGGTCCGGATTGGTGTTTTCACACCAATCTTGCCCTAAAGCCTCTTGGCGAGAATCTTAACCCTAATCTCATTTATTCTTTAATTAGTAAACAATATACCGGGACTTCTAAATAATTGCTAAAATAAAAAGGTTAATAAAGCTGCCAATCAAATATGATTTAATTCATTTCAACTTGATTTTATAAAACTCGGAAATCTTAATAAAAGGTTTATCCCCACATTATAAAATCGACTTTCCAAAACCATCTTCAAAATCAATCTTCAAAAGAGAGGCTCAACACATAGTGGGGAAGCTCGGCGGGCCTCGACCGGCCGTGGTTCCTACGGATAGCAACTGGTAGAATTTGTTGCATCAAAGCATGACAATCGTGAGATTTGAAACCGATTAGTCTATAATAAAACATCAAGACAAGTCTACCGATGTTTGAAGAATATCCCTGTGGCACTTTGAGTTTCTTTAAGGTTTCACACAAATGTGTTTTCCCTTCTACTCAATATGTAAGAAGTCCGAGGCAAATACGTTATCTTCCCCTTTGATTGTGGTGCTAATTCCTTACGTGTTCTTATTTTACGCTAATCGAGGCTTGCTTTCTTTTCGTTCTTGGTTTTCCCTGCTATGTTCAAAAGAATGCTAATGAGACTTTCACATATGTTTTTCTCTATATGCATCACATCAAGACTATCTCTCACTTACAACTCTTTCTAATATGGAAGATAAAAAAATATTGATCTCTTTTTCATACACCGTTTTCGGATTGACGTTTGTATGGCTTGCTAAACACCACATCAAGATCCTTCACTTGTTCATAAATTTGATGTCCTGTTAATGCGGTTGGAGCGAGAATCCATATTGGTTTTACCATTGAAATCCTTCTTTTTCTTACAATATTGATGGGAATAAGGAAGAAACTTTCGATGTCCGAGATAGCCCGTCTTCTTTATGTGCTTAAGCTTATAGGGGCAAGTACCCTCTGCACAAATGGGGCATGCCTTATGGCCTTTGATGGCGTACCCGAATAAGTTTCTATGTGTGGGAAGTCATTGATTGTGGTGAAGATCATAACTCGTAATGTAAATTGCTCGGACGATATGCACCAACTACACATCTTTGTTTCTTCACATGATTACAAGAAATGCAAGAAAAATAAAAGAGAAGTTATAAATAAAAGATTACTTGTTAGTAGCATAAATAAATAATATAATATAATAAAAGTCAAATGCTTTGCTTCAAGAATTGACAACTAGGGATGGCATCGGGCGGGTTTTCGTTGGCCCCGCCGTGACCCGCCCGAAATAGGGAAAATTCGCTGGCCCGTTGGGGCCGGGGAGGGTTTTGTGCCCGGGCGGGACGGGGACGGGGCCGGGGAAAATTCCTCCCCGTCCTCGTCCCCGATTACCCGAACAGGGAAAAATCCCCCACTCGTCCCCGTTTCCTCGAATTTTAAATTACATATATACCCTCGGTTCAAATTATTCGTTGTGCATATAACTCATGGGCGAGAAAGGTAATTTCAATAATTAAGAATACATGCCCTAGGTTTTTGGATGCCTGGCTCATTTGCAAGCAAAGTCGCTATCTTTGCGTGCTTTATCTCTCTCTACTCTCCTCTCCACAATCGCTCTCGCCTCCACCGCTGTCTCTACTCGCTGCCTCCACTTGCTCTCGCTCGGCCGGCGCCGACCTTCTCAAAACTTACATTGATTCCTCCACAATCGCTCTCGCCTCCACTTGCTCTCTGCTCGCTGCCTCAATTGCCCAAAAGATACTGAAATAATTAGGATTTGGATATTTCAAAACAAAATAATGTCTAAAATCTTTGTTGGAAACTCTAGAAATGTTTCTGTTGTTTGTCAACTACCTACGTGTGAGACATGGATTCGAAATATTGGAGTTGTTCTCTTAATTTGACCAAATTTTAGCAATTGCCCCTTGCTTATGGATATAACCAAAAGCTACAAGAATTAGTGGCCTCCTCAAAACTTACTAGTCGCTTCCTCAAATTAGTTTTAGACTAAGCATTATAAAAGATGAATATCGATCAATAAATCATCGAACTCAGGAGAACACATTTCTATACATTTCTTTCTTTCCTTTTTTTTTGGGTGATAAGCATCCACCAACTATAGTCACACTTGATGTTGTTTATTTTCTTATGTGCCTTTCTCCCTAGTAATTATGCCAACACTTGTTTGGGACCATCGTAAGCCTTTTTCCAATCTATGCTCCATTAATATATGGAAAATGTACCATCAAAATTTTCCCACTTGGAAAAAGAAGGAAATTAAAAAGACATCAATGAATCTTATATATTAAGTATGTGCAAAATAAGATTATGTTGTTTGATCTTGTGAATACACTCGAGCTTAGGTTTTCAGCCATATGTCTGCATGTTATTTCCTCCTCCTTCCTTCGACCCGAACCATCTCCATGTTTGATTAACTTGCATGCTTCCTTTGTATGTCCGTGGGAACATTAATTTGTTATTTGTCACTTGAGTTAAATTTTATTGTTGATGATAACTACGGATCATTGCGAGTGCCGAGTGAACCATCTTCATGTTCTATAAATAAAGACCCGAGAGAGGGGAAACAAATCCAAATCCAAATCCAACTCCAACTCCTCCATCAAACTATGATTTGTCCGGAACACCGGATCGTACCGAGGATGAGGTGGATACATTAACATTTCGAAAGAAAAGAAAGTTTATCTCGGATGTTTGGCAACATTTTGGGCATCAAGTCATCAATGGCGTACCGAAAGCTATTTGTAATTATTGTGGGAAAAAACTCGGTGGTAATTCAAAAAATGGTACGAAGAATTTGTAGGACCGTCGTAAAATTTGCCCTATGAAAAGACATAAAGATATTGCAAATGACAACCCAAAAAAGTTATAGATAGAGTCTTCCGGTGACAAACAAGGGCAAGTGTTGTTTGTTAATGGTTTTGATGAAGAGCTTGCAAGGAAGGAACTTGCACATATGGTAATAGTTCATGAGTATCCTCTTGCTATTGTGGAGCATGAGGGGTTTAGAAAATATTCAAAGGCTCTCCAACTTGCATTCAACATGATACCAAGGAATACACTTATAAAAGATATTTTCAAAGTGTTTGATTTTGAAAAGGCAAAAACAATGAAGTTGTTAGGAAGTGCTCCAAGCAAAGTGGCTATTACCACGGACATGTAGACCGCTCAAAATCAAAAGCGTTGGTTTATAGCCATAACGAACCATTGGATTGATAGCTCGTGGAAAATGCAAAAGCGCATTTTGAGGTATGTTTATTATTTGTGCGACTTTTCTATTTTTAGTTTCTGTTTCAATTTCTTTTTCAGTTTATATTTTTAGTTTCTACCTGTTTTTGTCGTACTGTTTCGTTTTCGGTTTCCGCTCGATTTTTTTTCCTTTTTCGTTTTCTGCCGGTTGTTTCGTTTTCCGTTTCGCTTTTTTTTTTTTTCCTGTTTCTATTTTCAATTTCTGCCTGGTTTTTTTTTCTTGTTTCTATTTTTGTTTACGCACTTTAACCGCATTATGTTTTTTATGTTTCCATTTTCTACTAGGTTTACATATGATCCTTGTCCTCATATCGCGGAAACCATATTCGAAGAGCACTTAAAGTGTTTTTCAAAGTGGAATATTAGTAGAAAGCTATCAAGCCTCACAGTGGACAATTGTTCTTGCAATGATGCAATAATTGGCATTCTTCTAGATCGTTTGGATCTAAGGACACTTCTATTGATGGGTACGCATTTCCATATGTGTTGTTGTGCACATATTCTTAATATCATTGTTAAAGATGGGTTGGAGGTGATTGAGAGTTCGATTGAAAAGGTTTGTGATAGTGTAGCATATTGGAAAGGAACACTTAAAAGAGAGGAAACTTTTAGAGAAGTTTGTGATAGTTTGAGTGTCCCTTACTTAAAGAAGTTTAAATTAGATTGTAAAACGAGGTGGACTTCAACATTCTTAATGCTTGAAACAACTTTGTTATATAAGGAAGTTTTTCCTAAGTTGGCAAGGAGAGCAAGCGAGTTATAAATGTGTTCCTTCCGATGAGGAATGGGAGAAGGCAAAAGATATTTGGGGTAGGTTGCAAGTATTTTATGATGTGACTCGGTTGTTCTCCAGGCACTAGTTTTCCTACTCGCAAATGTTTATTTTCCTAAGGTATTTGAAATTTGAATAGCTTTGAATGGTTCGCTTCTGGATAGGGATGTGGTTATTAGGACTATGGCTCAGAAGATGCTTGATAAAATTTTGAAATATTGGGTTGTCATGCATGGAATATTAGGAGTTGCACGTGTTTTGGATCCTAGGTACAAGTTGAAAATGGTGCAAGCTTGTTATAGTACTATTCTTGATTTTGATGTATTTGATAAGGTTGATATGATCAAGAATGTTTCCCATGATTTGTTCCATGAATATGAAGAGAAGAACAAACATTTGAAGGCTTCTTCTTGTAGTGTTTCTTATGATTCATGTTCTATTACTACGGATTCTAGTGTGGGGGTTTTCCCTATTGGGAAGGATATCTATGATAAGTTTGATGCATTGACTTCAATGGATCCCATGCCTGTACCAAAATCTGAGTTGGATATTTACTTAGAAGAGGCGGTTACCCCAAGGGCTAATAATTTTGATATATTGGTTCATTGGAAAGCAGCCCACAAGGTTTCCGATTTTAGCTATAATGGCTAGAGATATCTATGCCATACCTGTCTCTACGAAGCATCGAGTCCGTATTTAGCACGGGTGGGAGGTTCATTACCCCACATCACAATCGCTTGCGTCCCAAGACTTTAGAAGCTTTAATGTGTGCTAGAGATTAGCTTTTGGCTACATACAAATCCGACCCGGAAGGTATATGTTTTGATTCTTTAATGAACTTTAGCATGTGCATACTAAGAATTTCTTATATCTAAATGTTATGATAATATGTCAATCAATAATTCAATTTTATATTTTTCATGTGTAGATGATGAAGAAGTTGTCTCTTATCGCCAAAGTACTATTGATCAAGATCATGATGTGGAAGTTGATGACGAGTTTGAAGTTTGATGGATGAATGATGTTGGATTCTATGAGAACATTTATGTTTTATTATGATGGTTGTATTTGTGTTTAAACGATGAGGACTTGTTTTTTGTATTTTGTATTGCTATTTTGGTCTTCCTTTAGTTTAAACTTTGCATGGATATTGGATGATTGTGTGAAAAAAATAGTTTGGGCTTTACTTGTTTAGGGCATTTAATTTTAATCACAATTTGAGTTTTACTTTTATTGGCTCGTGAATAGTTTGGGCTTCTATTGGCCCATGTAAATGTTTCGGGAATTGGGGCCTCGGCGGGAGTGGATCCTTAAAGGGGGCGGGGCGAGTCTCCCCAAAGCGGGGTCGGGGGCAGGGTGAGCGGTGGGGGTGGGGTAAGGGGAATATCCCCCGTCCCCGACCCGCCCTGTTGCCAACCCTATTGACAACTCATCAAAACATAGTACTTGGTGTTGGTTTTAACATGACATTACACATCATTGGACTTAACGGCAAAAGTACTTATGCATGCCCATTGTCCCAATCACAAATTAAACATACACATTAGTGAACATTTCAATTAAGATAGATCGCACTACATTACTTGGACTTGGCCACAAATCCTAACATTAGCTCATGATCAAGGGTTAAAGTCGGGTAATTAAGCGTGTTTCTCAATGTCAATACTCATGGAGGGGGACATCAAATGTCCAACATGAGTATTTAAGTTGTACTAGAAAGTTCGACTAACATGCTTTATATGAAACATTCAAATCCAGGGTACCATATATTCATCGAAGGGACTCAAGACCCGCATTATTCCTCAAGTAAGAAACTCATCCAAAGTTTTTATAAGTTTAGAAAATTTATCTTCTTTATATTTTCATTTATTCAGGGAAACATGTATTATTTTTAAAAGGAATTTTGGATGGGAATAATACAAACTTTGGGGGTGTTGGCCAAATTTAATACGAACAATTTCCATGGCTCCAAACAGAACAAATTTTGGGGGTATTTTCCAATATCAGAATGCCACCAAGTTGTATGGGCGGCGACTCGTCGGAAACGTGACGTGACAAGTAAAATAGACAAGTGTACGGTGGAGTCAAAGTTTGACTTTGAATTTATGAGTTTTTAGTGCCAGCTAAGGGTGATCTTTTTTATAAAAAAACTTGTTTATTTTATATTAATAAATTTTAAATATAATTAATCATACAATTAACACACACTCTTTCTCTTTGCCTCTCCTATCTCTCTCTCTCTCTCTCTGTTCTTCTAAAATGAAGGCCACACCTCCCCCTATCTCTCTCTCTCTCTCTTCTTCTCAAATGAGGGCCACACCGGAGTCTCTATTTATGGCTCCTCACCGTCTTCTCTCTCTTCACTTTCACCTTCACCCTCACTCTCCTTAATGGCCCTATTCTATGCCCTCGCCCTCCCTCCCAACCTCTGCGGCTCCCCATTTCTCCACCTCCGTCTCTTATGCCCTCTCCCACTACACCGCCTCCTCAAACTCCACCCTAAAATTAACCCCCTCGGAGCTCTTCGTTGCGGCCTCCCCCTTCACCGCTGCTCCTTTCCGTGAAGTTTCCTCATCTTCGACCTCACCCACGAAACCCTCTATTCACTAGATCCGAAGGTTACGAAGTTCACCGATTCAGAACCTTCTATTCACCAGCTGCAAAATCGCCATTAAATATGTGAATTGAGGATGAAACTCTTTGATTTTACTTTATTTGTTTTTCACACTTGACATAAGGGTAAGGTCTTATGGGGGCTTAATCATTTGATGAACAATTTGTTGGGGATTGGATTTGGTTGGGAGTTTCACACTCGATTTAAGAGTAATTGAGTTAGGATTCTTTAGCGATGGAAGAAGTGGTAGAAAATGGATTGATTTCAGCGAGTTAAGAGGGATACATTGAGAGATTTGGGTGAGAAAGGGGAAGGGGATTTGAGGGATTTCGCTCTCCTCTAATCTCAAAAGCTGCAACGGTTGATAGTAGAAGAGAGATAGAGAGGGAGGTTAATTGTACAGATGGACTAATTCCTCCCTAACTCCACCATTACCAAATTTCATCCCCCTGTTATTCATAATTTCCAACAAAACTCATGCCCAATTCCTTTGCCCAATTCCTTTGCCCATCACTTGACCTTCATCTTGGAGCAATTCTTCCCATGGTCGCCGAAGTTTCGGTGAATGTTTCAGCTAGTATTCTTCGCTGGAGTTAGGGATGGGTGAGCTTGAGGAGAGATAATCGAATTAGGGATGGAGTGGGGAGCCTTCATTGGTTGAGGGCGAGATAGCCAAATTGGGCTAAAAAGGGAACTTGTAGCCACGTGTGATTCTCGTACACTTGGTGTGCCAAAATTTGTGTAAATAGAAAATAAACAAGTTTTTATTTTGTTTTAAAATACCACCCTTAGCTGGCACTAAAAACTCATAAATTTAAAGTCAAACTTTGACTCCACCGTACACTTGTCTATTTTACTTGCCACATCACGTTTCCGACGAGTCCCCGCCCATACAACTCAGTGGCGTTCTAATATTGGAAAATACCCCCAAAGTTCGTTCTATTCGTAGCCAAGGAAATTGTTCGTATTAAATTTGGTCAATACCCCCAAAGTTTGTATTATTCCCGTCCAATAACCCTGTTTAAAAAGGATTCAAGAAGATGATAGCTTTAGAAGGCACCATCCATCAATAAAAAACTTAGGTTTTAGGAAGCCACTAATCCTAAATCATATAAGCTTTGAACAATGTCTCAAATCTCAATAAACTCAAAGACCTTCTTCAACGACTAAACAAGTTAATTTCTCATTGTAAAGCACACGAAGTGCAAAATACGAGGAGACGTTTCCCAACCCACATGATCTCTAACCAGAATTTCCACTACCGTAATGAAAATCCCACTTCTTGTAACCAAATCACAACAACGACAACGCTAAACTAGTCCCTACATGAAAAGAACAAAAATTATGGAAAATTCACGGACTTGGAGAGCCAAATTTCAAATTTCAATAAACAAAAAACATACTTGAAAATTGAAATTGCTTCCAAATGTTATGCTTAGGAGGTCGGGAATGCGAGGGAGCTTAGGGGCACCATGAACAAGAATTGGCGGCAGCAAAACGCCGACAGAGAGTGGTAGATCGGGAGGAACGCCGACCGCAAAATTTCAGGGCAACGATGGGTGGACGAGAGACTTAGAAAGAGAGTGGTGGAGAACAACTTAGAGAGAGAAAGTGATGGTGAGCGGCCACCGGAGCAATGACGTGAACGGCGGTTGGATGAGGCGTGCACGGCAGCAAGGAGAGGAAGGGTGACGAGGATATGGTCAGCCGAGGGCAAGTCCAATTTTTGAAGTGTAGTCACGGATCTGAATTGAAGAGGGGGACAAAGAGGTTTAGGTTAAATTGAGACCGAAAATTTAGAAATCGAATATATTTTGGTCTCTAATTGAGACAAATAATAGTAATGGTTTCAAATATGATCTCAATTTGCGTCCGAATATTTCGGTCTCGGTTAGAAACCGTTTTAATTTTCAGTCTCGAATTCGGTATCAATTGAGGCGGAGGTCATTCGGTCTCAAAACAGAATTAGAGATCGATTTTTGTTCGATCTCGTTTCTTGTAGTGCTAAAAATACTTTTATTTCGATGCACATAAAGAATGCGATGGAAAAATGAAGTGCGAGTAATGATGTATGACTTAGTTTGGGATGATTCTTTGATTTGGCTAATGCACCATGAATGATTTATTCTTAATGGAAAGATGCTTCTATCCCGACCACATGACAATGAATTTCCTTGGACTCGGAATGATTGTGCTTTGGCTAAATGTGAATGCCAAAATGAACTCTCCTAATCCGAGATGGATTTAATTTGGCTAGTGAAAATGCGGAATGAACTCACCTAATATGAGATGAATTTAAAAATGTAAAATGGCCGCACCTAATATGAGATGAATTTAAAAATGTAAAATGGATGCACCTAAACTAAGATGATTTTAATTTGGCTAATGAAAATGCAAGATGCCCTCACCTAATTTGAGATGATTTTAATTTGGCTAATAAAAAATGTATAATGTAAAGAAAGAAAGTTGAACTAACTAACCGGAAGATGGAGGGAACTTTGGTAAGACCCTCTTGGACTGATTGACGGTGACTACCTAGATCGCTTGAAGAAATTTTCGATACTCGAAACTGCAAACAGTGGACTCGACCTAAAGGGGAAAGGTGATTTGACTTTTGGCTAAATGCACGTAATGGACCGTCTCTAGGAAGTTTGTTAAAGTGTTTTATTTACACCCATGCAAGGGCTAATCAGCACTCCTCACGTATTCCTAAAGGCTCACAACAAGAAGATTAAATTTAAAAACACACACACTCATTCAAGCATGTAAATGAAGGGCAATGGACCACCTAATAGTAAAAAGATCTATGGCCAAAGCGGTTTAGACACGGTAGGATACATGGTGACTCATAATTCGACGATTCGGTCTTACGTGTGGGGCACGACAAGAGAAAAGTCAAGAATCATTGGTGCCTCTTGGTGAACCAAGCGGTTTGAACCAAGACCATGTGCTACGAGGGAAGAGGTACTATTTTCGTTGGCAATCAAGCCTAGTTGGGCCCGCTTGAGATTCAGTGGGAGCCTCATTCCGAAGGGTTAAGCAAGGGGAAAAATGAATTTTTCCTAGGGGTCCAAAACAATAATAAATTATGTTTATAAATTATGTTTAAAAGTTGCTAAATGTAGGATGTCTAATGCAAGCACATTAAAACACACTACTCAAGTTTTCAAGTTTCGCCCTCGTAATAAAAATTTGTCCTCAGTGGAGTGGCCACTATAGGAACCACGGCCGGAGGAAACCGCACCGAGCTTCCCGGGATGTCGGGTCTCCCTTTTTTAAAGAATGAGTTTAGAAGATGGTTTTTTAAATGTTTATTTTGGACTTGTGGGGATAAACCTTTTATTAAGATTTTCGAATTTTATTAAATTGGGTTTAAGTGAAATAAATAAGATTTGATTGCGTGGTTTTATTAATTTTTATTTTAGAAATTACTTTTAGAATTCTAGGAATATTATTTCTTAAGCTGAAAAAAAGATTAGGGTTTCTGTTTCTGTCTGTGACGCTTTAGGGCCAAACCGGTGTGAAAACATCGGTTTGGACCCGAGCCCGCCTATTGACCACACGGTGCGGGCAATAGCCTACACCTAGTAGTGGCCGGCGCGAGCCGGGGTCAAAGCTCGGACACTCAACCTCGGCCTCCGGCTTGGCTAGGAAGATCCGGAACCCTTTTCTCTCTTGTTGAATCGAAGTAGCCGGAAGCATATTTGAATAGAAATCAAGCAAAAGAGAGGAGTTGTCGGTTAGTTTCTAGGAAAGAAAAACTAACAAAAACATACAAAATAAAAATTTGCTCTCTCGATCTTAGTATGGGAAAACTAAGACTGAAAAGGCTAAAAAATGACTTCATCGGTCTTTAAACCCAAGATCAAATTCGAGGGAAAATGTATGAAATGTAGGGATAAAGACTTCCGTTCGCCCGTCTCGAAGACAACCATTTCTAGTTCGATAGTAATTAAAATAATGCGAAAACACAAGTAGACAACAACATGCTAAGTGGAATTAAAGCAACCAAACATAGTAAAAAAAAAAGCGATAAAGGAACAATAAAGAAAGCGGGAAAGAAAAGCATAAAACTAAACGATCACATCGGAAGGAGAGGAATTAAAATGTGCTCACATCTCTTTGATCCACATTATAGAAAGCGATAAACCGAATCTCTTGATGCTACGGCGACGAATCCAAGGAAAGGGCTTGTTTTTGTGAATTTCGAAAAAGGTGAATTTGTAGGGAGTAGGAAATATCGAGTTGAATAAATGCCTAGAGATCGGATTAACTAAATATTCTTTAGCTCTTTGCACGAATTCAACGATGATAAGTAGAAAAGAGGAGTGTTTGAGGATGCTTTTGAGCACGGTAACGTTTAGGAAAGGGCATTTTTAACTCGGTTCAGCGAGCGTAGCTCTAAGGAAATAAGTCGTTTCAATTAGCTTCCTGAAGCATAACGCATAGGAGAAACTTGTATGGGAATGAGAGCCAAGGCTCTCCATTTATAGGGAGGGACCTAGGTCACAAATGACCTAGAGCTGCTCTCGACCAGCCGTCCAAACAGTTGAGAAAAACTCGAGCCAAAATATCTTGAGATTGTACTTGGAGAAAGAAGAGATAAAGCTGGATAAAACCAGGATGACCGGCGCCGGCCACCCGGGCGTGCCTAGGGGTTCGTGCCCTAGCTTACTTCCAAGGGAGTCGTCAAGCCAAAATGCAGCGTTTCACTTAAACTTTAAGGGATGACCGGCGCCGACTACGACGTCGTTTTGAGGGGGAAAAGCTTCTTGTCTGGTGTGGACTATCTTGGAGCTTAAATATAGCACTTTAATGCTCGTGATCATTAAATGGAACGTTTTGACGTCGTCTTTAGGTCTTCCACTCCTTGTCCGATTGTGAAGATTCAGGCCCTGCAGTTATATCATTATGAGTACTATCAAGGAATCGGTTATAAACCTCATCCCTTCTAGGTTTTGATTACAAGTCATTATGAGTGTTATAGAAATTATTACGAGTGTTACGTAAACTATTGCATATGTTTTCATTCAATTCGATCGACTCATAAAGCATACTCTTATTCATCACTTCACACTGATGGTTCCGAGCCACTCGGACATCACTCGGACTTATCGCATGTTCAAACAATCTCACAAACACTTTCAAACTAAGTTTTGACTTCATATTCCAAGTTAAAGTGAAATACGAGTGTTAATTCAACTCTCCGAGTCGGTATGTTTCTTTCAACTCGCTTTTGTCTAGATCAAGTATTTATACTCGATATTCTCTTTATAACTTGATCTTTCCTTAGACTCACTCAGATGGAATTTGAGTATAATGAATATTAGACTCAGAAAATTCCCTCTTTTGGGACTCGAGATAATTATGCACTTAATTATCTTAATTAAATTATTATTTGTGCCTAAGCTTGGACCAAAGTATTTTATACTTTGAGAACCAAAATTTGTTTACTTTTGTAGGTTATCTAAATGAGGTTATCCTATTTTTGAATTACAAAAGTAACCGAGCTTTAAGGTGTCAATGACTAGCAGACAAGGCTTTTCCGCTTCGAACCAGGCTCGAGACACTATGTCGGGGTTGTTTGTTTCCAAAACTGGAAATCTTGAATGCTAAGCTCAACGGTGGGTTCCACCCTACTTTTTAAATAACACCAGTGGATTGGGACATCCTAAGGAGTCAAGAGCCATTGCACAATGTTCACAACTCAATGGATATTTTCTAAGCGATTCGGAAGAATCGTTACAATGACCACAAAAGACTTCTATTCGGAAGATAGTCACAACGGCTAATCTGCTTGATCATCTATAAATAGAAGCCACCTTTCAAGACTAGAAGATTGCTTGGAATTATTGTCAATACACATTACTTAAGCGAAAGTCCGTATACTTAATCAATCTTGTAGTGTTAGTGAAGTCGGAACATATTACTTGGAATATGAAGTCGAACTTAGTTTGAAAGTGTTAGTGAGATTGTTTGAGCATGCGATAAGTCCGAGTGATGTCCGAGTGGCTCGGAACCATCGGTGTGAACCGATGAACAAGAGTATGCTTTTGAGTCGGTCAGAATCGAATGAAAACATATGCAATAGTTTATGTAACACTTAGAATAATTTCTATAACACTCATAATGACTTGTAATCAAAACCTAGAAGGGATGAGCTTTGTACCTGATTCCTTGATAGTACTCGGAATGATATAAATGTAGAGTCCGAGTCTTCAATCTCCCCTTTTTGATGAAAGACATTCCATACTTAGATAGAAACATTGTTAGTGAAACAATCCGAGTTTTCATTCTTACTTAGAGACTATATCGAGTTTAGAATAAAATTGCAAAAAGATAACATCGGTGATTCGGACTTAAATTGTATCATAGCTATCGAGACTTAGATTTTATCGAGCTAAGAATAAAATATCACATAGAAATAAATGAAGTGATTCGAACTTAGAATGTTGCTTATATCAAAGCAGAGATAAATAAATGGGCGGATATATCAAAGCAAGATACACTAAGAAAGTGAAACTCGAAAGGAGTTAAACTTAGAAGTAAATAAACACGAAATCGAAACTTCATTCATATTCACAAAAACACAGAAAATATATACAAAAAGGGTAAAAAAACTCCCCTAAACAAGACAACAAATTTTCTAAATATTCTCCCCCTTGCCTTTCAGACAAAAACCAAAATAAGGAAGAATGTATCAAGTAGATACGGTTTGTTTGTCCGGATAAAAAAAAACTTAAAACAGAAAAAAAAGATTAAGATGGTGGAGTGGGAGCTGTCTGGGTTGAAGCGGATGAACGTACGGTGCGCCTGCGCTGTTATGAGCATGAAGATGTTGAAGATCTTGGCGGTGGCAGCACCGGTATCTCCGTGATGGACTTGTCAAGGTTTTTCTAACCTTGAGTAAATTTCAAAACAAGCTCTTGAGACTCATTGAGCTTTTGTTTTAGATGCTCGTTTTCTCTCATGAGTATCTCGGACTCAGTCTCATTAGCTTGAGTAATAGTCTTGAGTTCTCTTAGAGTGAATCTCGGTTTTCCAATTCATTTTTAAACTAATGCTCTCGAAGTAAGAGACTCAAGTTGTTCTTTGTATTGTGAGGAATCGGAATTAGACTTTTCTTCCAAAGTGTAAATATATTTGGCTAAATTAACTTTAAAAACTTGAGGAAATATTCAATTACCTCCCGAGGATTTTTCTCCTCATTGTCCGAGTTGTTAGAGTCCGACTCGATTCAGCTTCTAAGTCTAATAGATCCATTAGTCATTTTGAATCGTCCGAGTCTTCATCTTCTTCGAGATGAATCTTTATCACTCCATATGGCCATCATAGCCTTCTTCTTCTTTCTGTCCCTCTTTCTTCTTGGACAGACCTTTGACTATGTGATCTTTGTTGCCATATTCAAAATAGCCGAGTTCTTAGTTAAAGATAACTTTGAAGGAGATGAGTGTTTACCTTTTCTGTCCTTCTTATCTTTCTTATAGAACTCTTCTCTTGGCCTTTTCTCCCATTTCTTGTGCTTCAACATTCTTTTGAAGCCTCGAGCAATGAGTGCCATGGGATCTTCTTCTAAATCTAATGAACTCAGATTTTCTCCTCTGCTTTCGAGGCCTTCAAGCACAATATTCTTTTTAGTGCTGACTTTGACATCCTCTTCTTCCAGATGGATTTCATGGGTAAGTAGCTTCCCAATCGGTTCGTCCGGCTTTAGTTCGAGAGAGGTTCTAAGCTTCCTCGATGGCTATCACCTTGGGACCCCATCTTCTCTTGGGTAGACTCCTTAGGATTTTTCTCGCACATCTCTTCATGGGAAATCTTTCTACCCAGAGATTTGATATTGTTTGTAATCTCCAGTGAAGCGTATAAACATCCGAGTGATGTTTTCTTCTCGCTCCATCTTGAACAGCTCGTATTTGTGAAGATACCGGCTTATCTTCACTTGTTTTACTTGGATGGTTCCTTCATATGTGTTAAAAATAGTGTTCAACACATCTTTGGCTGTGTCACAAGCTAACACTCTCTTGTATTCTTCCGAGCTGATGGCGCACATCGGAATGTTCATCGCTTTAAAGTTCTTTCCGAACTTTTCTGCCTCTTCAATGGTGTATTTGAACTTTGCTTTAGGTACAAGTCTTGTATCTTCCATCTTCATTTGAATGTAATTGCCTTCTTGTATGATGTTCCATACATCTTCATCGTGATCCAGATGGAAAGCATTCCATGAGCTTCTTCCAAAGTGCATGAAGTTTGATCCTTTGAACTTTGGTGGTCTGCTAGAAGATCTTCCTTCATCGAACTCACCATTGTTCCGAGCCATTTGATCTTTAGACCTTTTTTGATTATTAGATCCTTTCCGAAAGGCTAGGCTCGATACTAATTGAAGGTTTGCTCTTGGAGAGTCTTAGTCACCCTAGAGGGGGTGAATAGGGTGATGAGGATATTTTAACAAACTTGGAAGATTAAAGCTTAAAAGTAGTAATCTAAACAATCCGAGTCTAGATTGGGCTCGGAACATTGTGAACTCGGATATATGTGGAAACCGTCTTGGGGTAGAAAACCACTGCCAGTGCTAATCCAAGCACCAAGTCAAATCCACTATTTTGAATCCACAAAATACAACGAGACTAACTCAACCAGAATTACTCCTTAAACAATTCCTTACAGAGTTTTTCTACACTCGAAGTTCCCTTATTTGATCTAGTACTTCCTAACCGAGGTAACCTTTACAGCTAGGGACAACCGAGCGGAGTTAACCCTTACAGCTCGGTCAAGGGACCTTACTCGGAAAGTAAGAAAGAGTATGTGACTAATTACAAGACTTTACAACTCGTAAAGTAAGAATTATAGGTTGTGAGTTGTAAATAGAAGATTGAATGAGTATTATACAAAGAGATATAATTTTAGCAATGTATTCAAGCAATCTTGAAGTCTTGCGATTTGGCTTCTATTTATGGATGACCAAGCAGATTAGCCGTTGTGACTATCTTCCGAATAGAAGTCCTTTGTGACCGTTGTAACGGTTCTTCCGAGTCACTCGAAGAGATCCATTGAGATGTGAACGTTGTGCAACGGCTCTTGACTCTAAAAGGTGCTCTAATCAGCTGGTGGTGTCCGAAAAGTAAGGTGGAAACCACCGTAGAGTTTGGTGTTGAAGATTTCCAGCTTTGGAAACAGACAACCCCGACACAACGTCCGAGCCTTGTTCGAAGTAGAAAAGCCTTGTCTGCTGGTGATTGACAGATTGAAGTCTGGTTACTTTTGTAATTCAAAAAAGGATAACCTCATTTAGATAACCTACAAAAGTAAAAAATTGGTTCTCAAAGTATAAAATACTTTGGTCTAAGATTAGACACGAGATAATAATTTAATTAAGATCAATAAGTGCATAATTATCTTAGGCCTATAGGAGTGGAATTTTCCGAGTCTAATATTCATTATACTTAAATTGCATCCGAGTCGAGTCTTAGGAAAGATCAAATTATAAAGAAAATATCAAAGTATATGTGCTTGATCTAGACAAATAATTCTCGAACACACATGCTGACTTAGAAAGATGAATTGATGTTGTTATTCACTTTATCTCAGAATATGAAGTTAGAACTTAGATTAAAAGTGTTAGAGAGATTGTTTGAACATGCGATAAGAATAAGTAATGTTTGAGTGGCTCGAAACATCGGTGTGAGTTGATTGAAGGTTTGCTCGGGGAGAGTCCGAGTCACCCTAGAGGGGGTGAATAAGGTGATAGAAAATTCTTTGTGGAATCAAGCTCTTTTGCGCAGAATAGAGACGAAAACAAATTCCGAGTCTATCAATAGGGTCGAAAAGATTGAACTCGAAGGAGATCAATCGGAAAGAACAAGAGCGAGTAAAGTCATGTCGAGTCTATAATAAACTCAGAATGATAACACTTAGATTTTACGTGAAAACCCTCATGGGGCAGAAAACCACGAACTGTGTTAATCCGGACACGAAGTCAAATTCACTATTTGAGTCCACAAAATACCGTGAACCGATCGAACCCGAGTTTCTCCCTTAGACAACTCTATACGAGTTTTCCTAGACTCGAAATTCCCTTATCTCGATCTAGTACTTCCTAGCTGAGATCACCCTTACAACTAGGGACAACTAAGCTGAGTTAACCCTTACAGCTTAGTCAAGGGACCTTACAAAGAATGTAAGAAAGAGTTTGTAATCGAGTACAAGACCTTACAACTCGAAAGTAATGAATTACGAGTGGGAGTTGTAAGTAGAAGATTGAAAGTAAATACAATGACTTTTCTCAAGTATGTGTATTAACAATAGATTCGGCAATCTTCAAGTCTTATAAGATGGCTTCTATTTATAGATGACCGAGCGAGTAGCCGTTATCTTCATCTGCTGACCGAGAGTCCTCTGTGACCGTTGATAGAAGCTTTACGAGTCACTCGAAAGTATCCGTTGTAATATGAACGTTGGACAACGGTTTAACTCTCTTGGAAGTCCCAAAACCATTAGCGGTGTCTTGAAAGATAAGGTAGAAACCACCGTTAAGCTTGGCGTTCCAGTTTTCCAGATTTGGAAACCGACGGCCACTGACACAATCTACTGGGACCTGGAGCGAGAGAAGGTGAAGAGCCATGTTTGCTTGGTGATTTGACGTTACGAAGCCGGTTACTTTTGTAGTTTGAAAAGTGTATCCTCGATTGAATAACCTACAAAAGTAAATCAATTTTGGTTCTCAAAGTATAAAATACTTTGGCCCAAGATTAGACACGAGATAATAAAATAATTACGATAAATAAACTAGCCGATTATCCGAGTCGAAATGAAATGGAATTTTACGAGTCCAATATCCATGATACTCGGAATTCCATCCGACTTAGTCTAAGCGAAGAATCAAGTTCAATAAAGAATATCGAGAGAGAATTAACTTGATATAGACTAAGCATGAAATAAGCTAAGAATACCGACTACAACAAGATAGGACTTATAACCACAAGTCGGATTACGAGTGAGAAAAGATGAAATACTTGGTATATTCAATCTGCGGTTAATCCGAGTGAAGTTGGACTCGGAACAAAAATCGAGTTTTTGAGTCGCTTACGAGATAAGCAATAAATATAATAAGTAAGAGCTGTGTCACTTAGAGAATATACTATTTTACTCAAATAAGTTTCGAGATGCGAGAGAATGCCTTGGAATCAAAACTCTATATGTATGAAATTGTTATACTCGATTCCTTTTATATAACTCGGAAAAGTATTGAGCGAGTGTCTGAGTCTTCAATCTCCCCTTTTTGATAAAAGGCATTCCATACTTAAACAGAAACTTTGTTAGAGGAAAAATTGATTCTAAGTAGTTTGCGCATGAGTAAGACATACTCAATGGATCGAGCAATACTTAATATATCGGAGCAAAAAAAATAAAGTAAGCTTTAAGTTATTAGCATTAACTCGGAAAAGACATGCTAGCAATAATGAACTCGAAGTTAATAATGAAATGCATTAATCCATTAAAATTCAAAAGGGCGGAAAAACTCCCCTAAACAAGACAACAAGTTTCGACTCTATTTCTCCCCTTGCCTTTCAGCGAAAAACAAAAAAAGAAGGGAAGAAAATAGCAAATAGTACAACTTAGATGTCCGGACAAAAAAAAATTCAGAAAGAAGAATATTCAGCGGGCGAGGAATTGTGACTCGGTGCATGGCTCCTACGAGGGAGAGGGAGATTTCGAGTGGATGCGGAGGGAGCGGAGGTACGCCGGCGCCGATATGACCTTGACGATGTGCTTGAGCGTGGCGAAGGGAGAAGCCGGGATTATCGTCGGGGCTCGGCTACGAGTGGTTGACACGGAGTGAGTGGATCGAGGGGTTCTTCCCTTGGATCCTAAGTAGCTGGAGAGGGCTGCTCTGTCTTGACCGCTGGAGTAGCTAGGTCATCCGACCCACCCGGCTATGCTGTTTGAGTCGAGTACAACTATTTGAGCTTGTGGAGCGGTCGACCCTCGGCAGTTCCCAGCTACTTCTTCTTTCTGTTCCTCCCCTTGCCGGAAGGACTGCCTCGGCCGCGGGTTCCTCGGCGTCTGCAGCTTCTTCTTCATCTTCTTCTCCGCTGTCCGAGGAGGTCGGACACAGGCTCGAAGACGCTTCGGACGCGTCCGAGTCATCATGGTCTGAGCCGCCTTGGACCGTCTCTTTGTGAGGAGCTCGACCAGCTCCTTCGCTCCTTTACCGGTTCCCTCATCTCAAGAACTAGAGACTGCTTGCTCTCGGATTTGGGATTGACCGAGTCTTTTGGTTGATGGTCGGACTTTGGAGAACAGATTTGAAAGTTCTAAGCATGTCTACGAAATCGGAGGACACGGAGCTGATCTTGTCCATAAAAACGAGGGACAAGAGAGCAGAGAGAGATTTTGAGGCACCTGAGGTGGAGGCACCACCAGGTGGAGAAGGGAGAGAGAGAGGGGTTGATTTCGAGTCCGAGGTGGAGAAGGAGGCCTCGGCTCCGAGTCGTGAACCCGGACACCGGGGTCGGTTTCTCGGTATCCGTACCTCTGCAATTCCTTCTTGCCGAGCAACAATGGCAGCCTCGGACACGGCGTTTGGGTCCGAGGGGAGAGGAACTTGGAATTGTTTGAAAACAAGGGTTAGAAGAGCACCGAAAGGAAGGGAGGTGTTCTTCTTGGATTGGAGTTGAGCTGGCACGCGGCCATCCGCTTCAATGATGGAGGGAAGAGGTCTACTTCGTATCCCTCGAGGATGTTGAAGAGAGCTTTGAGGTTCTTGGAGTTGGGGTTCTCCTTGCTTGGAATGCTTGTGAGAAAAAGGTTCTCATCAGCAGAAAGCACTGAAGGCGAGCTTCGACTTCAAGCGAGTCACGAAAAGTTTTTCGGGACTCGGGAATTCTTTGGCATATTTTTCAAAGAAGTCGTTGGCGACTTCGATGAAAGGAATGGGGTTGTTGTTCAAGAAGAGAGAGGAGACCTTGAACAGGCGGTGGAGGAGAGAAGTGTTTAGACAAACGGTGATGTTCGAACCCTAGAGATTAGAACATTTTCGGAGTGAGTGAGGTGAGTGTAGAACTCGAAACGAGTTCGGGATAGATGAACTCAGCTGAAGCACATAAAGTTGTATACTCCGGTGGTTTGAATGTTGGACAACCAAGAAAATTTGGTTGTTGGAAAGAATTTGTCGTCCGGCACAAGGTCTTGGGTGACAATGGGTTTGGAAGGGGTTGAGCTTTACGGCTTAGTGGTGCGAGACTTTTGGAAGATGAAGAGACACGGAAGTCGGGATGGTTTCCTCTTTTAGGCATTTTGAGAGAAGGAAGGAAAGATGAAGTTTTCGAGTAGGAAAGAAAAGGAGATGTAGAAGAGAAGAGACGAAAAGAAAATGTAGAAGAAAGAGATGAGAGCGGTCAAAACATACAAGAGAGGGCTTCTTCGACGCTTGCGGGCGATCAAGGGTGACTTGTTCACGTAGAAATCTTCCACGAAAAGTTTTGCTTGAGAGAGATGGAATGTAGAGTACCGAGACGAAGATGAATAGACGCTATTTAAAGAAAATAAGCGCGCCCGTCAACTATCCGTTAAATATAACTCCATTCGACTCGGCTTGACCATCACTCACCAAAGACCGGTGTGACGGTTCTCTTCAACGGTTGAGATTCCAGCGGTTAGAAATCCACGGCTAATATCCGATCACGAGCAGAGAGAGAGAGAAAAAGATTTTGAAAATATGATCCGAAACTCTCCACTTGTTCTAGAGATAGTTTCAGAAAATTTGAAGTCCAAGTTTCTCTACGTCCGAGTTTGACTCGAAAGGTTTACGAGTGACTCGAAACGCGAAATAACTATCAGCCCGAGTATCACTGAATCAACTAAACTAATGGTTATTAACGGTGAAAGCACGAGCACAAAATTATGCAACAAGAGTAGCACATAATTAAGCATTTAACATACCAAGCTCATTCAGAATAAAGCAAAGCCGATCTTCACCAAGAGGCTTAGTAAAGATATCAGCTAGTTAAAGATTAGTAGGAATGAGCCGAAGTGCAATATCACCTTTTACGAGTGATCGCCTAAGAAGTGATACCGACCTCGATATGCTTTGTTTTCGAATGCTTGGACGGGGTTCTTGGTGATGCTAATTGCACTTTGGTTGTCACACTTGATTGGAGCCGAGTTGAGGAATAGTCCAAGATCCTTCAAGTGTTGTTTAATCCATAGAATACGAGCGCAACATGCTCCAGCTGCAATATATTCGGCTTCGGCGAGTGGATAGAGCTGCGAGTTTTGCTTCTTTGAGTGCCAAGATATTAGGGATTGGCCCGAGAAATTGGCAAGCTCTAGATGTGCTCTTTCGATCAACTTTGTATCCTGCGTGAGTGCTGCGTCGAGTATCCGGTAAGAGTCGGTTACGAGTCTACGGAATACCATAGACCTAAATTACGAGTACTGCAAGATATCCGAATATTCTCTTCACCGTAGTGAGATGTGATTCTTTTGGATTAGCTTGAAATCTTGCGCATAGGCAAACACTGAACATTATATCTGGCTCTGCTGGAAGTAAGATATAGCAAAGATCCAATCATACCTCGATAGAGTTTCGATCTATTGCTTTACCTTTCTCATCCGAGTCAAGCTTTATCTTGCTTGCTCATAGGGGTAGATGCGTGCTTTGCATCTTGAAGTTTGTATTTCTTCGGCAGTTCCTTGGTGTACTTTGATTGATGAACAAAGATTCCGTCTTTGTCTTGTTTGATTTGTAACCCAAGGAAGAAATTGAGTTCTCCCATCATACTCATTTGGAATTCTTGACTCATCAACTTAGAAAATTCTCGGCACGAAATTCATTAGTAGCACCAGAAAATAATATCATCAACATAGATTTGAACAATAAGGAAATCTTTCTCCTTGGTCTTTATGAAGAGGGTCTTGTCGATCTGACCTCTTTTAAAATCATTTTCAACCAAGAAGCTACTCGAGTCTTTCATACCAAGCTCGAGGTGCTTGTTTAAGACCATAGAGAGCCTTTTGAAGTTTGAAAACATGATTCGGAAATTCCGAGTCTTCAAAACCGGGAGGCTGCTCGACATAGACTTCTTCTTCAATAAAACCATTGAGAAATGCACATTTAACATCCATTTGATATAATTTAATATGCATGTCTGGATGCAAATGCCAACGATATTCTAATAGCTTCGATTCAGCTACAGGTGCAAAGGTTTCCCCACAATCAATTCCTTCTTCTTGATTGTAACCTTGAGCCACAAGTCTAGCCTTATTTCGACTAGCACTCCACCCTCATCCAGTTTGTTCTTGAAAACCCATTTGGTTCCTATAAGCTGGGTGGTCGGAAGGTCGGTTGGTCGAGTCCGGACTTGGTTTCTCTCGAATTGATTAAGTTCCTCTTGCATGGCCTCTACCCATTCAGGTTCATTAATGGCCTCTAGTGCATTTTGGGTTCGATTAATGAAATGAATGCGGTGAATGCACATAGATTGTGTAGAGAGGAATGAGTTCTTAGCCCACTTGTTGATATCGAAATGATGTTTTCTTGGGGATGACTGGAAGTAAATTTGAAAGCTTTACCAGTTCTTTGATTCACCGGGTTTGTGGGCTGAGTCGCTTGATCTTCGAAGCTTGTTACGAGTGATCCTCTTCATTAACTTGTTCGTTACGAGCGAGCTCTTGAGCTGTCTCATTCCGAGTTTCCTTATTCTTAGTGACTTCATTTTGAGCAAGTTGGGTGCGAGTCTTTGTAGGCTCTACTTCGTCATCATCTTTTACGAGCTTCGGTTCGAGTATGAAGACTCACTTGGCTTCTCTGTTCAAGCTCATCAAATACTACGTGGATGCTTTCTTCCACTTTGTTAGTTCGCTTATTGAAGATGCGATAAGCTTTGCTATGAGAGGAGTAACCCGGAAAAATACCTTCGTCGACCAGAGCATCAAACTTGGTCGGATGATCCTTACCATTGTTGTGAACGAAGCACTTGCATCCGAATGGTGCTGAAATAGGAAATATTTGGCTTCTTCCCTTTGTAGAGCTCATAAGGTGTTTTCTTCAGAATGGGTCCGATGAGGCATCTATTTAGAGTGTAGTTGGCTGTGTTCACTTGCCTACGCCTGAGAAATAGTAAGGCAAGTTGTGCTCAATCATCATCGTCCTGGCTATTTCTTCAAGGGTTCTGTTCTTTCTCTCTACTACTCCATTCTGTTGAGGAGTTACGGGTGCTTGAGAAGTTGTGAGAGATTCCATTTTTGTCACGGAACTCCGAGAATTCCGAGTAATCGAACTCCCTTCCATGGTCGGTTCGAATCCTCTGGATCCGAGTTTGAGACTCAACTTGAATTTTTCCGTAGAGCTTGCTTGAACTCCTTGAAAGCTTCATTTTTGTGCTTAAGAAAACACACCCGGGTAAATCGTGGATAATCATCAATAATAACAAGTATGTAAGATTTACCTCAGAGACTCTTCATGGGGATTTCACCACATAAGTCCATATGCGGTAATTCAAGCACGTTGGATGTGGAAGCTGTCTTCGAGAGATTTGAATGAAGATCCGACTTGTTTCCCTCCGGTGCATGCTTCACATACTTTGTCTTTCTCAAAAACACAGATTAGGTAAGCCCTTAACTAGACCATTAGATGCCAATTTCTTGATAGTATGCATGCTAATATGGCCTAGTCTCCGATGCCAAGTCCATGAATCATCATGAAGAGATGCTTTTAAGCAAGATAAATTCGACTTAGGTCGAAAGAGGGATGATGTAAGTATTACCTGATCTCTTACCGAAAGCTTGATCTCTTTGGTAGAGACATCGAAATAGTGCAATTGGTCCGAGTGAATCTTACCTCTTGACCTTTGTCACATAGTTGAGAGATGCTTGAGCAAATTATACTTTAACCCCTTGACAAGATAGACTGGATCGACCAGATTGCTTCCTTTTCCAATCTTGCCAATCCCCACGATCTTGCCTTCGCTATCATCTCCAAATGTGACTTTTCCTCCTTTATGTCTATTCAACTCGGAAAAGAGTCCTGCATCTCCGACATATGGCGTGAACATCCACTTGTCAAGGTACCGGTGTCCTTTTGATCTCTTCGAGTGACCTGCAAAATAAAGAGAATCTAACCCTTCTCACTTCCTCTAACGAACCCGAGTAACATTCCTTACTGTGGTCCTTTTCGAGGAAGACGGTGTTTTGGAACCCGGATTTGAATGACTTTGGGTTTTGTCCGATTCTGAGTCTTGCTCTCGAGAACCGAGTCTGTGTCTCTTTCTTTTTAAAAACCTTTCCTTTTGAAACAGGAGAGAATGGTTTTATGTATGGATGTAAGAAGAGGATATTTTGCGGCTAGATGAAAGCTTTTGTGTGTGTATTTCTTGTTGAGCCGAACAATTGTATTTATAGGTGCTTTTCCGGAGTTCTTCGAATCCTACTATGAATGGAACAACAAAGCACTACAGTCCCCGTGGGACTCGTGCATGGTTAGCGCCGACCTCACCTCATGCCTGGCCTGTTTCATGCTTTGTTGCGGGCCCGAGCGAGTCCTTGGTTATTTTTGTTTTGCTTCCCAGCCCATGGAGTGCACCTTGCATGGACTATGCACTTGAGATTTTCTATTTCTCTTTTTGTTATTTTCTTTTAGGGGAATGGGTCTAGTGCCCTTTTTTTAATTTTTTGTCTGTCTTTTTTTAGAAAAAACTTGTCTTTATCTTTTTTAAGTTTTGTGTGTCATATTAATAAAAGAACGGATTTTTAGAATCGAGTCTTGCATTTTCTCTCATTGCATAAGAGTCTTCATTACCAAAAAAATAATAATATATTAACAAAATAAACACTCTAAAAGAGGTCCATGAATCAGCAAGCGAGTGGACGCAACGAGGAATTGTCTACGCATCGTCATCGGAGTCCTTATTGAAGACATAATTCCCGAAGTCCTCCAAGACAAACGTATAGAATCGGCCACCTCCTTGGTCCCAAGATTGAGAAGCCCCATGTGATGGTCCACTATAAGAAGATTGATGGAAGTAAAGAGATTTCTCATACTCGATCGAAGGCTTACAAGGGTAAGATGTTCAAGCTCTCCTCGAGTGGTTAGGTCCCGCATCGAAGGTACTAGGCCCGGAAGTGCTAGGTCCCGCCTCGGACGCACTCCTACGATAAGTACAGCATGAAGAGCGCTGTGATGAGCCTTATCTAGCATTACTATTAGAAGGCATTTATTGTTCATGAGTTTGGGATGATGTCATGGGCGCATCGGGTAGACAACCGGAATGAGTGGCTCTCGATCGGGGTCTCTACAAGATCAAGGAAGCAATTAGCGAATCACTAAAACCTTAAAGAATTTAGCACTACACTAATTGAGGACTTACTCGAGAAGTAGAGAAAGATCGACTGGTAAAGAAATTTTGGATTCTGCGTAGAGCTGATTGAAATCTAATAGATATGGTCCTAGATTGTTCCCTGTCGTACTACAAAGTTTGTTTGAGGTTATCAACGAGGAAGATACTTTTAGCACGTAACTAAAAGGAAAGAGCACATATCTCCGACCCCTCACCAATTTCTAGGAAAGGGATGCCCAAGCACATTCATTGTCCGGGATTTCGGGAATTATAACGAAGCGAGGAGGTCACCCAGGAAGAGTAACATCCACGTTGAGACTTGGGATGTGGATGTCGGTAGGAGTGAGCTGCCAAGGAAGAAAAGGGATGCCAGCACATTCACCGATGGTTCCGAGCCACTCGGACATCACTCGGACTTATCGCATGTTCAAACAATCTCACTAACACTTTCAAACTAAGTTCGACTTCATATTCCAAGTAATATGTTCGACTTCACTAACACTAGTAGATTGAGTTGATCAATCTTATCATACATTTAACAAAATTCTGCAGACATTTCCCCTTAGTCCTTCAAGAACACCACATAATGACAAAATGACTAATATGTATATCCTTAATTTATATGGCAACATAAGTAAGGACATACACATCAAACCCATCGTCATCATAATTTCACCGAAGAACGAAGGGAAAATGAGCACCGTGATATCTTGTCAAATGTATGATAAAATTTATAATAGCCACACAACTTATTATCATATTATTCTCAAACTATTCAACACGAGACAATTCAAAAACCTATACATACCAAGCTAACATCTTGAGCATCATACGCACATTTATGCACGTACCGCCACCTAGAATAACTTGTTATCTACAAATTTTTGAACGAGTTTTCTAAACTTATGAAATGCATACGATAATTTATGAAAGTATAGATTGGCAAGCAAAATAAGCACAATTATATGAAATTAAGTATGCCATTATCAAATGATATGAAAACAATAACAGGTTATTTAGTAAATTCCTCTCTTTTATTAATTGGTTATAAAAAAAAAAAAATTTGTAGTTGTTCAGTTTATGTTTTTTCTTAAATGGTTATAAGTTCTTATTTTTTGTAGTGGTTAAATTTCTATTTTTTAAGTACATATATAGCCTTTCTGTCTCCATTTGCTGTTTAAGAGGGGTGTTTAGGTATATATATATATATATATATATATATATATATATATATATATATATATATATATATATATATATATATAAGGCTTTCCTTTTTGTTGCAATTTTGATGTATTATACATTATCATAAACTAAATGAATTTTTTAATGTTTACAGAATGTAGAGGACAATGAATATGAAAAAATGTCGAGTCCACCCTTGAATATATCATTAACGACCCATGATATAATCGGAACTAGAGTTCTCATGACCCTGGTTGTCTTTAATAATGAGGTTGGGTTCACAAGGAAAAACATGGAGTCTATCTGCAGCTTGGGTCGGTCCACGAATAAAGAGAAGAGGGATAAAGGTTTCGTTGGAGAAAAAGGTGATAAACAATGACAAAACTAGTAATATTCCCTATTATTTTTCACCTTTTTTCTCCAATGAACCCTTTACCCCTCTTCCCTTTCTTCGTGGACCAACCCACATTGTAGATAGACTCCATGTTTTACTTTGTGAATCCGACCTCATTGTTAAAGACAACAAGGGTTAATGGAACTTCGGTTCTGTTATGTCTTGGGTCGTAAATGACTACATTCAGGGTGGACTCGACATTTTCTTTGTATTTATTGTCCTCTACATTACATAAACTTCAAAAAATCATGTACTCTAGTTTATGATCATGTATAATATAACAAATTTGCAACCAAAACGGAAACCACAAATTTCGATAATTAGGCAAATGAGTACATCCCAACATCACCTCATCAAAATAAATAAATTTGGTGACAAATTTATCTTTATGACAAGCTTTTGGGGATAGCCATATATCCAAAACTCTTTTCCATTACGTACAATTTCTATCCTTAAATTTTCTTCCATTTTATCCCAAAAACCCTAAAATATAAATCTTTCCATTTTTCTAAACCCCTAAACCACAAGTCTTTCCATTTCCGTAAACCCTTAACCATAAATAATTCCATTTCTCTAAACCCTAAACCCTATGCCATAACTCTTTCGATTTACCTAAACCATAAACCCCAAACCCTAAACCGTAAACTATATATCATTCCATTTCCCTAAATATTTAATCCTAAACCCATTTGTCAAAATCTCAACCATTTTAAGAATTTCAACTTCACAAACTAAACAAATACATTAAACATTCACCCACATTCTCAACATTAAACATTCAACATTTCAAATATCTCAAACATTACCCACATTCTTAATATTGAACTAAGTATTGTAAATACAAATATTGATTCAACTAATCTATTTCGCAAATAACTTAAAGAAAAAAATAAGAGAGGGAGAAATAAGCATATCGGAAGCAACGCCAGGCAAAGGCTAAAGTGAGCGAGAGGTGAGAGGGAGCAGCAACCACAACGACAATGAGAGGTGAGAGCAAGAGCAGCAACAATGACATAGCATTGATGGCGAGGAGAGCAACACTAGCTGTACGAACCATGACCTTCGTCCCCTCGGAACTAGATCGAGTTTCCCCACAAATGTCGGGTCTCTCTTTTTATTTGAGGATAACATTTAGAAATTGGGATCACTACATTGACTTGGACCAAAGCCTTGCCCGATGACCGTTGAGCGCCGGCAGTAGCTAATATTGTATGGTCGCCGATGCCAGCCATGGGTCGTGACTACGATGGTCATTATCGGTCCATGGCTTAGCTGTCATAAATAAAAAGTTATTTTTTCTCCATTTTCAATCAAAAATACGAGAGGGAAGATTAAAGATAAATAAAAAGAAAAATTAGAGTCGCTAGTAAGTTTTAGTGACTAAAAACTAACAAAAATAAATAAAACACTCTTTCAATCTTAGTATGAAAAAGACTAAGCTTGAAAGAAGTTTAAATTTGACTCTATCGGCTTAGAACCGAGAATTTAGATTTAGGGGTGAACGTACAAATGGTAGGGATAAGCCGTTCGTTCCGCCCATCAACGGACAGTCTTTACTAATTTGAGAAGTGAGTTTAAGAAAAGCTTTACGAGCAAGCACAACACATATTAAATACGAAATTAAATCAACCAAGGCATGCTTAAGAAAGCGATAAAAGTAGATAAGAAAGCGAGTAATTAAAGCAATAAAGAAAAGCGAAAATGAAAGCAAAGGAAAGCGAAAAGAAAATAAAAGGATTACGAGTGGGTGGGGAGGAATTAAACAACGATTACATCTTTTCTCCACAATAGAGAAAGTAATAAATAACGTAAATTAAATAACCATAAAGGACTAAAAGAGGATCCGCCACCCTCGAGGTTGTCCCACCTTCCGATCTAGGTCTCGAATCGGAACTATAAGCGTGATGGTGGTAAAGCGAAAGTGGCCTTTGTGAACTTTTGTAAAGGTGGAATGATGTATGTAAATGATGAAGGATTAGGAATCAAATGTTGGTAAAGTAGTGAAGATTACCTAAAAGGAAACCAAGAGATCGGAATACGTAAAGCATTCAATAGCTCTTAATCATATTTTAGTAGAGTTTAGCGAGCATAACACATAGGAAATGGCCATTCCAAAAAATTAGAGCCTAAGCTCTCTATTTATAGTGGAAAATTAGGTCACAAAATAACCTAGGAATACCTAAATTAGCTGTCCCAATGAAGTAGGAAACCAGCCAGAAAAATCGGAAAAAGCTGGACCAAATACACCTTGAGCTGGGATCCTGGGGACGATGTTGAGATATGAGGCACCGGTCAAGAAACGATGTCGTACGGTTCAACCATCCTTCCATGTTGCAGCGAGGTTTCTGCAGCGAGAACAAAGTGTTTAGGTGAAGAGTTGCACTGAAATATGGCGTTGGTCAAGACAACGTCTTTTTGTTAAATTGAGCTTTGTGTCTCGGTTGAACACTTGGAGGAAAACACAACGTTTTAGCGATGTTTGCCATGAAATGCATTGCCGATCAATGTGACATCGTACAAATGAAATTAGCTCCGTGTCTCAATTGGACGTCGAAGATGAAACGCTGCATTTAGAGTGTAGTATGGTCAAATGTGCGGCACCGGTCAAGCGTTGACTCGGAGTGTTGACTCGGACCGGCTAAAAGAAATGAGTTTTTGGATCGATCCAAATAAAACAAGGTTTATTTATTGGTGCTTAAGTGTTTTTTATTGTTTACTAGCTTCCGTCACGCCAATCAAACTCCGACCGTGATTTGAATCCGCAAACCGGATCTGGAATTTCATCGGCGGGCTGAAAAAATAAAATACAAAAATACAAGAGATAAGAGTGACACATTTTAGGCGTCTGCAGTTAGCCCCAACTTTGACCAAGTTTGAAAGACGAAGGGTCAAAGTAGACACTAAAGGGTACTTATCTCGCTTTTGGGGCATTACTTCAAATGATGTTTGATTTGTAGTATCTTGAATTAGTTGTTGTCAAACCTAAAGTTCGAGGTGAGGGCCTAGACTTGATTGCGATGCATGCGTTCGAAGTCCGATAAGAGGGTCCTAAGCTTAGCTTGATCAAAAACCCGAAGCTCGTTGTTTTCTTGCTTGAAGCTTTAATCGTCTCTTAATTTGAAGCTTGACCTAATAATCCTGTTGTACTAACATACTTTTTAGTGGGTAATTGTATTCACGAAAGTTCACTATTTTACTCGAATAATTAAGTTGAAGACAGATCGAAAATTTGATTGGATAAAGTTGAATTTCTTGTGGAAGTTAACTTTAACTTTTATAGCTTCTCTAGGGTGACATCTACATTTCAAGCCTTAATGTCGACGTGTCTCGACCCGGGAGTCCCCATGCTATGTTAGGATCCCGAAAATTCTTGAAGACGAATATGTAGGGCATCCTCTTCCAAAGAATTGAAAAGGGGTGAGAGTATTATGTTCTTTTACTTTTAGTTGCATGCTAAAAGTATTTTGCTAACATAATGAATTTGCGAGTATGACCGGAGCAATCTCAAATTATGTCCATTAGACTCTAGTCCGCCCTCAAAGATTTTAAAGACTTATTTACTTGGAAAGACATTCCGAACATTTTGGATGAGTTTTGGTTAGTGAAAGTGCTAACTCATTGAGCTTTTAGTAGATGTGCTAACTGCTCCATTAGTTTGGTGGGGTCGCGATCTAGGTCTCCTCCATCGGGAGGTTTCCTTGGCGGTTACGGGATTGAAGCACGCCCTCTAGCCAGCAAATGCCATTTAGTAGCACGGCTGGAGCGGGTACGTCTCGTCATTCTTGTCAACGTTCTCACCGTGCGCGTAGCTTCTATGGTGCGGCTAAGTACATCCGTACCTTGGCCTAGGTCTTCTAGTGTTGGGCCTAGCTGGATAGTGCTTGGGCCTAGCTGGATACCATGCCTCTTCAAGCACTTGACCCTCATTGTAACCCATTCGATTTTCACCGGATGTCATACAACGCGCCTTCTCATCATGAAGCTTCTCAATCAAATTGGGGTTACGGGGCTAGCTCCTCGCAAGTTGGTAGGGACAGATGGGTTTCCACTTCAATCTTGGAGGATTTTGGCAATTATATCTTCGACGATGCCTTCAATGATGAAGATTGATTAACTCCACATCATGAGGCTCTGTCCGAATATGATGGCATGACGGAGAAGGACTACGATCCTAAAGTCGGCTATAAAATGGACCTTGTCGTCAATCATTGAAAATTACACCTTCAAATCTCCTTTTGTAACCCACTTAGATAAAACAGATTGCTAAGAAAATTCCCGAGTCCATTTGTTGTCCTTTTTTCCTTCGGAGATAAATTTCATGATTGAACTATCCCACTGGATGCCCGAGATGACAGAGGTTGATAAAGTAGGGTTGTCCAGTCTATGGAGTGAATACTTTGTATAGTATTCAGCGGGTGAAAGTTTAGTGGACTCTTCTAAGGGCTACGGTAGCCTTTTGGGATCCAAAATACCTTTGGGGATAGAGAATTATGTCCCCATCATAAAGAATTTAATGACATCCTAGGCATTCATCATCGTATCATACCTATGGTTTCGATGCCCTCTACCAATATGTACTTGTCTTTTGAAGATAAATAATAGAAATCTAAGTTGGATTCTTATTAGGGATGAAGTGCATCTAATGAATCTAATGTCATATTAATGTCCAATGCATTCTTCGAGGCACGCACACATCCAAAGGCGTAGGGCTGGATCGGGTTAAAGCAAATCCAAACGAGGACTTCGCGAGCAGCCCCTATTATTACAGGTAAGTAGAAACAATAATCGGGAACCGATCGATGAGGCTAGGTAGGCGGCACCGACCAAGAGCCGGTTGTCCAACGCCTGTAAGGCTAAAAGTCTCTACCATTGCCTAAAGTTTCCCCTCTCTTGTTTTGTTTTATTTTGATTTTACTTCGTTAGGCCATAAATAATGATGAATTCGATCGTGAAGAACCCTAATAATTTTACTATGTATTGTATGTAGATCAAGTTGATGGAGCAACTTATGTTGGTACGAGCACCAACAAAAGTGAATCGGTAGCTAGCTACGCAATTTTGTTGCGGCAACGACTCGAGTGCGTTGACTAACCACGCAGCTTCTTGGTGGGAAGCCTGGTTGAGAGCTTGGTATCTCATCGAGTGGTTTATCAAGAATTGGAGGGTGTCCTAATTTAGGACACACACCGAACAACATTCATTTGTACGTTTGCTAGGTCCGAAAACCATTACGTAGTACTTCCACGATAGTGTAATGAGGCAAATAGGATGAGTCCAAGATATCCCTTATTTGGACTGCATCTCGCTTGGATCTTTTGAATTATTTATGGGATTTGGAAGCTTTTGGCGAGACCGACATGGATCAATTACTTGATGAACTCGCCGAGGTTGTTGAAACCTATAGATAAGAAAACTACTGCAGTTTTCTAAATTTTATCTAGAGTGGATAGAAGAGGTTGACCCTGTAGGAACCATGACTCGTCCGCCCGAGGAAGGACCCGGATTGGGACCGAGCTTCTCTACGAATGTCGGTCTCTTTGTTTTTTAAAGATTCTTTTTGAAAGTTAAGTTTCGAAAATTCATTTGGAAAGTGGGGTGTGTCTCTTATTGAGATTGCCGATTTTTATAATTCAATTTTAAACGATTTAAGAAAAATGGTGATTGATGATTTTATTAATCTTTTATTTTAAAAACTAATTTTAGAAGTCTCGTGATATTATTTCATAATTCAAGAAAATAGAACAAGAAGATTAGCATTCAGTCGTAAGGCTTTTAGGCTAAAAGGTGATAAACCAGTTTGGACCGAAAGCTAAGCTCGGTTACTAGTTGATGCCGGCGAGAGCCAGCGTTGATTGATGACCGGCGCCGACCATGAGGCCAAGATCGAGAAATCGGTCTCGGTCCTATGGGCTCGGCTAGCAAAAATTAATTTTAATTTTTTTATTTTTAAATCGAAATGTTGAGAACCAATTAGGAGAAATAAAATAGGAAAAAGGAGTCGCTAGTCGGTTTTAGAAATAAAAAATAACAAAAATAAAAGAAATACTCTTCTAATCTTATTATGGAAAGACTAAGCTTGAAAGAGGTTTAGAAAATGACTCCATCGGTCTAGAGTCGAGAATCCAAGGTTTAGGGGCGAAGGAACAAAATGTAAGGATGAGCTCTTCTATTCCGCTTGTTTGTAGACGACCTCTACTAATTCGAATTGCCGGTTAAAGAAATGTGTTAAAATAGCCAAGCATACAACATACTAAGTACAAAAATTAAATCAATCAAACATGCTAGGAAAGCGATAACTAGCGAGATAGGAAAGTAGTAAAAGAAAGCAAAGAAAGAAAAGCGAAAAGAAAGCAAGAAATGAAAAATTACGGTTGGTGGGGAGGAATTAAATGCGATTACATCTTTATCCACAATACGAAAACTAATAAAAAAGCATAAATTAAATAAATTGTAATCGGGATTGAGAATGAAGTGCCCCTAAGGTTGTCCTACCTGTTGATCTTGAATCACAAAAAGATTTGGAAGAGTGATGGTGGATGAACAAAAGCGAAGAAGGATTTTTATGGAATTTGTAGTAGTAGAGTAGTGTATGAGAATGATGAGATGCTTGGTGGAGTAATGATTAGGCGACAATGACCTAAGAGATCGGAATATCGATATAGTATTCAATAGCTCTTAGCCTAATTTCAGCAGCATGTAGTTAGGTTAACGAGCTCTATCGAAGTGAGACGTTAGGCCCTCTATTTATAGAGGAAAGCTAGGTCACAAAAATGACCTAAAAGTTCAATAAGCAATCGTCTAATGTAGCTGAACCGGACCAATCCACGACAAGGATGAAGGAAAAAATCAAACAAAATCCCGCTAAACTGGGAATCCCACATGGGGAGGCAAGAAGCATCGTGCCGGTTACCAATGACGTTGTACGGGCATTTATAGGGTTTCGTACATCAAATGACCTCTAGAAACAAAACGTAGCGTTTTGGCAACTTGAGCCTCGAAAATGCGGCGCCGGTCAAAGCCGGTGTCGTACGAACATCTCGTGTTCCATGCCTCGCTTGGTCACTGATTGAAAGAGTGAAATGATGCATTTTTCTCCAAAATAGAGACGACCAGGCAACGGTCAAGAAGCTTTCCATTTTTAGAAACTTTCTATTTTTGGAAACTTTCTAATTTTGACGAGGTTTCTATTTTTGCGGGTTCTATGTTTGGTGCGGGTTTTGGTTTTCTAATTGGGAGCCCAATTCGGGCTTGCTTCAACCAATGAAAATGGGTTTGTGGGCCGGTCCAAAATAATGAATGCTAAGTTTTGTGACGCCAAGGAGTTCTTTATGGTTTACTAGCTTCCGTTACGCCGATTAGACTCAGACCATGATTCGAATCCTAAACAGGATTAGGATTTCATCATCGGGCTAACAAATAAATAAAAGAGGAAAGGGATGACACTTTTAGGTGTCTACAGTTAGCCCCCACTTTGACCAGAGTCGGAAAGACGAAGGTCAAAGTAGACACTAAGGTTACTTACCTATTGCTTCGGATGCCCATTGAATCAATGTGTCTAGAATTAATTGTCTCTTGACTTGAACTCTAATAGGGGGCTTGCACTTGACTAATAGAGTCCGAAGTCCGGGAGGCTGATTCCTAAACTTAGCAAATTAAAGACCTAAAGCTCGGATTGGTGTGCCTAAACTTGACCATGTGCTTAGTCTAAAGTTTGGTAGGGAGCTTGAACTTGACTTGGGTACTAAAGTCCGAAGTCAAGCAAGGGTGCCTAAACTTGACCGCTTCTTGGATCCGAAGTTCGGCGGGGTATCCTAAGCTTGGCTCGGTCAATGTCCCGATGCTCGGATGAGGGACCTAAACTTGACCCTATACTTGATCCGAAGCTTGGCTAAAACTTTCTACGATAACGGTTTTTAACCGATAATCGACGAGTAAATAATTGCAAGTGTAACCTGAAAATGATCATTAACCGGATCGCGTTTCAAATGTGCTACTTTGACTTGGCCATGGGGAGGTCCTGAAGTCTTGGCATGGTGTATGAACCTGGACCACTTGTTGAGCCTAAAGCTCGACGGGGATGTTGGAACCTGGACTAATATTGGGCTTAAAGCTCGATAAGGATGTTTGGACCATAACTATTATTAGCTACGAAGCTCCACGAGGATGTCCGAACCTTGACCACCTGTCGAGCCGGAAGATCGTTGGGGTTTTCGAACCTTGATCGCTATTAGGTCTCAAGCTCGACGAGGGTGTCCGAACCTTAACCACTTGTTGGGCTTGAAGCTCGACGGAGGTGTCTAAACCTTGACCACTACCGGGCTCGAAGCTCAACCGAGAGATGTCTAAACCTTGACCACCTGTTAGGTCCGAAGCTCGACGGAGGTGTTTGAACCATGACCGCTATTGGTCCTGAAGCTCGACGGAGATGATGTCCGAACCTTGACCATTGTTGGGCTTGAAGCTTGACAGAAATGATGTCCGAACCTTGACCGTTATTGGGCTTAAAGCTCGACGGGGTTGTCTAAACCTTGACCGCTATTTAGGCCCGAAGCTCGACGGAGATGATGTGTGAACCTTGACCGTTGTTGGGCTTGAAGCTCAACAGAGATGATGTCCGAACCTGGACCATTATTGGGCCCGAGACTCGACTAAAGTGTCTAAAACTTTGACTCGCTGTTGGGCACTGAAGCTCGACGTCTATCCACTTTCGTCGGATTACTTATGTAGAAATTTTTACCTAAACTTGGTCGTTGGATGACCCAAAATCAAGGGAATGGCATGCTTGAAAATCTTATGTTCCATGAGGTTATGTGTCTCATTCTAAATTTGAGCTTTTATTATGTGTGCTAATAGCTCCTTTGTTTTGTATGATAGAAGATTTGTGCCCCTTCCCGAGTATCTTTAGAGTTGTATGATCCTTTCGATCATGAGCTCCCATGCTCTTCTTGGGTGGTTGTGTCTAGCTTTTCTCGACTGTTGAAGAGCTAGTGAACTTTGATTGGAATCTCTTTGAAGGTGGCGGTGCCGGTGGCCTTCGGTGGTGACTTGATGGATAATGCTTAATTGAATAACTCCTTGTAGGGTGCTTTGTTATTAATTTTTGTATTTTTAGAATTTTGACTCATGAAAAGGAGATGAATGCAAAACTCTATTCTAAGAACAAATGCATTCTTTTATTAAGATGATGCAAAAAGTTTCAAAAAGACAAAGACAAAAATTGCACTTTAGCCCCCACTCCCCAAAGTAAAGCTTAAAGAAAAGTAGGCCGCTCGAGCCGCAATGTACTGCTGCTTGGTGATGATCGTGAACCTAATGGTTTGGTGCCAAATAAGAATAGCATGCTTCCTAATTGACTTCTTCTCCTCTGAGTAAGGCAAAAGGTGGATTTGATTTTTGAAATTGGAAATGAAAATTAGGATTAGGATTGGGGCCGGACCTTATAGGCTTCCTACATATCCGCTACGGTAGAAATCGAGGCCTTCGTAGTTCAAAAAGGAATCCCGATTTGGTTTTTTTCTTGGAAAGCGGGAAAAGAAAATAGATATAAAACAGAGATGAAAGGGAAATGTACACTTTATTGGCATCCTTGATGAGTAATGGGCTCATTGGATGATCTTTTAGCTGGAAACCTTTGTGGATGCCTGCTCCTCTTTTATAAGCCTGTCGGCATCTCGAAGTATTTTGAAGTCCATAAGAGGTAAGAACTTCAAGTGCCGATGATAGGCATGTTTCAACTTTTTGATGATTGGCCTAACTCTGATCCTTTTCGGAAGGCCGATCTTCCATATGGGCGGCTTTTGCCCTCGAGCAAGTGAGGAAGTCAATGAAACTCTCCTTGTCCCCTTGCTTGATCAACTCTAGGTCCCGAAGACTAATTGGTAGATCGGTCTTATAGGAGTATTGGTGTAAGAGTGTAAGATCCTGCCGGTTTGTGACCTTGTGTGGGTTCGACGAGTAGTGTACCACTTTATGACGTCTCTGTCAAACATTCATGGGAAGATGACATCGTATTTGTCCTTCGAGTACATTCTTTAAAGTCATTGCCCCTATAAAACTCTTTATGATGCTCGAGGGTTTTGAGTCCAGTGGATCATACTAAGGCCGAGGTTCATCTTAGGGTTCTTCTTCCTTTGATTTCTTCTCAAGTTTTTTGAGTATGAGGTCAAGGGTTTCTTCCATTGACTCAATCTTATCCGAGCCTCAATCTTACCATCTATTTTGACAGCAGACTTGTAACGCCCCCAAAACCCATAATCACCGGTTTAGTCATAATGACTCACTAACTAGTAACTAGTGCAGCGAAAAAGAGAATTAGAAGCGTTATTGCCGCTCTTTAATGAAGAGCAAGGCAACTACCGAAAACATACAAACATAACCTATTAGGTTGAGGTTCAATATACGTAGGACGCCCAAATTATAACAACATAACGGCAACAAGTTATCGAGCACCATCATGACTATAACTTATTAACCAAAGCATACACAACTCCCACACATCACATTCTTGACTATCGGTGTGAGCCTCTAAGTCTTGATGACTAAAATGAACTCGTCTGTTTTCCTCTCGCATTAGCCTTACCCAAAACAAAACAGAGAAAAACATTTCGAAATAATGAGTCGGAGCTCAAGCACGTTTATCCATGTACTCGTAAATAATTTATGTGAAGATATATTTATTTGAGCACATGCATTTCAATTCATTTATAAATCGGATAGGAAGAATATAGTAAAACAATTATTCATTTATTATCCGAGTGGCTCCTTACGATGATCGGTTTCCCTAAATATGCGCATACCCGGACCGATCGGCAAAGTCTAGTTGATAATGGCCAAATATATATGATATGATATGATCATGATATAACATGATTAATATGGGGCGGGCCACATAATTAGGTGACAAATAATATTTGAATGGTTCACTTCATTAAGTAAACCATTGATCTTGTTATGTAAAAACATATGGGTTTTCCTAAGGTACAAGCAATAAACGTACCTTAAGCGTTGGTGTTTCCTTTTCTTTGATTCATGTTGAAATAACGACTCGGATGACCGATGTCGATTGCCTTAACAATTAAATTAAAGTAAAATATTTCACTAAAAAGATCAATACTTCAAGTAATTTGATTTTAATTATTATTATTATTATTATAATTATTATTATTATTATTATTATTATTATTATTATTATTATTATTATTATTATTATTATTATTATTATTATTATTATTATTATTATTATTATTACTACTACTACTACTACTTTTGATTAAGCGAATTTCATTTAGGTAAGACATTTCTTAGGTTGTGAATGTCATGAAGTGTTAATTTCAATTAATTATGAATTATTTAAGAACTATGTCCTCAACTAAAATTGGTCTCCTTTATCGATATTAATTCCCAAAATCCATTTACCTTTCTCCTTAAGTTGACTCCAAATACTTTAATCCATCTTTTTTATTTTATGCACCTTGCCCCCTTAATTTACTTATGTCACCAAACTTGCTTAAATCTTACCAATAACTTGAATTACTCAAATTCCTAAAATCACCTAATTTATTAAGTCATAAGAATCACTTAATTTCAGTGAATCACTCAATTCATTTATTTTCCTTAAATCCCCTAAAATAACCTATTTTCTTTAAATTATTAAAATCGCTTAAATTACTTAAATTATTTTAGCCACTTGATTTACTTAAATGACTAAAATCACTTAAATCTCTCCATTTAATTAAATTACTTAAATCATTTAAATTACTTAAATCAATTAAAGTGCTCAAATTACTTAAATCAACTAAATTGCTTAAATTATATAATTTACTCCCAATAATCTTCAAATTTCTTATTTGTGGTCCATAAGTTCCTCAAGACATTATTTCATCCCAAAATTGCTCAAACTTGACATGCATGTTCATTCATCAACTTTTAAATTTTCATCAAGTTTCTAATTAGCATCATTGACCATATTTCTTCCCCCAAATTACACAATCCATAATCATTCATCCAATAATCCTAGTATCCATAATCACACAAAATTTTCTTTTGAAATTCAAATAACCTTCATAAATCTAATTTCCATTTCCATAAACATTCAACCATAATAATTTCAATGCCATTTTTTTTCACAAACACAACCACACATTAACCCTCTAAAATCTGATGTTTACAGAATAATTTCTTGCATGCAACATTTTAGTAATTATCTTCAAAATTGGGGATAAATTAATAGAGGATTTGAGGTTTTGTAGATTATACCCAAGAATCACAAGGATGAGAAGAGTTCTTTGGGGTGGTTGGTGGTGGTGGCTACGGTCTTTCTCCGGCGATGGGAGACGCGACGGCGACTCGACGATGGTGAGCGAGCTCGTGGCGGCGAACCGGTGGCCGACGCTGTGCAGTAGGCGGCTGCTGTCCAAGCCCGAGCAGCAGGTGGCGCCCACCGGTGTAGCACCGGCTGTTGCTTCGGCGACCGGAGGGGCAAGCAATGGTGGTCTCAGGCGGAGACCGGAGGGCGGACGATGGTGGTCGCCGACGGCAGCAAGGATGACAAGCAGATGGGTTGAGTATGGTGGTGTTTTGGGGAAGAAGAAGAAATGAAGGGTGTGGGTTTTGGAGATTTGAATTGAGTTAAATAGGCCCTTCTTCAATTTTATCTCTCCTCCCTTTGTTGAAAAATTCAGCTCAAAATTCCTCTTTTATTTTCCCATTTTGAGCTTCCAACTTTTGTCCCAAGCCCAATTCCTCAAATTATTAACCACAAGTTTGCAAAAAAAATTGATTTTGCGAATTTTTCCGTTTTGGATAATAAATTTTTCTTATTTGCATAAAAAATTTAACTCGTACTAATTTCAACAATATTTTTTTATTTAAATTCCTCGAATTATCGTGGAACATAATTTTTAAATTAGAGCCATGCATCGTTAACATCATCTCGAGTCCTGCAAACACATAACATAATGATTTGAACATATACGTATCATATATATATATATATATATATACATATGAAATGAAAATTTGAATTGAAGTGCACACGCTCAATGATAAATTATTATTTATTTATTTATTTATTTACTAACGTATTAGATTAGGGTCGGGGTGTTACAGTCTTCCCCTTAAAATAAGTTTCGTCCCCGAAACTTACAAGCAAGGCAAAGCAACATTACCTTAAAATAAATGTGAATATTGGTTTTTATATTCTCTTCGGTTTCCCAAGTTGCTTCGTAGAAGTATGATTTGGTCACAATACTTCGATTAAGGAAATAGTCTTATTGCGAAGTTGTTTGCTTCATTGGTCCATTATCTTTACGGTATGTTCTCCGTAGGCTAGATTTTGGGCGACCATAACGGTTCACGCTCTACGGTGTGACTTGAGTCCGATGTGCATATTTTTGAAGTTGAGAGATATGAAGCACAATATGCACATGTTCGGGATCCAAAGGTAATGCTAGTTTCTATGCTATAGGGTTAAGTTCCTGCATAAACTCATAAGGTTTGATGTATCTAGGGCTCTCAATTTTTCCTTGATGTCGAACGTCTTATGATATTTTTGCTGGAACAGCTTTAGGGACACCATGTCTCCCCTTGAACCTCTAAGGGTTTTCTCCATTGGTTGGCATAAATCTTTTGTCCGCTCCGGGCTTCCCCGATATGCTATTGTATCATCCTAATCCTTTTAAATGTATCTTGTGTCATTTCCGGCTCTGCGGTAAATGCTTCATCCCGATCGTTCCAACTCAACATCTCCTTCCATCAAGGGCCTCAAATGGATCCATTTTGATGGTGGTTTGATAGTTGTTGTTCTTTTTTTTTCCTCCCATATTGGTATCTTAAGAGGTTATAGCTCCTTTGTCGAGCATTGTTGTTCCGCTTTCACCCTCCGACATGTAAGAGATTCGTCCCATATTCTCGCTACCTTCTTCTTATATTAGGTTACCAAAAATTTGCCTCAAATCTACGTACATCTTTGTTTATCCATGGTGTATAGAGTATACGATAGTGTACGCCTCATTTAAAATCCTTTATTTTTTAGGTCTCCTTGATTAGGTATACACCAATGATTCTGAATTTGTAAGTTGCGAGCCTCACGTACCACTAAACCCGGGAATGTATCCTTGTTTATGTTTAGCTTGGTCTTCATTAGCTCTTCATCCTTCTTCTCGCTCCATTTTGCTTTCCTCTAAGATTGACAATTTAACCTCCAAAACTGCTACCAATTCTCTACCTCGTCAATGTTTGATAATTATATCCCTGCGGCTTCCGGCTCACAAATGCGAGTCGGTTGGGTTATAGCTATAGTGTTTAGCCTAGGTTGAGTTTTTCCTACTCAATGCATCTGCTACAACATTCACTTTTCTCGCGTGATACTGAATCTCTAAGCCATAGTCCTTCAATAGCTCTAGCCAATGGCCTTGTCTCAAGTTAACCTTTTTCGGGTGATGACATGCTTCGGACTTTTATGATCAATGTATATCTTATAAGATACTTCACATAAGTAATATCTCCATATTTTTAGAGTAAACACCACTGTAGCCAACTCTAAATTGTGAGTGAGACAATTCCTTTCATATGGTTTTAACCGACGTGAGGGATATGATACAACCTTACCATCCTACATCAATATGCAGCCTAACTTATTCTTCTATACATCACTAAAAATGGTATACTCTTTGCCTTCCTTAGATAGGTTCAATACTGAGACTATCAACAATCTCTTTTTCATCTCCTAAGACGCCTTTTTACACTTATCGATCCATTCTAACTTGGTGGTATTTCTTAGAAGAATATATTCTTAATTTTTTTTTTTTTTTGTTTGGAAAGGGCTACTCTCGAAAATCTTAAACAAACCTTCAATACTATCTAGCTAACCCTAGGAAACTCCTTAAATACCACGTGACCAAAAATGTCACCTCACTTAAGCAAAATTTTCACCCTTGCAATTTAGCATACAACTAATTTTATCCGAAAGTTTAGAAATAACATTCTCAAAAGGCATGTATGCTCCTCCATATCTTTAGACTATATTCAGATGTCATCTGTGAATATCAGCACGAATTTATCTATGTAGGGTAAAAGAATCCTATTCATCAAATACATAAACTTTGCAGGTGTAATAGTCAACCCAAAGGACATCACTGTAAATTTATCGTGATCGTAACTTGTCCTAAATGAGGTCTTAGGTATGTCTTTAGGCTTAATCTGAAGTTGGTGGTAGTCGAACCTTCGATCTATCTTTGAGAACATCCCAGCGCTCGTAATCGATCAATTAGATAATCAAGTCGGGCTAGAGGATACTTATTTCTGATCGTGATCTTATTCAACTTCGTATAATCTATGAGCACCCTTAGCGTACTATCATTTCTTCTTTTTTTTAACTAATAATCTTAGCGTTTATGTAGAAGTGTGTAATTGGCAACAGTAGAAAAAGTTTTAATAAAAGGAGTTGGACACTCACTTACAAGGACACTATGATTATATATATATATATATATATATATATATGGAATGGGGTTATTTCTTTCAAATAGGAATTAATAATATAACGCAACAAGTTCAATATTTTGATATAATTGAGTAAAGTTTGAGAAAGCTCCCTCTCATTGGAAAGAAGAGTATAAGAATGATAATTCGAAAGAAGTAACAAGGTCAAGCGATAGATAAAGATTTATGGGAAACGAAATAGGTCATTAAATATTGGAGAAGATAATAGATACAAAATAAGCATCATAGGAACCATTAAGCACTAGAAGAAAATTTTCAACATTAATGGTTCAATTAAAGAAAAGATACAAATGAGGGAATGTTAGAAAAGGGATGACAATGAGAGATTAGTATGATTTATATGGATTTATGAGTTATTAAGTGCTGAAGCAAATGATGAGCTCCCTTAAAAATCAACCAGTGTCAAGGGAGTCATAGGGTCCAACGAAGGGTTCAATGATCACGTTATAATGTTGCTTAAGGAAAGGATTTAACAACCAACACAGGTTAATTAAATACAATTATGAGCTTATGTAAGTTGATGCAGGAATTCATGTGGTAGACACTATATAGGTTGATGTAAGTAATGATATTTAACTTTTTCTCCCGTAAGAAAAGACTATGTATATCATATTCTTTAATCTTGTATTATTAAATCTAAGGCTAAACTTTAACAAACATTACCTTTATTTTTCCCCTACAATACGATGTCTCTTCAATAAAGTTAACTAGTCAAATTTCTCATATGAGTTCATGAAATACTCTAATTCAACAATATGAAGTTCTCATCTAACATAATTCATATTGTACTATTATCAAAAAGTTATCAAAATTCCTAACCTAACTTCTCTAATCATTAAAACTTTACTTGTACTTGCTCAATTTGATCACCCAAGATATATAGAACACAATTTCTCCCTTTAACTTTATAGTTATAACACATTTCCTATAACCTCGAGTATTTCTCACATGGACTCTTTGCCTTTGATTTATGCCCCTTGGAAATGAAAATGGATTAGCATCTACTCAATTTATACTCATGTTTTCCCCATGATTCTATCCCAATTATTTTTGATAAGATATGTATGTATTTACTTTTCTCTACTCTCCGAATGCTTTTCTTTTTACATCCTAATCCACCAAGCATTGATCATCATTTCCAAAAAAAAATCTTAATATTTTACTTTTCAAAACCTCTAGTATCCTTCTTTTTCATATTATGGAACACATCTTCCATACCTCAAAATTATAATCTTGTTTTTCATTTCAAGTTCACTTATTTATTTCCACAAAATTTGTTCATACAATCCCGTTGTTTATAATTATATCATAAGCATCTTTTCTCTTGCGAGACTTCCAAATATCATTTAACTATATCAAATTTCTTAAATACCTTAAGACACAATAATATGCTCTAACATAAGTGTTCATACCTTAACCAGACAATCCTCTTAACCCTTTAGAATCCTTCATTTGTTTCAATTAATTTCAAAGAACAAGTAACCTTATAAAGAATGTATAACCCCACTTAACAAACAAGAATATAACATTACGACATCATATAAAATCGACATATTCCTCAATTAGAGCACAAGAAGAGTTAATATACTTATATAAGAAATTTCAATGTGCTTAATATTCAATAACTTTCATTGCTCTCCAACGTAATCCAAGCCATCTCTATTCCCATAATTACCAATATAATGATTAACGTTCGTCTCTCTACACAACATCTCTTATATATTCACCGAACATAAACATACATCCTGAAAGTTAGCTCTTGGAGAGGCTATGTCACCCTAGAGGGGGTGAATAGGGTGATGAAGAAATTTACTTCGATTGAGGAATAAATTTCTCTCGAGTAGAGTTGGAGTCAAGGATGAACTCGGAAAAGACCTAACTAAGAAATCGAGTAAAGAATATAGAAGCGTAAAAGATCGAACAAGTAAACAATCCGAGTTTAGAGTGAACTCGAAAACCGGTAACACAGAATGTACATGGAAACCCTCTTGGGGCAGAAAAACACGGACCGTGCTAATCCAAGCACGAAGTCAAACCCACTATTTTGAATCCACAAAATACAGTAGACTAACTCAACCCAAGTTGCTCCCTTAGACAACTTCTTACAAGTTTTTCCTAGACTCGAAATTCCCTTATCTCGATCTAGTACTTCCTAGCTGAGATAACCCTTACAGCTAGGGACAACTACGCTGAGTTAACCCTTACAGCTCGAGTCAAGGGACCTTACTTAGAGAGTAAGAACAGAGTGTTTATAACCGAGTACAAGACCTTACAACTCGGAATATAATGAATTACGAGTTGGAGTTGTAAGTAGAAGATTGAGAATGAATACAATGACTTTTTATCAAGTATGTGTATTAACAATAGATTCGGCAATCTTCAAGTCTTGAGAGTTGACTTCTATTTATAGACGACCAGGCAGCTTAGCCGTTGTGTCCATCTTCCGACCAGAAGTTCCTTTATGACCGTTGTGTAGGATTTTCCGAGTCACTCATAAAGTATCCGTTGAAATATGAGCGTTGGACAACGGCTCTTGACTCCCTTGGAAGTGCCTAAAACCACTGGTGGTGTCTTCAAAAGTAAGGTGGAAACCACCATTGAGCTTAGTGTAGTCTGTTTCCATTTCGAAACGAGATAATCTCGGCGCAGTGTCCGAGGCTAGGTTAGAGGTGGAAAAAGCCTTGTCTCGCTGGTGATTTGACGTTTTGAAGTCGGTTACTTTTGTATTTCAAATTTAGGATAGCCTCGTTTGAATCACCTACAAAAGTAAATTAATTTGGTTCTCAAAGTATAAAATACTTTGGTCCAAGATTAGACACGAGATAATGATATAATTAAGATAATTAAGTTATTGATTATCCGGGGCAAAAAGGAATGGAATTTTCTGAATCTAATATTCATGAAAATCAAAATTCCATCCGAGTTAGTCTAAAAGATAATCAAGTTAACTAAAGAATATCGGAGAAAATAAACTTGATCTAGACCGAGCATGAATTCGAACTAAGATACCGAGTTAGAGCGATGAACAGATGATGTTTGAATCATGCTATATATCCGAGTGTCGATTGACTCGGAACCGAGTGAAACATGGTGAGTGCGAGATATGCTTTCTAAGTCACACGGAATCATGTGTAAATGCATGAGATAAATTCTTTAACACTCGGAGAAAATACTATATCACTCAGAAAAGTTTCTAAGACACGGGGAATGACTTGGAATCAAAACTTAATAAGTGAGAAAGTCTTATACCTGATTCCCTTGATAGAACTCGAAAGGTGAGATTTAAAGTCCGAGTCTTCAATCTCCCCTTTTGATGAAAGGCATTCCATACTTAGACGAAACTTTGTTAGTGACATAATTCTATTTTTGCATACTTGTATAGAGAATAAGAGCATACTAAAGTATCGGAACATGAAGCAATAAATTAGATACTCAGCAATTATCAATGAAAAGCATGTATTTTAACGAAGATGCTAAGTAAGAGAACATATAAGATGGAAACTCGGAAAATTGGAACAAAATGCATAACTTCATTAAAATTAAAAAATATGTACAAAGTGAGAGAGAGAGACTCCCCTAGACAAGAGAAAAAATTTTCTAATTCTCTAATTCTCCCCTTGCCTTTCAGCAAACAAAAAAAAATAAGAAGAATACAAGAAGTACAAGTTTGATGTCCGGATAAAACGAAAAAAAAATGAAAATAAAATGAAGAAATTAAGAAGGAGAAGGGTTCGTCCGAGTGGAAGAAGAGGGATGAGCGGAGCGCCGGTGCTGATAGGATCTTGACAATGTGCTTGAGCGCAGCGGAGGGAGGACTGGGATCTCTAGCATAGGCTCGGTTCCGAGTGGCTGACCCGGAACGAGGGGATCCAGAGGTTCTTCCTTTTGTATCTCGATAGGCTGGAGGGGATTGCTCGGGCTGACCCGCTATCGATTGTCCTTGTGCAACAAGGTCTTCGACCCACTCGGATCGCTGTCTGCGAGCTGAGTACTTCCGGATGAGCTTTAGGAGCACTTGTACCCTCACTGTTGCTCCTTGTTCTTCCTTTTGTTCCTCCCCTTGGCCGGAAGGAGCTGCCTCAGCCGCAGGCTCCTCGGCTTCTGCTTCTTCTTGATTTTCTTCTTCCTCCTCGCCTCCATCCGAGGAGGTCTTGGTCGGGCTCGAGGACTCTTCGGATGTGTCCGAGTCGCCTTGGTCCTGAGCTGCCTTGGACCGTCTCTCCTGGAGGAGCTCTATCGGCTCGCTCTGCTCCTTTACCAGGGCCCTCATCTCAATAAGCGGATTCTCGCTGCTTCTCGGATTTGAGATCGGGCGGTTTTCGGTTTATGGTCATAGACTTAAAGGAAGTCTTAAATGACTGGAGTATGTCCTTGAATTCCAACGACACAAAGCTGATTTTGTCCATGAAGGCGGAGGACAAAATGGAAGTGAGAGACTTAGAAGCACCCGAGGTGGAAGCACCACCAGGTGGGGCAGGAAGAGAAAGGGGGCATCTTTCCGAGTCCGAGAGGGCCTCGGCTCCGAGCTATGTACCCGGATACCAGGTTCGGTTTCCGGTACCCATACCCCGAAGCTTCTTTTGCCGACAACAACGGCGGCCTCGAAACAGACATTTGGATCCGAGGGAAGAGGAACTTTGAATTGTTTGAACACGAGGGTGAGAAGAGCATCAAAAGGAAGAGGGGTGTTCTTCTTGTTTTGGAGTTGAGCTGGCACAACTACCATTTGCTCAATGATAAAGGGAAAGAGGTCTATTTCGTAGCCCTCGAGAATGTCAAAGAGAGCTTTGAGGTGTTTGGAATTGGGATTCTCTTTCTTGGAGTGCTTGAGAGAAAAAGGTTCTCATCGGTAAGAAGCACGAGAAGACATGCTTCGACCTCGAGCTGAGTCACGGAAAAATTTTTGCGTGACCCGGGGAACTCTTTGGCATACTTTTCAAAGAAGTCGTCGGTGACCTCGGTGAAAGGAATTGGGTTGCTTGTTTAAGAAGAGAGAAGAAACCTTGAGCAGGACGATGGAGAAGAGAGGTGTTAATGCGAGCTGTGATGTTCCGAACCACGGAGGTTAGAACACCTTCGGAGCTGGTGACGTGAGTGTAAAACTCGGATACGAGTTCGGGGTATATGAACTCGCTGAAGCAAAGAAAATTATACACCCCTATTGATTGGATATGAGGCAACCACGAAAATTTGGTGGTTAGGAAAAAACTTATCATCCAGCGCAAGATCTTTGGGTGACAATAGGTTTAGAATTTGAAGGGCCTTCTTGGCTTTTGGTTCGAGGTTTCTTTGTAGCAGAGCCAAGAAAGTCGGGGTGAGAACCTCTTTTTGTCATCTTTGAGAGAAAAAGAGAGAGTAGGAAGGCTTGAGAAGGATGAGGAAAGAAGAACTCGAAGAGAGTAAGAGAGAGAAAATAAAAGAGTAGAAGAAAGAGTTGAGAGCGAGTTGAGCTTACTTGAGATGATCTTCACGAAGCTTGAAATAACCAGAAATCGCTGTAGACGCAAAGAGCTTGTGCGCGAAGTTTGGATTTCGAGAGAGAGAGTAAGTGAAAAGTAAAGTAATGAAATGAAGGAGAATAGTCGCTATTTATAGAGAAAGTAATCCTCCTTCGTATCCAGTTTTAATCGGCTCTTTGAACAGTCACCTCAAACCGGTGTGCGGTTCTCTCCTTCAACGGTTAGAATTCTAGCGGTTGCCGTCCAACGGCTAGTAGTTTGAAAACAGTGCGCGAGAGAGAGAAAAGATTTTGAAAATAAATTATGAAATTCTCCACTTGTCTAGAGATGATTTCGGAGAATTGATGTCCATTTTTCTCAACGTCCGAGTCGACTCGGCTCGGTTTCGAGTGACTCGAAGCTGGAAGCAAATAATAACTATCGGCTTAGTATCACTAAGTCAACTGAACTAATGGTTATCAGCGTATTGTAAACACATAACACATAATCATGCAAAGAAGTTTTCACATAGAAAGAACATAATTATGCATTTAACATACCAAGCTCATTCCTAATAAAACAAAGCCGATCTTCACCAAAAGGCTTAGTAAAGATATCAGCTAGTTGAAGATTGGTAGGAATGAAATTGAGTTCAATATCACCTTTCTCAGAATAATCTCTTAAGAAATGATACCGACCTCAATGTACTTTGTCTTTAAGTGCTAAACTAGATTTTTAGTGATGCTGATCGCACTCCGATTGTCACACTTGATTGGAACTGATTTGAAAGAAAGTCCAAGATCTCTCAAGTGTTCCTTTATCCATAAGATCTAAGCGCGGCATGCTCCAGCTGCAGTATACTCAGCCTCGGTAGTTGATAGGGTAACTGAGTTTTGCTTCTTTGAGTGCCAAGAAATTAAGGATTGACCCGAAATTGGCAAGCTCCTGAAGTGCTTTTTCTATCAACTTTGTATCCAGTGTAATCAACATCCGAGTATCCAGGTGAGAGTCGGTTACGAGTCTCTTGAGTACCACGGACCTAAATTACGAGTCCCTGCAAGATATCTACATATTCTCTTCATCGCGAGTGCGATGTGATTATTTGGGATTAGCTTAAAATCTTGCACAAAGACAGACACTAAACATTATGTCCGGTCTACTTGAAGTAAGATATAGTAATGATCCAATCATACCTCGATAGAGTTTCGATCTATTGCTTTACCTTTCTCGTCCGAGTCAAGTTTTATCTTTGCTTGCTCATAGGTGTAGCTGCGTGCTTTGCATCTTGGAGTTTATATTTTTCAGTAGCTCCTTGGTGTACTTTGATTGATGGACATAGATTCCATCTTTGTCTTGCTTGATTTGTAGACCAAGGAAGAAATTGAGTTCTCCCATCATACTCATTTGAAATTCCTTACTCATTAACTCAAAAAAGTCTCGACACAGAATTTCATTAGTAGCTCCAAAAATTATATCATCAACATAAATCCGAACGATAAGAAAATCTTTCTCCTTGGTTTTTATAAAGAGAGTCTTGTCGATCGACCACTTCTAAAATTATTTTGAACCAAGAAATTTCTCGAGTCTTTCGTACCAAGCTCTAGGAGCTTGTTTAAGACCATAAAGAGCCTTTTGAAGTTTGAAAACATGATTTGGAAAATCTGAGTTTTCAAAACCAGGAGGTTGCTCAACATAGACTTCCTCTTCAATAAAACCATTGAGAAAGGCACACTTAACATCCATTTGATGTAACTTGATATTCATGCTAGATGCAAATGCCAACGAGGATTCTAATGGCTTCAATTCGGCAACAAGTACAAAGGTTTCCCCACAATCAATCCCTTCTTCCTGATTGTAACCTTGAGCCATAAGTCTAGCCTTGTTTCGACTACCAACCCACCTTCATCCAGTTTGTTCTTGAAGACCCATTTGGTTCCTATGACTGGGTGGTCAGAAAGTCATTTGGTCGGAGTCCAGACTTGGTTTCTTTCGAATTGATTGAGTTCCTCTTGCATGGCCTCTACCCATTCAGGTTCATTTAGGGCCTCTAGTGCATTTTTGGGTTCGAGTCAATGATATGAATGCAGTGAATTCACATAGATTCTGGAGAGAGGAACGAGTTCTTACCCCACTTGTTGATATAAGATAATATGTTTTCTAGTGGATGACTAGAAGCATACTTGAATGCTCTACCTGTTCTCCGATTCATTAGATTTGTAGGTTGAACTGCTTGGTCTTCGAAGCTTGTTACGAGTGATCTTGTTCATCGGAATGTTCTTCAAGATTCCGAGCTACCTCTTGAGTTGTCTCATTCGAGTCACTTCATTCTAAGTGACTTCATTCCGAGTTGGTTGGGTCCGATTATTGACAGGCTCGCTTTTGTCAAGGTCGTTATCTCTACTAAGCTTCGGATCCGAAAATGATGATTCAGCTGGGTTTTCCTGTTCAATCTCATCAAACACAACGTGGATGGTTTCTTCCACTTTGTTAGTCTTCTTATTGAAAATGCGTTAAGTTTTACTATGAGATGAATAACCCGGAAAAATACCTTCATCCGACCAGAGCATCAAACTTGGTCAGGTGATCATTACCATTGTTGTGAACAAAACACTTACATCCAAAGGGTTTGAAATAGGAAATATTGGGTTTCTTCCCTTTATAGAGCTCATAAGGTGTTTTCTTCAGAATGGGTCCGATGAGGCATCTGTTCAACGTGTAGTTGGTTGTGTTGATTGCCTCGGCCCGAAATAGTAGGGTAGATTGTGCTCAATCATCATTGTCCTAGCTATTTCTTCAAGAGTTCTGTTCTTTCTCTCCAATACTCCATTCTGTTGAGGAGTTCTTGGTGCTGAGAAGTTGTGAGAGATACCATTCTTGTCACAAAACTCCGAGAATTCTAAGTAGTCGAACTCCCTTCTATGGTCGGTTCGAATTCTCTGGATCCGAGTCCGAGACTCAACTTGGATTTTTCTGCAGAGCTTGCTAAACTCCTTGAATGTTTCATTTTTATGCTTAAGAAAACACACCCAGGTAAATCGTGAATAATCATAAATAATAACGAGTACATATGATTTACCTTTGAGGCTCTTAATAGGGATTTCACCACATAAATTCATATGCAGCAGTTCAAGCACTTCGGATGTGGAAACTGTCTTCAGGGATTTGAATGATGATCCGACTTGTTTCCCTCTTGTGCAAGCTTCACAAATTTTGTCTTTCTCAAACGCACGGTTAGGCAAACCTCTAACTAAACCATGAGATGCCAATTTTCTTAATATTATGCATGCTAACATGACCTAATCTACGATGCCACTTCCATGAGTCATCATGAAGTGATGCTTTTAAAGAAGATAAATTCCGACTCGGGTCAAAAAGAGGAATAATATAAGTGTTACCTGATCTCTTACCTGAAAGTTTGATCTCCTTGGTAGTGTCATCGAAATGTAACATTTGGTTTAAGTGAATCTTACCTCTTGACCTTTATCACATAATTGGGAGATGCTTGAGCGATTATACTTTAATCCTTCGACAAGGTAAACTGGGCTGACTAGATTGCTTCTCTTTCCAATCTTGCCTATCCCAATTATCTTGCCTTTGCTTGTCATCTCTAAATGTGACTTTTCCACCTTTGTACTCCTCTAACTCGGAAAAGAGTCCCGAGTCTCCCGACATATGGCGTGAGCATCCACTGTCAAGGTACCGGTGTCCTTTTGATCTTTTCGAGTAACCTGCAAAACAGAGACAAACTAACCCTTCTCACTTCCTCTAACGAACCCAGTAACACTCTTTACTGTGGTCCTTTTACGAGGAAGAAGGTTTTTCGGAACCCAGATTTGAATGACTTTGGGTTTAGTCCGATTCCGAGTCTTCCATTTAGAGAACCGAGTTTGTGTCTCTTTCTTTTGAAAGGTTTTTCCTTTTGTAAATGATGGAGATGGTTTTCTCCTAAAAGCTGGTCTGCAGGCTCAGTCCTTCTTTCATTCTTATGAGTGGGATCGTGCTCAGCTTTCTGAACTTTACGGTTCTGGAATCCTTTTGAAAAGCTCCGAGTAGGAATTGGATTCCTCCACTTTGTTAAAACCAAGACCTTCCTTTCTGAATGAGACACATTGAGATCCCAAGAGCATGTCAAGGTTTTTTGACCTTGAGTAAAGTTTAAAACAAGATCTTGAGACTCATTGAGCTTTTGCTTTAGCTACTCATTCTCCTTTCCGAGTAACTCGGACTCGGTCTCATTGATTTGAGCACTAGTCTTGAGTTCTCTAAGTGTGAGTCTCGAGTTTTCCAACTCATTTTTTAAAGAGATGCTCTCGAGAGGAAATTGAGTCAAGTTGTTCTTTAAAGTGAGAAGAATCAGAATTGGACTTTTCTTCCAAAGTGAAAATATATTTAGCTAAGTCAGCTTTGGAGAATTTGAGAAAGTACTCAATTACCTCTTGAGGATTAGCTTCCTTATTTTCCGATTGATCCGAGTCCGACTCTGTTTACGCTTCGAGTTAGAAAGTGCCATCGAGACACTTTGAGTCATCCGAGTCCTCGTCGTCTTCGATGAGTCCTCGTCACTCCATGTGGCCACCATAGCCTTTTTCTTCTTTCTGTCCCGTTTTCTTTTTGGACAATCCTTGACTATGTGTTCCTTGCTGCCACATTCAAACCCGGAGTTCTTAGTCAAAGACAACTTTGAAGGGGAAGAGTATTTACCTTTTCTGTCCTTCTTGTCTTTCTTATAGAATTCTTCTCTTGGCTTCTTATCCCATCTCTTATGCTTCATCATTCTCTTGAAGCCTCTAGCAATAAGTGCCATGGGATTCTCTTCGAGTCAAAAGAACTCGAGATATGCTTCTCTGGTTTACGAGGCTTTCAGCGCAATGTTCTTTTTGGTGCTGACCTCTGCGTCCTCTTCTTCAAGGTGGATCTCATAGGTGAGAAGCTTCCCAATGAGTTCGTCTGGCTTCATTAGAGCTAAGTTCTGAGCCTCTTTGATAGTTGTCACCTTGGGACCCCATCTTTTCTTGGGTAGGCTTCTAAGTATCTTTCTGCACATTTCCTCATGGGAAATCTTCTTGCCCAAAGATTTGAGATTATTGGTAATCTCGGTAAATCGGATGAACATCTGAGTGATGTTTTCTTCTTGCTCCATCTTGAACAGCTCATATTTATGAAGATATTGACTTATCTTTGCTTGTCGACCTGGCTTGTTCCTTCATAAGTGTTGACCAATGTGTCCCACACTTCTTTGGTTGTGTCACGAGCGGACACTCGGTTGTATTCTTCCGAGCTGATGGCGCATATAAGGATGTTCATAGCCTTGATGTTCTTTCCGAACTTTTCAGCTTCATCAGCTGTGAACTCTGCCTTGATCTTGGGCATGAGTCTTGTTTTTACAGTCTTCATGGGAGTGTAGTTTCCTTGTTGTATGATATTCCGGACGTCTTCATCATGATCCAGGAGGAAACGTTCCATGAGTTTCTTCCAGAGTGCACTAAGTTGGATCCTTTTAACTTTGTTGGTCTGCTGGAAGATCTTCCTTCATCGAACTCTCCATTGTTCCGAGCCATTTGATCTTTAAACCTTTGGATGGTTAGATCCTTTCCGAAAGGCTAGGCTCGATACCAATTAAAAGTTAGCTCTTAGAGAGGCTATGTCACCCTAGAGGGGGTGAATTGGGTGATGAAGAAATTTGCTTCGATTGAGGAATAAATTTCTCCGAGTAGAGTTGGAGTCAAGGATGAACTCGGAAAAGACCTAACTCGAAATCGAGTAAAGAATATAGAAGCGTAAAAGACTGAACAAGTAAACAATTTGAGTCTAGAGTGAACTCAGAAAACTAGTAACACGGAATGTACATGGAAACCCTCCTGGGGCAGAAAACCACGGACCGTGCTAATCCAAGCACGAAGTCAAATCCACTATTTTGAATCCACAAAATACAGTAGACTGACTCAACCCAAGTTGCTCCCTTAGACAACTTCTTACAAGTTTTCCTAAACTCGAAATTCCCTTATTTGATCTAGTACTTCCTAGCTGAGATAACCCTTACAGCTAGGGACAACTATGCTGAGTTAACCCTTACAGCTCGGTCAAGGGACCTTACTTAGAGAGTAAGAACAGAGTGTTTGTAACCGAGTACAAGACCTTACAACTCGGAATATAATGAATTACAGAGTTGGAATTGTAAGTAGAAGATTGAGAATGAATACAATGACTTTTTATCAAGTATGTGTATTAATAATAGATTCGGCGAGTCTTCAAGTCTTGAGAGTTGGCTTCCATTTATAGATGACCAGGCAGCTTAGCCGTTGTGTCCATCTTCCGACCGGAAGTTCCTTTATGACCGTTGTGTAGGATTTTCTAAGTCACTCATAAAGTATCCGTTGAAATATGAGCGTTGGACAACGGCTCTTGACTCCCTTGGAAGTGCCTAAAACCACCGGCGATGTCTTCAAAAGTAAGGTGGAAACCACTGTTGAGCTTAGTGTTGCGATTTCCATTTCGGAAATAGACAATCCTGACGTAGTGTCCGAGGCTAGGTCGGAGGTGGAAAAAGCCTTGTCTGCCTGGTGATTTGACGTTTTTAAGCCGGTTATTTTTGTATTTCAAATATAGGATAGCCTCGCTTGAATCACCTACAAAAGTAAATTAATTTGGTTCTCAAAGTATAAAATACTTTGGTCCAAGATTAGACACACATAATGATATAATTAAGATAATTAAGTTACTGATTATCCGGGTCGGAAAAGGAATGGAATTTTCCGAGTCTAATATTCATAAAACTCAAAATTCCATTTGAGTCGAGTCTAAAAGAGAATCAAGTTAACTAAAGAATATCAGAGGAAATAAACTTGATCTAGACCGAGCATGAATTCAAACTAAGATACCAGAGTTAGAGCGCAGAACGGATGGTGTTTGAATAATGCGATATATCCGAGTGTCGATTGACTCGGAACTAAGTGAAACATGGTGAGTGCGAGATATGCTTTCGAGTCACATAGAATCATGTGTAAATGCATGAGATAAATTCTTTAACACTTAGAGAAAATACTATATCACTCGGAAAAGTTTCTAAGACACGAGGAATTATTTGGAATCAAAACTTAATTAGTGAGAAAGTCTTATACCGATTCCCTTGATAGAACTCGGAAAGGTGAGATTTAAAGTCCGAGTCTTCACATCCTATAAATATTTCACATAAAAGGCCATATTTGATTCCTAACATATAGTAAATGCTAGCCATCTATGTTTTATTTTTCTCTTATTTATTTGTTTTATTTATTTTTCAAATATAGTCAAATACCACAAGTATATGTATTCATTGCTAATAACGTTTACAAACGTTATAGATTCCCATTATTTTTAATTATGAATCGACATGCGTTGTAAGACCGAAGTAAAAGTAAAAGGTGCATTTTCAAATGTATTTGACGCAACTATTACTTTTGTTTATAGAAGATTATATTAAATTCTCCGATACAATACTATGAGATGATGAATGCTTTGAGAATTACTACGATACGTTACCTAAGATACATAGGTGTAACAAATGAACCAATATGTACGTAATGAACTTAATCTCCTATTTCCTCCAACACTTAATGGCATTGACCAATACACGTAGGATCCTATAGCTCACGGTGACTCTAAACCTTGGCTCGATACCAAATCCGTAACGCCCCCAAAACCCATAATCACCGGTTTAGTCATAATGACTGAGTAACTAGTAACTAACGCAGCGGAAAAGAGAGTTAAAAGCGTTACCGCCGCTCTTTAACAAAGAGCAAGGCAACTACCGAAAACATACAAACATAACCTATTAGGTTAAGGTTCAATATACGTAGGACGCCCAAATTATAACAATATAACGGCAACAAGTTATCGAGCACCATCATGACTATAACTTATTAACCAAAGCATACACAACTCCCACACATCATGTTCTTGACTATCACTTGTGAGCCTCTAAGTCTTGATGACCAAAATGAACTCATCTGTTTTCCTCTCGCATTAGTCTTACCTAAAACAAAACAGAGAAAAACATTTCGAAATAATGAGTCGGAGCTCAACACGTTTATCCATGTACTTGTAAATAATTTATGTGAAGATATATTTATTTGAGCGCATGCATTTCAATTCATTTATAAATCAGACAGGAAGAATATAGTAAAACAATTATTCATTTATTATCCGAGTGGCTCCTTACGATCATCGGTTTCCCTAAATATGCGCATACTCGGACCGATCGGCAAAGTCCGGTTGATAATGGCCAAATATATATGATATGATCATGATCATGATATAACATGATTAATATGGGGCGGGCCACATAATTAGGTGACAAATAATATTTGAAATGGTTCATTTCATTAAGTAAACCATTGATCTTGTTATGTAAAAACATATGGGCTTTTGTAAGGTACAAGCAATAAACGTACCTTAAGCCTTGGTGTTTCCTTTTTTTGATTCATGTTGAAATGACGACTTAGATGACCGATGTCGATTGCCTTAACAATCAAATTAAAGTAAAATATTTCATTAATAAGACCAATACTTCAAGTAATTTGATTATTATTATTATTATTATTATTATTATTATTATTATTATTATTATTATTATTATTATTATTATTATTATTATTATTATTATTATTATTATTTCTACTACTTTTGATTAAGCGAATTTCATTTAGGTAAGACATTTCTTAGCTTGTGAATGTCATGAAGTGTTAATTTCAATTAATTATAAATTATTTAAGAACTACGTCCTCAACTAAAATCGGTCTCCTTTATCGATATTAATTCCCAAAATCCATTTACCTTTCTCCTTAAGTTGACTCCAAATACTTTAATCCATCTCTTTTATCTTATGCACCTTGCCCCTTAATTTACTTATGTCACCAAAATTGCTTAAATCTTACCAATAACTTGAATTACTCAAATTCCAAAAATCACCTAATTTACTTAAGTCATAAGAATCACTTAATTTCAGTGAATCACTCAATTCATTTATTTTCCTTAAATCCCTAAATTAACTTATTTTCTTTAAATTATTAAAATCGCTTAAATTACTTAAATTATTTAAACCACTTGATTTACTTAAACGACTAAAATCACTTAAATCTCTCCATTTAATTAAATTACTTAAATCATTTAAATTACTTAAATCAATTAAAGTGCTCAAATTACTTAAATTAACTAAATTGCTTAAATTATATAATTTACTCCCAATAATCTTCAAATTTCTTATTTGCGGTCCATAAGTTCCTCAAGACATTATTTCATCCCAAACTTGCTCAAACTTGACATGCATGTCCATTCCTCAACTTTTAAATTTTCATCAAGTTTCTAATTACCATCATTGATCATATTTCTTCCCCCAAATTGCACAATCCATAATCATTCATCCAATAATCCTAGTATCCATAATCACACAAAATTTTCTTTTGAAATTCAAATAACCTTCATAAATCTAATTTCCATTTCCATAAACATTCAACCATAATAATTTCAATGCCATTTTTTTTCACAAACACAACCACACATTAACCCTCTAAAATCTTATGTTTATAGAATAATTCCTTGCATGCAACATTTAAGTAATTATCTTCAAAATTGGGGATAAATTAATGGAGGATTTGAGGTTTTGTAGATTATACCCAAGAATCACAAGGAGGAGAAGAGTTCTTTGGGGTGGTTGGTGGTGGTGGCTGCAGTCTTTCTCCGATGATGGAATGATGACGACGGCGACTCAACGACGGCGAGCAGGTGCGTGGCGGCGAACCGGTGGCCGGTGGTGTGCAGCAGGCGGCTGCTGTTCAAGCCCAACAGCAGGTGGCGCCCACGGTGTAGCACCAGGCTACTGCTTCTAGCGACGAGGAGGGGCAAGTGGCGGTGGGCTACGGCGGAGACCGGAGGGCAGACGGTGGTGGTTGCCGGCGGTAGCAAGGGTGACAGCGAGATGGGTTGAGTATGGTGGTGTTTTTGGGGAAAAGGAAGAAATGAAGGGTGTGGGTTTTGGAGATTTGAATTGAGTTAAATAGGCCCCTCTTCAATTTTATCTTTCCTCCCTTTGCTGAAAAATTCATCTCAAAATTCCTCTTTTTTTTCCCATTTTGGGCTTCCAACTTTTATCCCAAGCCCAATTCCTCAAATTATTAACCATAAGTTTGCAAAAAATCGATTTTGCGAATTTTTCCGTTTCGGATAATAAATTTTTCTTATTTGCATAAAAAATTTAACTCTTAATAATTTCAACAATATTTTTCTTATTTAAATTCCTCGGATTATCGTGGAATATAATTTTTAACTTAGAGTCATGCATTGTTAACATCATCCGAGTCCTGCAAACGCATAACATAATGATTTGAACATATACGTAACATATATATATATATATATGAAATGAAAATTTGAATTGAAGTGCACACGCTCATTGATAAATTATTAATTAATTAATTAATTAATTAATTATTAACGTATTAGATTAGGGTCGGGGTGTTACAAGACTCTTTGGATGAGGTCATGATGGGGTTTACTTCGCCTTGTTGGCCATTTTTGGAGGAAGATTGTGCTTTGACTGTGAGTGACGTATTGGTGTCACAAGCAAAGGTGTCGGACGTACTAGTGTGGTACGTGCTGGTGTGATATGTGCTAGTGTGGGACATATCGGTGTGGACCGTACCGGTGTTGAAGTAGACTTCTTATTTCCTAGATGCTTAGTGCTTGGATTCTCAATTTGAGTAGGATTCCCTATCCTGTTTCCCAAAAGAGTACGAGCTCAAGACCGGCTTGTGGAAAATTTTTAGGGGAGATAGGGCTCAAGTGCTTGACCCAAGGAACGACTGATCCTAAAAGAAAAGAAAATAATATGCTTTTTTATTTGGATGGACATAAAAAATGTAACTGGACCAAAATGAAACGCAATGGTGCACATGGAATCCCTTAGATCGGGATGAATTTGATTTGGCAAAGTGTAAACAAAGATTCTCCTAATTAGAGATGAATGCAAACAAAGAGTCACCTAATTTGAGATGAATTTTACTTTAGCTAAATGCAAACGAAAGACTCTCCTAATTACGAGATGAATTTGACCTTGGCTAATGCAAAAATGGTATCAACTAGTTTGGCCGAGTACTAGACACTTCGAGTGCGTATATGTGCGCGAGTCGACTCCAGTCGTTCTATATGAATAAGCATTGAATGAATGCCACTAGGGATATTAAACATGGATGCTAACGTGGTTAAGGTAAGTGTAGAGGGAGAGTATGAGTGAGAGTGGAGAGTAGATAGTGAGCTGGGGTGGGCAGCAAGTAATTCTCGTTTTAGGTTTTCTACGCATACTTTTTATTATAGTTCAATGAAAGAACCATAGTAATCAAGATTCTATTACTATGGTTCTTTCATTCAAACGTAGTAAAAGGTGGAACGAGTGACCTATTACTAAGGTTTAATGAAATAACCGTAGTAGTAGGTGTAATAAAAGACCACTAATTTACAAAAATATCACCGCCTCATTTTTTAGGACGATTTTTGTTTTTAACCGTCATAAAACACCTGTAATGGAAAGGCATATCTACCGTAGTGAAAATAAAAAATATATATCATAAAACAATTAAAATATTTAATAAAAAAATAAATAACTCTAAACTTGGAAAAGAGTAAGACAGAAAACCCTAAGAATACAATTGAAAAATAGAGACTTAATATTCTTATTTTCTTTTATTTTTTTCAATGTTTGTAAACTTAATAGAATTATCATAAAAATGGTAAAATAAAAATATTAAAAAATAAAATCTAAATCTAATAATTTATATCATAAAAATAAAAACCCAATAATAAAGAATGAAATTGAACATTACATTGATATTCAGAGTGCCACGAGAAACAATTAAAAGTATATATATTTAATTACATTAATAAAAATGGAATCAAACTGACGTCCTTCGTAATATACATTTTGATTTTACATTTTCCTCCTTTTTTTCTATTAATTCCCTTATGTTTCTTTCACTCATACCTAATAATCTTTGATCCCTCCAAATTCTTGAATTAATAAGCTTAATTAGATAAATAAGTTTTTAAATAATGATATTATAAACTAATTATTTATACTATGAAACTTTTACATGCTATGTAATACGTGGAACAAAAAAATTAATATTTAATTTAAATTATAAATAATGAGAATTAAAAGAAATAATCATTTGAATAATTGACAAATGATAACACAAAGGTAATACAATATTGATTTCAAAAGAGTGCATCACCACTTAATTAAGATCTAAGATTTAAAATTTTAAAAAATCTATTACATTTAGAAATACTGACAATGGTCATTAATATATAGTTACCTATTAATAACAAATTTTAGGGAGTAAAAACAGTGAAAAGAAAAAACAAAACATAATATGGTATAGAGCTTCAAAATGGATGATATAAAAAACTCTTGATCATCGCTGACTACTTTTCACGTTACAAGATCATATCCAAGCATTGAAGTCACATAACTAACCAAAATTCCCTAAATTATTGCAAAAGTTTGATATTAAGCAAATCACATATTGATCGAGGAGATTAAGTTTTTAAATAATATTGGGGTAAATTTTATAAATTTAGCAAGCACATACCTTAATTTTTCAACCGGATTGCCAACAATCGTTAGATGGGTTTGTAGGGCAATTATATTGCAAGTGTACTTCTTTGAATATATAAAAACTAATGCATGCATTTGATTTTAAAGTAAAAAGAAAAAAAGTGGAAGAGGATTGAAGCAAATAAATGAGGGGGAGTGATCTAAATACTTTGTTAGAGTTCTCATCTATCTATAATATTATAAAGGAACAGTTGATTTGACTTGGTCAGGGGTAATTGTTAAGAGTCGAACATAATTACCACCCTTTGATCTCGGGGTCTGTTAATCTCAGCCATCAACAAAATTTATTGGAAAACTTTTACCTACGTTATCCCCCTCTCCTCACATCCAGTTAACCTCCAAAAAAAAGAAACCATGAACAAGTGAAGTTCAAATGTGTTGACCTTATATATGCAATGCGAATGGTAGCAAGTTGGGTGTCATTCCTCAATTGAGTAAATTGACAATTTATTTTTTATTTGCATTTATTTTTAGCTCTTTTAATTTGGATTTAATTACGCAAATTAGGTTTTTTTTCCAAATTTTGTGTCATCTGCTTCTTAGGTAACTCAATTGTTCATATTTTTGTTTTTTTAAAAAAAGAATGGTTTAACTCTATGAATTCGGGTATAATTTTGAAGATTAAAGATTTTTTTCCATCTCCTTTCCAGTCTTATGTCATTCTTTACCGGGGTAAGTTTTTTTTTTCTATTTTTTAACATTTATTTAATTTCTTGAATAAAGTTTTAATTTTGTGAATTACCCTTTAATATTTCAAGTTTATGTCATCTCAAGTTTTTTTCTTTTTTTTTTTTTGTGAATTTGGGTTCAGTTTTGTGAATTTACTTCCAATTTCTTCAAGAGTATGGGTAGATTTTCAATAAAATTAGCTACCAACATTTACCTATTTCTGTGAGTGAAATCAAAAATTAGGACAGAAATTATTAACTAGACGTTTAGTCCGATCTAACAATAATTTGTCAATTTATTCTTGAATGTATTCTCCATTCCTAATTTGCGTATGATCATCTATGTAATTCTCCGTTTCATGTCTACCTACTATTGAATAATGGTGGATAATAACGTGGATAGCATTATTTGGTATAATCATCTGGGTGGTGATCTTGGTTATATTCTCTGTTCTTAGTTTTATGCTATTGTTTGTTTTGTGATTGAGCATATGTATACACTTGAGTAAATGACATACTATTGGTTCGTTATACTTGAATTGGAAAATTTCAGAGTTGGGTTTTTGATTTTGAAAGGAGAAAATGAATGTTGTATCCCTACTGTAGAGCTAATACATTGATTATATAACTTCTTTCTTTTAGTTTCCTTTTTACCTGAAAGTAATATTAAATGGTTATTAAAAAATATTTCCTCTTTTTTATTTTTCGATTTGCATAAATTGACATATGAATGCAACCCACATTTGATTTATGAAGTTTTGAACCTCTTGCTCAAGATACATATAAGCTCTTAGATAATTTCGACAATTATTTGTATATGAATTAATTTTGATGAATAAAGCAGGCTATATGTGATGCTTTACGTAATTGTTTTTCTTTTTATGAATTAGTTCATCGCCTGTGTTAGTTAGGATATTCAAAACGTAAAAATCTAAGTGTTTCACCTCATTAGTATGTTATTTGGTGTCCATATGCTAATCCACACGAACGTCTTATAAAATGTTTATATCTAATATATCTCTTTCATGGAAGAAGTATTTGAGCTTATAGATAATATGGTTGTTAGTTGATACCCAATTTGTTTAGGCTTTTGGTTTGTTAAGATGGATATAGTGGAGGTGGCTGAAGAGATTGTGATGAATGATGGAAAATAACTTCACTTGTAACGGAAGGGTTTGAGGAGGTACATGTACACAACCTAAGGAGGTAAAAGAGGGTATGAGTGTTGTTTGTTGTCAAAGGGATGAGTTAGATACAAGGAAAAATATTTAATCTATTACCGTTATAGAAGAAGAATACTATTGACCATTATGGGAGTGGATTGCAGAGTGTAAATAGATTGTGATCATTGATTTCATTTGCTAGAATATTCGGTTGATGCTTAAAGAATTGAACAATACAAAGGGAAGGAGTGATAGAGAGATAAAGAAGAAGATGAATCTATAGGGTTTTAGTTTTTCTAAATGAGGAGGGAGGAGTGGTTTATGGAAAATATGCAAGGTTTGAGGGTAAAAAGTGAGAATAAATGTCTTGACAATTCAAATGACGTGGAAGCTAAGGGATGGTTGAAACCGAGGGCGTATATTCGGTTGATGCTAGAAGAATTAAACAATGTCACTGGGGATGTCGGATAGAGAAGATGATGAATTTTTTTTTTTTTTGGGGGGAGGGGTTTTGTGTTAGGATCGGGGTTCACAATAATGAGACTTTGGACAAAAGAAAAATGAAGAAGAATTTGAAATACAAGATTTTAACGTGGAAAAACCCAAACCCGGGAAAAACCACAAAACCGATGCACTAGACTTGAGTAGTTTACAAGAATTTCTCTCAAGCTCTCCCTAGCTTACACACTTGTAATTCACTACTCACACACATACAACAATGAAAGATAACACTGATTATATAGCCATAACCAGTCAAACTACATTTACAAACCTTAAACCAAACATTTAGAGGCATTAAACATGCATTAACTCACAAGAAACCGACGTAAAACGCTTCGAACCATGCAGCCCAAGAGCCACACACCCGGCACGGGCTGTACCAAGCAGCACAGGCCTGTGCTGCTGGCACGGGCCGTGTCACGTGTAACGCCCCCAATCACCATTATCTAATAATCCCTGACTTAGAGAATATTATGTATGGCCGCAGCGGAATATAACGATCGGAGACGTTACCGTCGTCCTAAGAATAGGACCAGGCTAAGTAAATGAAATAAAAATGAAATACAATTTGCATATCTAAGTGTTACATGTGGGTTGGGTCCTTATGATGATAACTACTTACAACCCAAGTGGTTAAGGCACACATAGTGTTTGAACGGGGACCCAAGATATGACTTATAGGCTTGCTTGCATATATTTCGATACAATCTCATATACTTCTTTAACATGAGAACTTACACAACCTCTAATGATCTTCAAAATTAGTCTCAAGCCACGATTGAGATGGAATCACTCGTGAGCATCTATACACCATCGAAACCACAAATGCAACATGTCCAACTATATTTCGCCTTCGTCGGTCTTGGTAGGTAATTGACTGTTCAACAATGCTTTTCCTAAAACAAAAACAGTAAAATATTTCGAAAAAGTAAGTCCAAACTCAATACGAACATTCCTGAACAGTCAAATTGTTTTGAAAACATTTTAATTGAGCGCGTGCATTTCAATTTATTTTAGTTTGAAATCGAGAGGAGAGAATATGGATCAAACCCGCTTGCTAGGTTATTATCCGAAAGTGGAACCCCTTGTATAATTGATGCGATCTTTGATGAGTTTTTGTTGTTTGAGCCAATCTTCTTATTTTTTCCTTACTTTTAATTGCCACCTGAATATTCCATAAGTCCATTATGGATTTTTCTCATTAAAATTAATTTTATTTATTTTTTTATTTATTTTTTGGTTAGGCCATTATTTCCTTGAAAATAATACATACTGATAATATCACAACTATCTTTCACAACTAATAATTTACCCCTTTTATTTTATTTAAATTTATTATTATTATTATTATTATTATTATTATTTTATTTAATTACTTAATTTATTTTAATAACGTTGTTTATAAGTTGTACGATCTACTTTAAATATAATAGTTCGCTTGAAATATAATATTAATGGTCCTATGACCATATACCTTTACATTTATATTCGAGATATATATATATATATATATATATATATATATATATATATATATATATATATATATATATATATATATATATATATCTAAATTTTCTTTTTAAACATATGTGTAAATTACAATCATTATTATGACATTTTCATTGGAGGCCACTTCATCGCCTTAGCTGCATAACACACATATAAAAATAATTTTAAATATAAAATATCAAATTGATTGAAGTGCGCGCGCTCTATTATGTAAATTTTGTAATCAGTAAAATAAATAATGTGGTTTAGGGTCGGTTTGTTACATCACGGGACACGGCCAGCCCGTGTCCGGTGCTGGTCATTGTCGAGCTGCATTGTTTTCGTCCGGCATGATCCGTGGTCGTTGCCTCTTGCCGGTGTTCACCGTTTCTTGCCCCGTAACGCGATTTTCCGAGCCCAAAACATCCATTAGACTTCATAATCCCAACAATATCCTACTTGGAGACTAATGGCTCACCTCCTTTGTTGCATCCATTTAGCCACCGAAACTTGGCCCTTTCAACATGAGAGACCCATCAAGGCCTTGAACCACCTCAATGTTTCACTACCTTCACCTTGGACTAACTCCTTCACCGGATTCCCGCTATCCAAGCCTTCAAGCCTGTAATGCCCCCAATCACCATTACTTAATAATCCCCTCATTAGGGACTATTACATAAGGTCGCAGCGGAAGGTAACGATCGAAGGCGCTACCGCCGTCCTAAAAATAGGACAAGGCTAAATAATTTGAAATAAAATGAAGTACGATTTGTGCATCCACTGTTATATTTCCAATGATTCCGTTAGGAGTAACTACTTATTACCCAAGTAGCTAGGTCATCCCAAAACACAGGTCACTCGTTCAAGCAACGTAATATTTATACAACCTAAACTTTTGTTTAACCCACAAAATAATATGCAACGTACAGTAATTCCCAAGGTCATACCTAGACCCTGGTTGAGGGTAAAATCACTGTGAGCGTCTATGTACCTTCAGATTTGCGAGTGTCACGTGGCTGGCTAGGGTTTGCCTTCGTCGGACTTAGTAAATGGTTGATTGTTCACCCATGCTTCTTCCTAAAACAAAAACAGTAAAATATTTGGAAAAGTGAGTCGAAACTCAGTACGAACATTCCTGCGCATCGTAAAATAACTTTGAAGAATATTTTGATTGAGCGCGCGCATTTCAATTCATTTTAGTTTGAAATCGGGGGAGAGAATATAAGTAAAATTGCTTGCTGGTTATTATCCGGAAGTGGAACCCCTTGGTAATTGATACGATCGTTGAGCAGTGTCACCCCAGGCCGATCGATAACCCGAGTTGATGCCCGCGCGGGTATAATTGGCGGGCCTAAGCCCTTGGTAATTGGTAATTGGGCGGGGACCACTTAATTAGGTGGCAAAACTTGCCTTGTAAATGATTCATTATTAATTGCATATATGAGAAATGTTGAGATTTGATGAAACATGTGAGTTTTCGAAAGGTACGGGCAATGAACGTACACTGAATTGAGAATATTTGTTACTCCCCTTTTGCAGAAATTTGAGTCACCGACTATTCGGCAACGGAAGTGGCCTCAGTTCCGTTTAAAATAGATTTCTAGGGTTAATGATGTTTTCTTGAGTTTTAATGCTTGAATTTGTATAAGCTTTAACAATTTATTTTATTTCCTATATTCGTATGAAGATCGATTAAACTAATGTTTGTATTACTCAGCTTTCATTGCGTTTATTGAATACAATTCATATTAATTAAAGAAGTTGACTAGGCTAACTAAATACCCAATGATGTTGGTGTTATTCGATTTGCTAGTTGACTTGGATTAAAAATGGTGTACATATATATACATGCCTAAACACTTATTTTTAATTCATTCCTCACTCCTCCCTTCTCTGCACTCAAATCCCATAGTTACGTAATTAATTAATCCGGTGAATGCCCTTCCATCAGGAGGTTTCACAATTTTGCCAATTCGTCCAAAATTCATATATACACCATTTTAAGGGCTTAAGCATTATTTCCTCTACGGAATTCACATTCACAACCTCAATTTGGTATACTTAAAGTTCAAATTTCTCTCACACTTCTACATACACATTCCCTTTTGTTTGCTCAATTTAACCATTCCTAACATATAACAAATCCATCAATTTACCCAATTCTATAATAAAACATCTCCCAAACTCATTCACTAATTCATAATCTCCCCTTGAGAATCACATTCGTTCTCATTCATACACAACCAATCCATCAAAATGCCACAACTCGCTTATTCACACCAATTCGAATTTTCCCCAAATTAATCCTTAAATTCACTCCACAACCATATTTGTAATCATATACTTCAATTTACAACTACAATTGTTCAAATAAATAATGAACTTGATAATTTAGGGTTTAGGGCTTTTACCTTCGAATTCGCAGAGGAGGAGTCAAGGAGAGGAGGTTGGGGGTGCTCGATTGCTTTGGCGACTGCGGGCAGCACCGGCGTCGAGCTCCGACGGCCGTGTTGCGGGTGGTGGTTGGCGGCAGAATGGGTTGCTGCGGGGGAGGCAGGGCAACTGCCCGTGCGCGAGCGACAGCGGGAGAGAGGGAGAGCGGTGGCGAGTGAGGTGTCGAGCGTCTCCCCGATGACGCCGGCGTCGGCTTCGGCCGGCGTTGGTGGCGCCGATGGCCGGAGCAAGCCGCAGATGGAGGCGAGAGGAAAGAGCGAAGGCGCGCGAGGGAGAGCGAGACGAGAGCAATAGCGTGAGGAGGGAGGCCGGTGGCCTTCGGCCGGTGCTAGCGCCGGCTTCTACCCGGCGTTGGCGGTGTCCGGTCGCCGAAACCGGCACTGCTGAGAGAAAGCGTGGGCGGGGAGAAGCAGAGGAGGCAGGGGAAGGGGAGGACGAAGGAGCACGGGAGAGAGAGGATGAGCTCGAATGTATTTTTAAGTCGTCTAACATATTCTAGAGAATTCTTTCTCTGGATTTTTCCTTAGAAAAATCTAATTTGGTTATTTTATTATTTTGATTTATTTCTTTATTTACTTATTTTGTTTTCTTTTATTGTTACTTTTAATTTTGTTTTAATAATGATGTTCACAAATAAAAATCTCATTATGATATTTTTATTAGGGCCACTTCGTCGCCTTAGCTGCATAACACATGTATAAGGATAATGTAAATACAAAATATCGAATTGAAGTGCACGCGCTCAATTATATAAGTAGTGTAATTAATAAAATAAATAATGTGATTTAAAATAAATAATTGTGATTTAGGGTCGGGTTGTTACAAAGCCCATTACCATCACCCGACGTAAACTCCCACTCGAATCGATCTATATTTTGCACACTTTCACCATGCACAATAAGCTCACCGGCTTTAGTCAATAAAACATAATGAAGAAATAATTTGTACCTTCGGACTTTACCTTCCGTAGACAATGCCACGTTCTTCATTATCCCGAATTCTTGCAAATTTCCTTCCGGAGCACTCGATGACCCGTTTGTAGACCCAACAAACACCATGTCATCCTTATCAACTCCCACTACAGCAGAATCCACACCAAGTCCTTCATCCCGAAGACTCCCATTGGAATTGTTAACCCCGACATCCAAAACTAAGTCACTACCATCCCCGATATAGTATAAAGAGCCAGATTTTATACCCTTAGCCACTACCAATGCCCCCATAACAATTTTCCAGCCACCATTGCCAAGCTTCATTAGGTATCCTCACTCATCCAATTGAATCACCGAAATCAAATTTTTCGCCAACCCCGAATATACCTAATACCTTGCAATGTCCAAAACCCCCACTTGAGGTTTTGATCCTCACTTCCCCTTGCCTAGAATGTCCAAGCTCTTCCCATTTGCTACTAAAACTTTCCCAAGTTTTCCCGCAACAAAATTGTGAAACAAGCTTCTACTAGACCCGGAATGAAACAACGCCCGAATCCAACACCCAAGACTCAAAAGGACTTTCCGCACTAACTACATGCGCATCACCTACATCTTCCATGGAATTTAACGAACTCCGATCATTAAACTTTTAGGACAAATTTTCTTGAAATGTCCCTTATCCCCACAGCCCCAACACACAACCTCCCCTGGGTTTTGGGACCGTCCCCTTGCTTTGGATTTTCCCCGACCACTTTTCCCTTGTTTCTTCCTACCCCTTACATACAATGCACACCCGACTCTAGAGTATCTTTCTTACGAATACTTTCGCTTAAGATCACATCCCGAACCTCACCAAACTTTAAAGCATTCGAACCTCTAGCACTACTAACTCGTAGACACTATGGTATCCCATGACTTGGGTAGTGAAGACAACAAGATTAAGGCCTTAACTTCAGCATCACCTATTTTTAAATCAAACAATCAACGCATGAGATATACCTTATTTACCGTCGAAGGTTTCTCATAGAGATTGGACAACGCCTCCAACAACCATTTCATCGTCTTTTGTTCCATCACATTAAAAGCCACATTCCATGACAACGTCAATGTAACTTTCCCAAGCGCTTGCCAATGAAGCAACTTCCAATCATTTTCCGCCATGTCCGTGGGCTTCACTCCCGAGAGGAGTTGATACAACTCCGTCCGGTACAACAAGTCTTCTACTTGCATTTTCTAGAACGCAAAGTCCTTTCCATCGAACCTCTCAATCTTTACTTTACCGCTCTCCATTTTGTGAACTCTCAATCTCACCTACGCTCCGATACCAATTATTAGGATCGGGGTTCACAATAATGAGACTTTGGACAAAAGAAAAATGAAGAAGAATTTGAGACACAAGATTTTAACGTGAAAAAACCTAAACCCGGGAAAAACCACGAAACCGATGCACTAGACTTGAGTAGTTTACAAGAATTTCTCTCAAGCTCTCCCTAACTATACACTTGTAATTCACTACTCACACACATACAACAATGGAGGATAACACTGATTATATAGCCATAACCAGTCAAACTACATTTACAAGTCTTAAACCAAGCATTTAGAGGTCTTAAACACTCATTAATTCACAAGAAACCGACGGAAAATGCTTCAAACCGTGCAGCGTGAGAGCCACACACCTGGCACGGGCCATGTCACTCGGACACGGCCAGCCCGTGTCCGGTGCTAGTCATTACCGGCTGCATTGTTTTCGTCCGACACGATCCGTGCTCGTTGCCTCTTGCCCGTGTTTGCCGTTTCTTGCCCATAATGCGATTTCCCGAGCCCAAAACATCCATTAACTCCATAATCCCAATAGGTTGTTGTAAGATAGAGAAGATAATACATCTTTTTTTATCCGGGGGAGAGGTTGAGTTTTTATGAAGTAGGGAAAGGGGAGAGAAATTCTACAAGGTTTTGAGAGTAGGGAGTAATGTGAAATAGGAATTTATGTATGTTATCTAAACTACTACATATTCTCTTCATAGTAATTACGTTGGCCTACACCAACTATACTTCCGTTTCACATCTTCAATAAGTTGGAGATTAGTTTATTTTCCTACTAAATTGCTTTGTCTTTTGCATTTCATAGTTGAAAGCAAGCTAAGGGTTAAATTACTTCGTATATATTCAACCTATCTAATTTATTTTTTCATTAAAATTAATTAATGTGGTAGAGGCCATGAATATCGAGAACTTACTTATGGCCTGAACCCCCAAATGATAAAAAAAGAGTGATTGGTACACTTTTGTTTATATATCTTTTGGTTGGTTTGAGTTGGTTCTAATATTTTAATTCTGTTTTTAATTTTTCCATTTTACATTCAATTTAGTAAACAATGTATGAGCCACTATATGGATTAATTAGGAAAATTTTATTATTTCAGGATAATGAGCGTATTTTAGCTAGTATAGATAAGTGAAAAATGTCAGATTTTCATGTATATGAGCCACTATATGGATATCAATAAACACTGTATGCTATACATCTCTCTCTTTTATATGTTCATGTAAATACTTACCAATATACGATCAATTTGTATGAGTTCACTCAAAGGAAAGACATGATGCATGACATTAAAGTTAATAGAGTATTAGAGATATTATTGTACATAAAATAATTTACAATTATTTTATGTACAATAATATCTCTAATACTTTATTAAAAGTGAATACATAAGATAATATAATTATATTCTGAAGTCCATTGTATTTAGGACTATACAAATGTTATAAGTGGATAAAAAATAACTGGTTTATAACATCACTTGTCACTCAAAGAACTTGTCTATATAGTGACAGAAAAAAAAAAAAATCAACAACCAATTCTAAGAGGACAAATGTCCCCGAAACAACTAATGTATTTCATTTTTACTAATTACTAGTGTATATCTGTACTTTATAGGGGTATGTGTCAAAATTTATTTGATTTTTTTATTTTTTCACATGTTTTTTAATTTTTCTATCAAATTATTAATTAACTAATAAATAATTATATGTTATTTAAATTATTTATATAATATCATGGAATACATAGTAAATTCTCTTTTTGCCTCCAATAACCAACTTTTACTTTTGATTATGATAAGTTGTTATAAATGTTGGTATGGAAAACATTACTATAATACTAAATGATACTCCCTCATTTTCATAATATATGCTACTTTAACTAACTGTTTTTATAGTAGGATCATTTTATTTTCTTGTAAGAAAGCCTTTATTATTATTATTATTATTATTATTATTATTATTATTATTATTAGTTATTAATTAAATATGTACCAAAATTAAAATTGTTACTTTTATTTATTTTCAATTTGCAATTGTATCCATTTATATGGAGAGTATTACTTCATATTATGAACTTCAATTGTATACCATAGTAACATTTAGTATTCATTTGATTGCAACTACAGTAACCATTGTTAGAAAATTCATACCAAGCTTCATTTGATTTTTCCTTAACTAATATTGAATTCGCTTAAACTATATAGAATATTGAACTTTGGATTCTATCATCCTTCACAATATGCTTAAAATCATATCGATCTTCTCGTGCCAAAGTTGTGTGTATTTTCAAGTTGATAAATTCAAACTTGTAGTTGCTCCAATCTACTCTTGTACTTTTGGAATCATCCACTTTACAAAAAGATCAAACAATATTTGAAAAATAGTTTAGAAAAATCTACACAACTGCTACTATCAAAATCAAACAAAGAAAAATAGCAGAAAGGGGAGGTAGAAGAGAACTAAAAAAAATATATAAAATGGAATTCAAAAGAGAAATTGAGAAAACAAAAAGACGGTGCTAATTTTTTCCCACCTTGAGCTTCTAATCCAATTATTCTTCTTTCCTTTTATAGTCGGTTCCCCTTAGATCTTCTTCAACCAATTTGTAATTAACAATTTAACATCTCAAATTATAAAACATCAATTTTTAACTAATAATAATTTAACATGTAAAATTGATGTAGCTAGAGATGATGCACGATTCATTTGAATGATCAATTGATCTTTCTCAAAGATGATACATTTAATGCATTATGCATTTGATTTATTAAATAATTTAACAATTTTATCTATTGATTGTAGTTGTAATCATAGTTAAAGATTAAATTAAATATATAATTACAAAATCATATATTATAGGAAAATTAAATTAGAATTATTTTGATATTGAGAATGTTATGTCATATTTACATATCAAGATTATTATCATTCATAATTTTATGTCAAAAAATATTTAAATGTCAAAATAAATTTAAATTTTGATTTGATTGCTTCATTTAATATTATATATTTGTCCTTTAAATTTTTGGGTTGTTAATTTTTGGCATTGTAATAATAGTACAATGAGCGAGCTGTTATAAATGAAAGAATTAAATTCAGACTTAGTTTTCCTCCTTTCCTATATTTGTTAACACATATGTGGCATTTGGTTGGATTCAATGTAATGAATATGTAATGCAATCAATAATGTAATACTAATATTGGAACAACTTTTAACGACAAGTCTTTAATGATGGTTATAATGAAAAATTATTGTAAAAAAGACGCGGTGACATTTTGTAAAAAAGCGAATTTAAATGTACACATAATGACGGTTCAAAGAAAAAACTTTCGTTAAAAGTTAGCTTTCACATTTTAATGACGGTTCATTCATTAAACCGTCGTCATATATTTATCTATGATGACAATTCAATGAATTAACCGTCGTTAAAAGTTGAAAGCTAACTTTTGACGACGGTTCATTCTTTTGAATCTTCATCATAGAGTCAACAAAGAAAACCACTGGCTCTCGGTCATTGTCACTATCATTCTCTCAATCTATCCACTCACTCTCACTCCACTTTCTCGCTACTGCGGTTTCCAGTTGCTCCCACTCACTCTCTCTGTTGTCTCCTTGCCGTTGTCGGTGGCTTTCGGTGTGCCTCCCACTTACTCTCTCTGCGGTTCATCGATCGTCGCTGCACCCTCTCTCTCACTCTATCAGGTCGGTATGTAACCCGTATCTCCTCTCCTATTTCGTAAATGAAATATGTAAATGTGGCATGGTTTATGATCATCAATGGTGTACTTAAACTCTCGTTCAACATAATTAGACCGACAAATTATTATTATTGTTTTGGGGCTTAAATCTTGGTCCTTAACGGAATCGCCATTGTGGGCTTAAGAAAGGTCCTATGAATTTGTCTAAACTTATACCCTGAGTTGAAACACATACATTGTTGAATGCTATTATAAAAGGCTAGGGCATACATACACTATATTGCTATTGTTGAATCTAGAGGCATTGTGAGCTTGTAGTTTTGTCTTTTTTCTTGGGGTGTTCTAGGGCAAGGCGGGGAGGATACATACAAGTATAATTAACAATGAGAGGAGAAAAACATAACACACAAAGACATCGAAGAAAATGGCCAAAATGGAGGAACCAGGAAGTCTAGGCAGCCGACACGGGTCGTGCCGGACAACACGAGTCAGCCCGTGTTGGTCGTTGCCCAACCAAACTTTTGTGTTTCCGTTCAAAAATTGTTATACATGTTTATTTATCAATAGTTATATAATTACTTGCAATATTAAATAGATTCTTCCAAAAGTACAAAAAAATCAAGGGGGCGAACAATTATAAATAAGGAGAAGTTGGTTCGGAGTAGAGACGATCCAACTCTCCTTACACGAGTCGAATTTAATAGGCACAGAAATGCTGTAGGTGATCATAAAGCTTGCTTGATGACCTATGTTGGTGCGGCAACCTGCACATACGTGAACATCAACCACGAAATTAGGTCGCAGTCTCTGAATCCATTAAGGATAACCTTTGGAACGATATTCGAGTAAATACACTACATCTCAACTTAGTATTGCAACTTATTGTAAATGGTTAATATATATGTACTAATGCATGTCATTCTTGTGTTTAAGAAAACGTTCATCTTGAACGTTAATGAATCTGAGATCCCCTTGGTGAAATACAAGACTCTTATGTTGGCGACAAAAAAATTTAGAAACTTCAAACATCGCATTGCCAAGATATGGGTTTACAAAATAAAGCGAGATAAAGCCATAAGGTAGACCACTGGGAGGTCTTCAACTTCATCACTAAGGAGGGCTGAAGATTGTTTAAAGCATATGTCTCCTCTCCGGAATACATGGTAATTTATCATCATTTGTTATCCTTTTTTCGATTTAAGTCTTGTGTACTGACATTTTCATTGTCTTAATTACTTGTGCGAGCACGAGGTGAAGCCAACCGAAAGAAGATTAGAAGCAATGTGTATCCTCATGTGATGTCCCGTGGGAGATATGCGAATTTGAAGGAGAGGTTGTACAAGCAAAAGCTTGAACAACTTGAAAGCACATCCGATGAAGGTTCCATAATAGATACTCTGCAGCTCACTATCGAGAGGGACGAGCTACGGGTCGAAGGAAGAAAGATGAAAGATGGAACCTTCACTACAACCAAAGTATAATCTATTGTGCGGCAACTCATGAGTTCTTTTTACTATTTCCTTTATTTATTTTGAGAACCTATCGGTTTTTTATATTTGTTAATTGTCAAATAATAATTTTTTCCCTTCTTATAGGAGTCTTTGTCACGGATATTGACTTCGAAGTTGCTGACACCATAGGGAGGAGGGACAAGCTAGCCTTGGCCCTACAAAGAGATGAGCATCCCGGTCTTGTTCGAGCCGTCGTTAGGAAGGTGGGGTTAGGAAGAAGCGCCTCGTCTCTTCGAGCCAAGCACTTCAGCGAGATGAGGGCCAAAATGCGGTCCCAATAGTCCCAAATGTCCCAAATGGTTGCACAAATGGAAGAGATGAGGGCACGGATGTGGGTAGAGATGCGGACCCGGATGAGGGCGTACTTCACTAACATGGGTATACCGAGTGCCTAGCAACTTGGATGATTTACGTCCATTCTCACCCCACACACCGGCGAGCGCAAGCGTGAGTGACCAATTCGAAGTTACGGCGAGAGGTAATTCAGATTTTGCAACCTAATTATATTTACATGCATGTTTATATTTTAACTAATTGGTGTATAATCTTGTTGAATAATTACTTATAGTGTGTTTTTTTGTTTCGATTAATGCCGTTATTTACATGCATGTTTATATTTTAAATAATTGGTGTATAATCTTGTTAAATGAATGGTGTATATTGTGTGGTTGTTGTGGAACTCCGACGTGTGGTCGTTTAGTAATTACTTATATAGTATGTTTTAATTGTTTCGAATGAGGCCGTTATCCGGGAAAATGTTTACTTTTAAGGGAAACTCTATCCATTTATTTTCAAGATTTTTAGGTTGTTTAACTTATATGTCAAAGGTTATCCCATGATTGTAATTGTTATGCTTATTCTTATGCAGTCGACAAAGTGCAAGCTAGTTTCTCATCACCCTCACCTAGAGCATGTTGTGGCATTGGGTGTTGTTTTCCCATGGAGGTCGAGATACCATCGTTCACGGGGCACCCCTTCTAGGTGATGAGGTGAGGGTGACTGTGAAAGAGGTCATGCACGGAAACGAGAGTGTGAGTTACCGATCCGGACATCGGACCTCCATATTGTTGACGATGCAATCAACACTTTTCTTTGTTGGTCTAAGAGTTTGGTCATCCTCTCTATGATAATTCATTTTTTAAAATATTAGATTTAGTCGTTGTTAATATCACGTATATATATTTCTAATTTTGGTATTGATTATTCGAGTAGGATATCGGGGACAGATTCGAGAGTGGGATGAAGGGCACTCCATCTCCATCGGTTTGCACAAGCACGTATTCAGCGGCGCCCGTTCATCATCCGAAGAAGTCTCCTGTCGTGTCCATTAAGGTGTCCCGCACGGATTGGTGCGCTACTCCGGAAAGTTATGTGAAAACTTTGTGAGCAGAGACATCGTTGCAAATGAGCGTACTAGGTCACGTGTTTGGGTAACGTGAAGGGGACGATGGGGACATGGCTTTCTTTGTCTTCCCGGACGATATATTCCAATTTTTGGAGATGTAGGAGATCGGCGCATCCGCTGTTGTGATTGGCATTATATGAGTTACTATATTCATAAGTTTTTTTAACTATTAATTTCAATTTTTTTAGTTACTAGTATTTATATAATGATAGTTAACATATTAAAAAGATATGTTTCTAAGCCTTTTTTTGTTTAAGCGTGATGGATACATGCGCCTTTGCTTTGCATCTTTCTTCTCTGTGACAACCCTTTGTACCTTATGTAGTATTTAGTTGGACATAATTAGAGCTGGCCAATGGATAGGGTCCTTATTGGGCCGGTAGGGCCGGAAAAAAAGAGAGGATGAAAGCCCAGCTTTATTAATAAAGTGGTCGAGTTGAAAAAGGTCCATTTAAAAGCTGGGCGTTAGAGGGTTGGTAGCGGGACAATAACGGGTCAAAAAAGGGTCAAACCCTAACACCTAACTCAACTCTTATACTCTCGAGCATCTTGCTCTTGCTCCACCGTCCCCCTTCCCTCCTCTCTCTCTCCCGCCATCACTCTTCCTCCATCTTGCCGGTGAACCGCCATCCCAACACCGGAGCCGGAAGCCCTTCCACCATCGTTAGGGCAACTTCTCTTCTTCGTTGCCGGTGAATCAACTTCTAGAATCCCTTCTAAGCTCACCGTCAATCTCGCTCTCCCTTATTCATCAACCCTTTATTCCAAAGAGGTTTTTCTCTCTCTCTCTCGTGTCTCTCTCTCTGTCTCTCCGATTTAAAAAATTGGTTTGGGTTGATGTTTTTGTGATAAATGTGACCTAGGTTTGGTGGACTTGCATTTCTCGATCACATTTAGGAATGGGTTAGTCGAGTTCTTCTTGTGCATGGAATTAAAGTTACGATCTTTGTTGGATATTGTTGGATTTTTGAGATTTCAACTTCTTGTGAATATAGCCATTGTAGGTCCCTTCTCTTGAAATAGTGTTTTTGACAAGAAACTAGGCGAGCACTTATCTTAGTAAAATCAACACGAGTGGAAAGAGTTGATTTTGGATCGAGTTTTTGAAAATTTTGAGATTTTTAGTTGGAAATAGTGACTGGGTCTTCTGTCCTTCTTGATGTGTTGAAAGGTCACTAGTCTACCTTTGAAGTTTCAATGAGAGCCTACACCTTGTTTTGTTTTCTCTAACACGCCATATGTATGACATTTTCTTCGACTATACCAAAGACAAACTTCTATATGTGAGAACTCCCTTTGTTTGCTTGCCCTTTGTTCATGAAGGATGTGGATCATTCAATTTCGATATGTGACTGATCTTCATGAAGAATGTATATGTCTTCGCTAGGATATGCCTTTCCCTACCGAACTACTAGCACTCGTGATTTGGCATGTGCGAGGTGTTTTAGTCTATTGTCTATTGTGTGTGTGTTTAGGGCTTTCAGAGCCTTCAAACCTAAATGGGTCAATGAAGAAATTATGTGGGGTTGTCTGAATGATCAATGAGACAATGCATCAACAACCTATGCGGGGTTTCATTATCAAAACTTTTCTACGTTGAAATCTAATGTAGTACTTCTGCATTTCATGAATTTAACCTTATTTTGTTTTGAGTCAATTGAATAGATTTTTAGGAGTTTTTACTCTTTAACCTTGTCTATAGTGCTTCTACGTTTCACTAGTTTTATTTGGTGTGGACATTGATGTATATTTATTTTCTGGTGAACTCGTCTTTTCACATTTCTGTGGTACAGGGCTTCATTAGGAGGATAGGGGCATTTTTGAGCTAGTACCACTGTGTGACAGGCTTTTGTAGAGACAGCCCCCAAAAAAACAAATAAAAAAGAACCACCAGCCTTGTGCTGAGATCAATCATATTTTAGATTTGATCCATTTCATGAATTTAAGAATTTTTATGCTTCGCCAAATGAGATGCTTGACTTAAACTCTTCTTTTATTCAAAGTTTATTGTTCTGTGTATAAGTTAGCGTGAATACAAAAACACTCAGGAAGGATGAATGTAATGTGAGCATCGAATGAAGAAAGAGGAGAGAGAACGACAGAGAGAACTGGGATTCTGCCAAATGTAGCAATACTAATACTTACTCCTTGGTGGCTTTGTGTGAGAAATCAAGTCTAGAAGAAGATGGCAGAATGGTTGAAGCACCTCATTTTTATGGCTCATCTGTCCGATCTACTTCACTCAAGTCTCTAATTTTGATCCCATTTCTATTATTTTTTCGATGATTATCACGGAGATTTGATTTTTATTGTGGTTTATGTGATATGGGTTTTAGAACATTCCTTTTGGATACAAACAGGTTTTGTGGGTGCCCCATATTTTGTTTTCTTTTTATTTTGATTTAGTAAGAATTGTTGTTCCAATAGTTTGGAAACGTCCTCTTCCGATTTACTTTAGGTCTCCTCTGCATTATATTATACTGTTCGTAGTGGTAACTCCTCTGCATCAAAAGTAACAGGAAAAGCAAAAAAGGGGTCGTTTACCTTTTGTTGGTGGTGGTGATGAGGTTCTGCAAAGAGGAACCATTTGATCAAACAGAACTAGCTCTTCTTCTTGGACATTGCCTGTCAAGAAGAGAGAGAGAGAGAGAGAGAGAGTTGCACCTGGCTGGTTTGATTCACATTATTCCATTTCAGATTTCACTGAGATGTTGGTCAGTGAAAGTGGGGCTAACTAAAAGGATCAAAAACAGATAATAAAATAATCATCACCCATAAATTCATGGGCGGGTCATGGGCGAGTCAGGGTCGGCTGGCCCATAACCCGGCCCCACTCATTTATTTTTTCTGACCCGACCTAGTCTTTTATAGTAATGGTTCGGCGCTTGCCTGACCCGTTGCCCATCCTTAGACATAATTAATCAACGATGTCATTACAAAAAAATTGAAATAGCAATGATGAAAGTCCGATGAGCATTGGGACTGTCGGATAGTCCGAAGAGGAATCAGACGATTATTGCAAATTTTTGCAGATGTCGGGTGTCCCATAGGAATTGTGTGTCCAATAGGTCCGTTGCATTCTGTTGAATTCTCGCCAGACATATTTCAAAGACCAAATCTACTTTATCTCAACTCGACCCAACAATTGAGAGAGAGAGAGAGAGAGAGAGAGAGAGAGAGAGGACGAGCAAATTCAAAATGTGAAAGCAAGAGCGAGGGCAAACGTAAGAGCGAGAGGGAGCCATGGAAGCCGCTGATCCATGGTCATAATCATCTTTAGCGTTGTCGGCCAAACGTCAGACATTGATGTCTGACTGTGGCCTCCACCACCAGAGAGAGAGAGAGAGAGTGAGGGAGCAGTGAGTTGAAGCTAGATTGTGGCATCAACTGCCACTTCTCGCTGATCGTTGCCACCGTGGGTTGCCCAAATCGACGACTAATTTTAAGAACATTCTTAGTACTAATGAACAACAAGTTCCGGACACCTTTCCATCATTGTTTTTTGATCTACCGACTTTCTATGGAAACACACCACCATTGGCACTCCCACATATCCAATAATATATAATGACTATGGGGGGACATGGTACCAATTATAGCATTAGTAAATCTCAACCTCGTCTAACCAATTCAATTCGTATGGGAGACAATGTTAGTCCTACACCAGGAAGTGATTTCGCCAGCGCCAACAAGAAGATACTCTTGGAGCCCAAAGGTGACATGTAAGCTAATAAGTATTTCGCTCTTTTGATTTTTAAAATTGATTTCGATTAATTTTGAGGTGTCTCTCTTATAAAAATGTTTTTTTTATAATTAGACCTTTTGAAATAGTTTTAAATGAAAGTGCGATTGCCTATTTTTATTAACCATTTTATTTTCGAACTTAATTTTAAAAAGTCTCGTAATGTTATTTCAAAATATAAGAATTAGAACAAATAAAAAACTCATTTTTCCCCAAAGCTTTTGGGCCAGGTAGAGTAAATTGCCTGGGCTAGGAGCTAAGCCCGGTTACCAGCCGATGCGTGCCTGCTTCGACTGGTAACTGCGCCGACTATCTAGTTGAGATTGAGGAATCGATCTCGATTAGATAGTTAAAGTTGTCAAAGTGATCTATTTTTTCTAGTTTTTTACTTGCAATGCCAATAAGCAATTTTAAGAAATAAAAACCAAAAACAAAGGAGTCTCCAGTCGGTTTTAAGAAATAAAAACTAATAAAAATAAAAGAAATACTTTTCTAAATTCGGTATAAAAAACTAAACTCAAAAAGGTTTTAGAAAAGGAATTCATCGGTCTTAAACCATGGATTCGATATTCGGGGCAAAGGTATGAAATGAGAAGTGCTCCTCATTCTGCTGTCAACGAGATGATCTCTACTAATCTAAATTGTGAGTTAAGTTTACATTAAATGAAACAGGCAACGAACATGCAAATTACTGAATTGAAGCATTCTAAACATGCTTTGAAAGCGATAAGTAAAACGGTAAATAAAGCAATAAATAAAGCGATAAAAGAAAGTTAAAAATGAATAAATATTACATAAGTAGGGATGAATTAAATTCGATACAATTTAATCCACAATATAAAAGTGATAAATGAACTGCAATTAAACAAAGCTGTAAAACAAACTCGGAAAAGGAATGGATGGCGCCCTCGGGTTGACCCACCGATTGACTTGAGCCACGAGCGGACTTCGGCGAGCATAACGAGTAGGGCAACGACACAAAAATGATGCAAAGAAGGCCTTTTGTGTAGGATTATAAATGAAAATTTAAGTGGAGTGAATGAGATATAGAGAGAAGAGAATATAGGAGAGAGTGAGGGAGAGAAATTTTTAGCATAAGGGAGTTTTCCAATTGAAAATAGTCCAATTGGAAAACTTCCCAATTGAAAATAGTGCAAGAAATGAGGGGTGGAAATATTCCTATTTATAGAAATTTTTAGGGTTTGAAGAACCCTAAAAATCACCGCTAGCCATCGGGTTTAGCTTCAACAGGCCCCGAATCTATCGGAAATGGACAAAAGAAAAAAATCGAGATATTCTCTTGGCCAAAATAATGTCGTTTCAAGAGTTCTATAAACTAGCGATGGATGAAAATTCGTCGTGCGGAGTCTCGGATGCACTTGTCCCATTTGGCTGCTAAAGTAGAGTGAAACGTTGCGTTTTAGACCAGCACCAATTCACATCCTGGCATAGGAGTTCGAATGTGACATGGTTTATCCAAAAAAGGGTTTGTGGGCCTACCTAAGCGAAAATTAGCCGATTTTGTGTTGGTAAATGATTTTTGTGGTTTATCGGCTTCCATCACGTCATTTTCGGTTCGATCGTGACTCAAGAATGTAAACAAGATTTGGATTTCATCACCGGACTAACAAAATAAATAGCTCAAATAAAAACATAAGGACGAGATGTTTTCGGTGTCTATAGTTATCCCCACTTTGACTAAGTCTAAAAGACGAATGATCAAAGTAGACTCTAAAGGGTACTTATCTTATTTATCCGGCATTACTTTGGATGCCGATTGATTTAAGAGGTCCGCAATTGGTCGGTTCTTGACTTGGACACCTACAAATTGGGGTCCGGACTTTATCGGAACATGCACTCTGAAATCCGGCTAGAAAAATCTTGAGCTTGGCTTGATCAAAGCCTTGAAGCTCGGTAAGATGATGAAGCTTGATCCATTCTCAATCTGAAGCTTGTCTAAATAATTACGTTGTACTAACATTACGTTAGCATAATAATCTAATGTACGAAAGTTTAGTAGTTTACCCGAATAATTTAGTCAAAGAAGACTGAAAAAAGCTGCAATAGTGGGCCCCATGAGTCCACTTGCTTACGTGGGCCACTGGAGCTGTCGACCATGCTTCTAGGAATATGCACCGATTGCAATCCATGCCTTCTTGCACTTGACGCACATGGTTGAACCATGCCAGTCCTTGGGATCGGAGGCGACGGCTTTTGGTAGTGCTCGGTCGGGGAGCGTGCTACCAAGCAAATCTAAAAATGACTTACACTTTTGCTTTATTTTTTCGTGTAGTCGATTGTGCCTAAAAAGGAGAGGCTTGGAAGCTCGGCTTGCACATCCTCACAACTCCTCTTCTTAATTCTTCTTGTTTGCTTTCTTGACCTTGCTTTTCTTCTTTTTAAGAAAACTAGTGTGGTCTTCTTAAAAATCCTCAAAATATGTCTCAAAGACAACCTTATCTCGAGAAAAGGACAAGGGTCGAGAGCTTGACGCAAAACTTGTTTGTGGAAAGGGATTGGCGTCCTCACCACGAATGGAATCCGATTGACCTCTTGGTGGAAGCCGAAGGCCATGTTTCTTCACTATTGATCTCTACTATGGTAATTGTCTTGACTTAATTAAGATGCTTCGTATTCTTGTTCTTGCTTGAAGCTTACCCGAGATAGAGTCAAAGGAAAACAGCTCGAGAATGAGGCGGTTCGAATATCATGACTCGGACCGAACCGGCTCAAGAGCCGGCTCGGAATGCGGAAGGTAAAATAGATGAGCAAGCTCGATCGGAACAGACCACTAAAGATCAACCAGTTCAACCCACAAATCTGGTGAATTAGAGAATAGGTAGAGCATTCAAATATGTTTCGAGCCATCCACTCGAGAACAACTTGTCCGACATCAACAGTTGGGTAAGAACTCGCTCTTCTTTGCAAAATCTATGTGCATTCACTACATTCATATTATTAACTCGAATCCAGAAATGCACTAGAGGCCCTAAATGAATGAATGGGTAGAGGCCATGTAAAAGGAACTTAATCAATTTGAGAGAAACTAAGTCCGGAATCGACCAAACAACCTTCCGACCACCTAGTCATAGGAACCAAATGGGTTTTCAAGAACAAAATGGATGAGGATGGGTTGGTAGTCGAAATAAGGCTAGACTTGTGGCTCGAGGCTTCAATGAAGAAGAAGGAATTGATTTTGGGGAAACCTTTGCACCGAGTTACGAGGATTGAATCAATTAGAATCCTATTGGCATTTGCTTCAAGCATGAATATTAAATTATATCAAGTGGATGTCAAATGTGCTTTTCTGAATGGTTTCATTAAAGAGGAATTCTATGTTGAGCAACCCCTTGGACTTGAAAACTCAGAATTTCCAAGTCATGTTTTTAAGTTGCAAAAGGCTCTTTATGGTCTTAAACAAGCTCCCGGAGCTTGGTATGAAAGACCGAGTAGTTTCTTGGTAAAAAATGATTTTAAAAGAGGTCAAATTGACAAAACTCTTTTCATAAAAACCAAGGGGAAAGACTTTCTTATTGTTTAAATTTATGTTGATGATATAATTTTTGGAGCTACTAATGAAAATTTACGTCGAGATTTTTACGAGTTAATGAGACAGGAATTCCAAATGAGCATGATGGTCTACAAATCAAACAAGAAAAGGATGGCATCTATGTCCATCAATCTAAGTATACCAAGGAATTGCTTGAAGAAATATAAGCTTCAAGATGCAAAACATGGAGCAACACCAACGAGTAGCGAGCATGAAGCCGGACTCGGACGAAAAAGGTAAACCGAGTAGATCGAAACCCTATCGAGGTTTGATAGGATCTCTGCTATATCTTACATCCAATAGGCCACACATTATGTTTAGTGTATGTACGTGTGCAAGATTTAAAGCTAATCCAAAATAATCACATCTCACTGCGGTGAAGGGAATTTTTAGATATCTTGTAGGAACTCGGAGTTTAGTTCTATGGTTCTCAAGAGACTCGGAACCGACCCTTACTAGATACTCGGATGTTGACTATGTTGAATACAAGGTTGATAGAAAGAGCACTTTAGGAGCATGCCGGTTTCTAGGTCAATCCCTTATATTTGGGCACTGAAAGAAGCGAGAATTCGGTTGCTCTATCAACAGTGAAGCGAGTACATTACAGTCTGGAACATGCTGTGCTCAGATTCTATTGATCAAGTAACACTTGAAAGACGTTGGACTTTCATTTAAATAAATTCCAATCAAGTGTGACAATCGGAATGCAATCAGCATCACTAAGAATGTAGTCCCGCACTTAAAGACAAAGCATATTAAGGTCATGTATCATTTTCTAAGAGACCATTCTAAGAAAGGTGATATTGAACTTGAATTCGTTCCTACAAAAGTTCAACTAGCTGATATCTTTACTAAGAAACTTAGTGAGGATCAGTTTTGTTTTGTTAGGAATGAACTTGGCATGATAAATGCATGATTATGTGTTCTTCTAAGTGAAATTATGTTGCATGATTATGTGTTACATGTTCTTTCATTTGTCTTAATAACAATTAGTTCAGTTGATCCAGTGATATTGAGCTAGGAGTTATTATCTGTTTGTGCTTTCTGAGTCACTCAACAAGTTTACTTGAGTCGGACTCGGTTGTTGAGAAAATTAGACTTCAAACTTCGAAATCTTCTCTAGATTAGTGGAGAATTTTAGAAATTTCTTGTAAAATTTCTCTTTTTCTCTTTCTCTCTACCACGTACATCGATAAGTGAACTAGCCTTTGGGAGACAGACATTGGAATTCTAACCATTGGAGAGCGGGACGGACACACCGGTCCGAGGCGATCGTTGGAGGTTTGGGTCGAACGAATACGAAGGATGTTCACTTCACTATAAATAGCATCCCTTTTCCTTCGAGTATGCTACTTTACTTTCTACTAACCTAAACTCTCGCGTACTCACTCTTGCAATCTAAGCTCTCAAGCATTCTCAACACTCTTAGTACTCTCTCTCTCTCTCTTGTTTCTTCGAGTCCACTCTCTTTCTTCTAAAACTTCTCAACCATGCCTAAGAGAGGTTCCGCTCTAGACTTTCTAGGATCCGTAACTAAGAAGCTTAGAACCAAGAACCAAGAAGGTCCTTCTAATCCCTCCAAAATCCTAGTCACCCAACATCTTACGTTGGATGACAAGTTCTTTCCAACCACAATCTTTTCGTGGTTGAAACATATCAAAACCACCAGCGTATATAACTTTCTATGGTTCGGTGAGTTCATATACCCGGAACTAGTTGCTGCGTTCTATTCAAACATTTCTTGCTCTAAGGGGATCATCACCTCAAGAGTACATTGTGGTTCGTATAAATCTCTCTTTCCTCACCCGAACCGGTCACGCAAGAACTTTTACGTGACTCGGATGAAGACTAATGCTAGACTTCGTGTTTCTTGTTTATGAGAACTTTCTTCTCTCATCACTCCGGCAAAGAGTATCCCAACTCAAAGATTCTCAAAGCTTTGTTCGACATTCTCGAGGGCTACGATGTAGACCTCTATCCCACTATAATCGAGCGAGATGGCCACCGTGCTAGCTCGGTCAACGAAATCCACCCCTCTTTCTTTCGGAGCCCTTCTTACCTTTGTTTTTAAACGCTTCAAGGTTCCGCTCCCCTTAGACCTAAACAAAGTGTCCGAGGCTGCCATCGTCGTTGGTAGAAAAGAGCTTCTTGGATACGAATACCGGGAAACCCAACCCGGTGTCCGGGTCCACGACTTAGAAATGAGGCAACCTTCCCCTCCGCCTTAGACTTAGACACATCTCTCACTCCCTCCTCCAACTGGTGGTGCTTCCACCTCAGGTCCCCCTCTCCAAGTAGCTGCTTCTCTGTCTACCGCACTGATAGACAAACTTACTTCGTGTCCGCGGAAATCCGAGACACTCTCCACTCCTTTAAGTCCGTCCTTCAATCCTTGACCATCAACTAGAAAACGGCCCAATCTCGGATTCTAGAGCAACAAGATGTACTCCTCGAAATGAAGAATCTAGTTAAGGAGAAATAAGAGATGATTGAGCTCCTCCGAGAGAGGCGATCGAAGGCCACTTAGGGCTTAGAAAACTCGGACACGTCTTGAGAGTCCTCGAGCCCTTCCTAGTCTCTTTTCGGAGAGGCAAAAGAAGAAGAAGAAGAAGAAGAAGATGAAGTTGCGGCTGAAGTAGCTCATCCTGAGGAGAAGGAGGAAAAAGAGAAGAAAGATGAGAAGGAGGAAGAAGGAAGAAGCCGAGGGACAAGGTGCTGCAGTTCCTCAACCGAAGCCGATAAGCTCGGACGAGTAGTCTCAATGAGTCGAAGACCCTACGGATGTTAGACGATCTGCAGCGAGTCAAGCTAGAAGAAGCACCCCCTCCGCAACGTTCCAAGAGGATGAGCCTCCGGACGACCTAATTATGGGTTAGCCACTTGTAGAGATACCAGTCCTGCCGCCGCCCGGATCTTTAACTTCATCACAAGCATACCACCGCGAGCGCACTACATGTTCATCCGCCTCAACTCGGACGACCCTAAATCCACCGTCTTAATTTCTTTTTCTCTTGTTTTATTTATTTTTTGTCCAGACATCAATTGTATCAGCTTGATACATTCTTCCCTATTTTTGTTTTTGCTGAAAGGCAAGAGGGAGAATATTAGAAAAATTGTTGTCTTGTTTAGGGGAGTTTTCTCACCGTTTTTACGTATATATATGAATGAAGTGTTATTTTCGAGCATACCGATTTCCGAGTTAACTCTTTCGAGTTTGAATTTCTTATTACTTATTTTTACTCTAATATATCAACTCGTATTTCTTTTTCCTATATTTTACTCCGATATAATTACTCACGATTCTTTGCCATATAAATTATCTCCGTAAATATTGTAAGTACGAATCATTTCACTCATTACTATATATTCCAAGATATTCCACCGAGTAAGAATGAAAACTCATGGTTATTTTACTAACAAAGTTAATGTATTTCATCCAAAAATGGGAGATTGAAGACTCGGACTCGAAACTAGATCATTTTGACTACTACCAAAGACTCGAGTACAAACTTCATCCCTCCTAAATTTTGATTACAAGTCATTCCGAGTGTTATAGAAACTATTGCATATGTTTTCATTTCGATCGACCGACTCGTAACACACATTCTTGTTCATCTTCTCACATTGATGTTTCGAGTCACCCGAGACACTCGCTCAAATTTATCGTGGTTCAAATAATCTCTCTAACACTTCATATCCGAGTTCGATCGAATATCTTGAAGTAAAGTGAATTACAACGTTAATTCATCTTTCTAAGTCAGCATGTTTGTTTGAGAATTATTTCTCCGGATCAAGGATGTATACTCGATGTTTCCACTCTTATAACTTGATCTTTCTTAGGACTGACTCGATGGAATTTGAGTAGAATTAATATTAGACTAAGAAAATTTCTACTCTTCTAGGCCTAAAATAATTATGCACTTAATTATCTTAATCAAATTATTATCTCGTGCCTAATCTTGGACCAAAGTATTTTATACTTTGAAAACCAAAATGATTTACTTTTGTAGGTTATCTAGACAAGGTTATCTTTTTGAATTACAAAAGTAACCGACTTCAAGCCGTCAATCACCGACGGACAAGGCTTTCCTACTTCGAACAAGGCTAAGACGCCGAGTAAGGTCCCTTGACTGAGTCGTAAAGGTTAAATCAACATAGTTGTCCCTAGCTGTAAAGGTTAACTCTATTAGGAAGTACTAGATCGGATAAGGGAATCTCTGAGTCTAGGAAAACTCTGTAAGGAATTGTTTAAGGGAGTAATTCTGGTTTAGTTAGTCATGTTGTATTTTGTGGATTCAAAATAGTAGATTTGACTTGGTGCTTGGACTAGCACTATCCGTGGTTTTCTCAATCGGGAAGGGAGAAAAGCGTGGTATGAGTGGAGAGTAACCATCTTCTAAGTAGTTAAGCCTAAGTGAGCCCACCAAGTTAATAGTTCGACCTCTCCAAAAAGTTGTTCACTTGAGGGGAAAGCTTGTTGTCAAAATTAAAAGCAACTATATGAAAGGTCGCTTAAATGCGGTATGCCTAATGCAAAACACATTAAGAAAACATGTAACTCAAATTTTCAGGTCTCACCGTCTTAATAAGTGATACATCCCAAGTGGAGCCACCACTGAAAGAATCACATGGTCCCTGCGACCGCCCTTCCCGCTGTTAGGGGCGGGGCGGTACCAGCACTAAAGTTTCCCTATAAAGGAGAGCGCTTTTAAGGTTTTCGAAGATGATTTTTGAAACCGTGGTGTGCCCGTTATTCGGATTATCGATTTTGGAATCTAACTTATTAAATGATTTAGGTGATTCGCGATTTTCTTAAACATTTATTTTAGAAATTAATTTTAGGAATCTCGGGATACTATTTTATAATTTAAGTAAATAGAAAAAATACATCACTTTACTGTCGGAAGGGTTTTTTGCTAAAATGCAAAAAAATTGGACCGATTGAGAAAGGTTAATTTTTGTGTTTTATTTTGCACCCATGCAAAGGTTATTTAGCAACCCACCCTAGAGTAAAGGCTCAAAAGAAAAAAGTTCAATATCAAAAGCAACCACATTCATTCCAAACATGCAAATAAAGGGAAAGGTACGTCCTAGACAACCAAGGATATATGGTCAAAAGAGGGATAGTTCTAGGTTGGATACATGGTGTCTCATAGTCTGAAAATTGAGCCCTCCTTGGGATGCATAGCAGAAACATGAGTATCTATGCGTCACAATCAGGAACCGAGAAAAGCGTGCTATAAATGGAGAGTAACCATCTTCTCAGTAATCAAGCCTAACCGAGCCCACCAAGTTAATAGTTCGACCTCTCCAAAATGTTGTTCATTTAAGGATAAAGCTTGTGGTCTAAATTAAAAGCAACTATGTTAAAGGCTATTTAAATGCCTGTATGCCTAATGCAAAACACAATAAGAAAACATGTAACTAAAATTTTCAAGTCTCACCATCTTAATAAGTGATACATCTCCGAGTGGAGTCACCACTTAAGGAATTACATGGTCCCTAAGACCGCCTTCCCGCCGTTAGCAGCGGGTCGGTATCCGGATTGGAGTTTCCCCACAAAGGCGAGCTCTTTTAAGGTTGTCAAAGATGATTTTTGAAAGTGGGGTGTGCCTCTTATAAAGATTGTCGATATTTAGAATTTGACTTATTAAATGACTTATGTTAAATGGTGATTGGTGATTTTATTAAACATTTATTTTAGAAATTAAATTTAGGAAGTCTCGGGATACTATTTTAAAATTGAAGTAAATAGAAAAAATTCAACTCATTTTCTCGTCATAAGGGCTTTTTGCTAAAATGCAAAAAATTGGACCGACTCAGGAAGGTTAATTTTTTTATTTTATTTTGCACCCATGCAAGGGTTATTTAGCAACCCACCCTACGGTTAAAGCTCGAAGTAAAAAGTTAAATATCCAAAGCAATCACATTCATTTGAAGCATGTAAATGAAGAGAAAGGTACCTCCTAGAAAACGAAGGATATATGGTCAAAAGAGGAATAGTTCTAGGTTGGATACATGGTGTCTCATAGTCCGAAAATTTAGCCCTCCATAGAATGCACAGCGAGGAACATGAGTTATCGGTGCATCTTAATCGAGAACCGAGAAAGTCGCTATGAGGGGAGAGTAACCATCTTCTTACTAATCAAGCCTAAGTGACCCAACCAAGTTAATAGTTCGACCTCTCCAAAAAGTTCTTCACTTAAGGGTAAAGCTTGTTGTCGAAATTAAAAGCAACTATGTGAAAGGCTACCTAAATGCAATATGTCTAATGCAAAACACATTAAGAAAACATGTAACTCAAATTTTTAAGTCTCACCCTATTAATAAGTGATACATCTCAAGTGGAGTCAGACCTGAAAGAATCACATGCTGCCTGCGACTTCCCTTTTGCTCGTTCGGGCGGCGCAGTGCCGGACCGAGTTTCCCCACAAAGGCGGGCTTTTTAAGGTTTTCGAAGATGATTTTTTAAAGTGTGGTGTGCTTGTTATTAAGATTGTTGATTTTGGAATCTAACTTATTAAGTTATTTAGGTGACTGGCAATTTTATTAAACATTTATTTTAGAAATTAATTTTAGGAAGTCTCTCGATACTATTTCATAATTTAAGTAAATATAAAAATACAACTCACTTTCTGTCATAAGGGTTTTTGGCTAAAATGCAAAAAATTGGACCGACTCAGCAAGGAGGGTTATTTAGCAACCCAACCTAGAGTAAAGGCTCACAAGAAAATAGTTAAATATCAAAAGCAACCACATTCATTTCGCGCATGCGAATGAAGACAAAGATACGTCCTAGACAACCAAGGATATATGGTCAAAAGAGGCATAATTCTAGGTGTGATACATGGTGTCTCATAGCCCAAAAATTTAGCCCTCCATTGGATGCATAGTAGAAACATGAGTTATCAGTGCGTTACAATCAGAAACCGAGAAAAGCGTGCTATGAGTGGAGAGTAACTATCTTCTTAGTAATCAAGCCTAAGTAAGCCCACCAAGTTACTAGTTCGACCTCTCCAAAAGTTGTTCACTTAAGGGTAAAGCTTGTGGTCGAAATTAAATGCTACCACGTTTAAGGCTACCTAAATGTAGTACGCATAATGCAAAACACAATAAGAAAACATGTGACTCAAATTTTAAAGTCTCACCCTCTTAATAAGTGATATATCTCCAATGGAGTCACCACTGAAGGAATCACATGGTCCATACGACCGTCCTTCCCGCCTTTAGGGGCGGGATGGTACCTAGACTGGAGTTTGCCCACAAAGGCGGGCTCTTCTAAGGTGTTTGAAGATGATTTTTGAAAGTGGGGTTTGCCTCTATTAAGATTGTCGAGTTTTAGAATGATTTAGGTGAAATGGTGATTGGCGATTGGCGATTTTATCAAACATTTATTTTAGATATTAATTTTAGGAACTCGGGATACTATTTTATAATTGAAGAAAATAGAAAAATATAACTCACTTTCTATCGTAAGGGTTTTTGCTAAAATACAAAAAATGGGATCGACTTAGGAAGGTTAATTTTTGCATTTTATTTAGCAACCCAACCTAGAGTAACGGCTCATAAGAAAAAAAAAAGCTGAATATCGAAGCAACCACATTCATTTCAAGCATCCAAATGAAGAGAAAGGTACCTCCAAGACAACCAAGGATAAATGGTGAAAAGAGGGATAGTTCCAGGTTGGATACAAGGTGTCTCATAGTCCGAAAATTTAGCCCTCCATGGGATGCATAGCAGGAACATGAGTTATCGGTGTGTCTCAATCGGGAATCGAGAAAACCGTGCTATGAGTGGAGAGTAAAAATCATCTCAACAATCAAGCCTAAGTAAGCCCACCAAGTTAATAGTTTGACCTCTCCAAAAAGTTGTTCACTCAAGGGTAAAGCTTGTGGTTAAAATTAAAGGCAACTATGTTCAAGGCTACATAAAAGGAGTATGCCTAACGCAAAACACATTAAGAAAACATGTAACTCAAATTTTCCAGTCTCACCCTCTTAAAAAGTGGTACATCTTTAGTGGAGTCACGACTGAAGGAATCACGTGGTCTCTGCAATCGCCCTCGCCGCCGTTAGGCGCGGCGCGGTACCCGAACTACGGTTTCCCCACAAAGGCGGGCTCTTTTAAGGGTTTCGAAGATGTTTTTGAATGTAAGGTGTGCTCGTTATTAAGATAGTCGATTTTTAAAATCGACTTATTAAATGATTTAGGTGAAAAGGTGGTTGGCGATTTTATTAAACATTTATCTTAAAAATTAATTTTAGGAAGTCTCGGGATACTATTTCATAATTTAGGGAAATAGCAAAAATACAACCCACTTTACGTCGTAAAGGGTTTTGGTTAAAATGCAAAAATTGGATGGACTGACGAAGTTTAATTTTTGTGTTTTATTTTGCACCCATGTAAGGGTTATTTAGCAACCCAACCTAGAGTAAAGGCTTACAAGAAAAAAGTTAAATATCAAAAGCAACCACATTCATTTAGAACATGCAAATGAAGAGAAAGGTACCGCCTAGAGAACCAAGAATATATGGTGGAAAGAGGGACAGTTCTAGGTTGGATACATGGTTTATCATAGTCCGAAAATTAAGCCCTGCATATAATGCTTAGGAGGAACATGAGTTATCGGTGCGTCTCAATCGAGAAGCGAGAAAAGCGAGTTATGAGTGGAGAGTAACCATCTTCTCGATAATCAAGCCCTACCGAGCCCACCAAGTTAATAGTTCGACCACCCCAAAAGTTGTTCACTTGATGGTAAAGCTTGTGGTCAAAATTCAAAGCAACTATGTTCAAGGCCACCTAAGTGCAGTATGCCTAATGCAAAGCTCATTAGGAAAACATGTAACTCAAATTTTTAAGTCTCACCCTTTGAATAATTGATACATCTCCAGTGGAGTCACAATTGAAGGAATCACATGGTCTCTTCAACCGCCCTTGCCGTCGTTAGGCGCGGAGCGGTACCCGGACTTGAGTTTCCCCACAAAGGCCAGCTCTTTTAAGGTTTTCAAAGATGATTTTTGAAAGTAGGGTGTGCCTGTTATTAAGATTATCGATTTTTGGAATCGACTTATTAAATGATTTAGGTGAAATGGTGATTGGCGATTTTATTAAACATTTATTTTAGAAATTAATTTTAGGAAGTCTCGGGATACTATTTCATAATTTAAGGAAGTAGAGAAAATAAAACTCACTTTACGTCGTAAGGGTTTTTTGCTAAAATGCGAAAAATGGGATTGTCTTAGGAAGGTTAATTTTTGCATTTTATTTAGCAACCCAACCTAGAGTAACAGCTCATAAGAAAAAAAAAAGCTGAATATTAGAAGGAACCACATTCATTTCAAGCATCCAAATGAAGAGAAAGGTACCTCCAAGACAACCAAGGATAAATGGTGAAAAGAGGGATAGTTCCAAATTGGATACAAGGTGTCTCATAGTCTGAAAATTTAGCGCTCCATGGGATGCATAGTAGGAACATGAGTTATCGGTGTGTCTCAATCAGGAACCGAGAAAACCGTGCTATGAGTGGAGAGTAAAAATCATCTCAACAATCAAGCCTAAGTGAGCCCACCAAGTTAATAGTTTGACCTCTCCAAAAAGTTGTTCACTCAAGGGTAAAGCTTGTTGTTAAAATTAAAGGCAACTATGTTCAAGGCTACATAAATGGAGTATGCCTAACGCAAAACACATTAAGAAAACATGTAACTCAAATTTTTAAGTCTAACCGTCTTAAAAAGTGGTACATCTTTCGTGGAGTCACGACTGAAGGAATCACGTGGTCTCGCAATCGCCCTTGCCGCTGTTAGGCGTGGCGCGGTACCGGACTACGGTTTCCCCACAAAGGCGGGCTCTTTTAAAGTTTTCGAAGATGTTTTTGAATGTAGGGTGTGCCTGTTATTAAGATTGTCGATTTTTAAAATCTGACTTATTAAATGATTTAGGTGAAATGGTGGTTGGTGATTTTATTAAACATTTATTTTAAAAATTAATTTTAGGAAGTCTCGGGATACTATTTCATAATTTAGGGAAATAGCAAAAATACAACCCACTTTCTCGTCGTAAGGGTTTTGGTTAAAATGCAAAAATTGGATGGACTGACGAAGTTTAATTTTTTTATTTATTTTGCACCCATGTAAGGGTTATTTGGCAACCCAACCTAGAGTAAAGGCTTACAAGAAAAAGTTAAATATCAAAAGCAACCACATTCATTTAGAACATGCAAATGAAGAGAAAGGTACCGCCTAGAGAACCAAGAATATATGGTGGAAAGAGGGATAGTTCTAGGTTGGATACATGGTTTATCATAGTCCGAAAATTAAGCCCTGCATATAATGCTTAGCAGGAACATGAGTTATCGGTGCGTCTCAATCGGAAGCGAGAAAAGCGAGTTATGAGTGGAGAGTAACCATCTTCTCGATAATCAAGCCCTACCGAGCCCACCAAGTTAATAGTTCGACCACCCCAAAAGTTGTTCACTTGATGGTAAAGCTTGTGGTCAAAATTAAAAGCAACTATGTTCAAGGCCACCTAAGTGCAGTATGCCTAATGCAAAACTCATTAGGAAAACATGTAACTCAAATTTTTAAGTCTCACCCTTTGAATAATTGATACATCTCTAGTGGAGTCACAACCGAAGGAATCACATGGTCTCTTCAACCGCCCTTGCCGTCGTTAGGCGCGGAGCGGTACCCGGACTTGAGTTTCCCCACAAAGGCCAGCTCTTTTAAGGTTTTCAAAGATGATTTTTGAAAGTAGGGTGTGCCTGTTATTAAGATTATCGATTTACGTCGTAAGGGTTTTTTGCTAAAATGCAAAAAATGGGATTGTCTTAGGAAGGTTAATTTTTGCATTTTATTTAGCAACCCAACCTAGAGTAACAGCTCATAAGAAAAAAAAAGCTGAATATCGAAGGAACCACATTCATTTCAAGCATCCAAATGAAGAGAAAGGTACCTCCAAGACAACCAAGGATAAATGGTGAAAAGAGGGATAGTTCCAAATTGGATACAAGGTGTCTCATAGTCTGAAAATTTAGCGCTCCATGGGATGCATAGCAGGAACATGAGTTATCGGTGTGTCTCAATCGAGGAACCGAGACAACCGTGCTATGAGTGGAGAGTAAAAATCATCTCAACAATCAAGCCTAAGTGAGCCCACCAAGTTAATAGTTTGACCTCTCCAAAAAGTTGTTCACTCAAGGGTAAAGCTTGTTGTTAAAATTAAAGGCAACTATGTTCAAGGCTACATAAATGGAGTATGCCTAACGCAAAACACATTAAGAAAACATGTAACTCAAATTTTTAAGTCTAACCGTCTTAAAAAGTGGTACATCTTTCGTGGAGTCACGACTGAAGGAATCACGTGGTCTCTGCAATCGCCCTTGCCGCTGTTAGGCGTGGCGCGGTACCCGGACTACGGTTTCCCCACAAAGGCGAGGCTCTTTTAAAGTTTTCGAAGATGTTTTTGAATGTAGGGTGTGCTCGTTATTAAGATTGTCGATTTTTAAAATCGACTTATTAAATGATTTAGGTGAAATGGTGGTTGGTGATTTTATTAAACATTTATTTTAAAAATTAATTTTAGGAAGTCTCGGGATACTATTTCATAATTTAGGGAAATAGCAAAAATACAACCCACTTTCTCGTCGTAAGGGTTTTGGTTAAAATGCAAAAATTGGATGGACTGACGAAGTTTAATTTTTTTTTTATTTTGCACCCATGTAAGGGTTATTTGGCAACCCAACCTAGAGTAAAGGCTTACAAGAAAAAGTTAAATATCAAAAGCAACCACATTCATTTAGAACATGCAAATGAAGAGAAAGGTACCGCCTAGAGAACCAAGAATATATGGTGGAAAGAGGGATAGTTCTAGGTTGGATACATGGTTTATCATAGTCTCGAAAATTAAGCCCTGCATATAATGCTTAGCAGGAACATGAGTTATCGGTGCGTCTCAATCGAGAAGCGAGAAAAGCGAGTTATGAGTGGAGAGTAACCATCTTCTCGATAATCAAGCCCTACTGAGCCCACCAAGTTAATAGTTCGACCACCCCAAAAGTTGTTCACTTGATGGTAAAGCTTGTGGTCAAAATTAAAAGCAACTATGTTCAAGGCCACCTAAGTGCAGTATGCCTAATGCAAAACTCATTAGGAAAACATGTAACTCAAATTTTTAAGTCTCACCCTTTGAATAATTGATACATCTCTAGTGGAGTCACAATCGAAGGAATCACATGGTCTCTTCAACCGCCCTTGCCGTCGTTAGGCGCGGAGCGGTACCGGACTTGAGTTTCCCCACAAAGGCCAGCTCTTTTAAGGTTTTCAAAGATGATTTTTGAAAGTAGGGTGTGCCTGTTATTAAGATTATCGATTTACGTCGTAAGGGTTTTTTGCTAAAATGCAAAAAATGGGATTGTCTTAGGAAGGTTAATTTTTGCATTTTATTTAGCAACCCAACCTAGAGTAACAGCTCATAAGAAAAAAAAAAGCTGAATATCGAAGGAACCACATTCATTTCAAGCATCCAAATGAAGAGAAAGGTACCTCCAAGACAACCAAGGATAAATGGTGAAAAGAGGGATAGTTCCAAATTGGATACAAGGTGTCTCATAGTCTGAAAATTTAGCGCTCCATGGGATGCATAGCAGGAACATGAGTTATCGGTGTGTCTCAATCGAGAACCGAGACAACCGTGCTATGAGTGGAGAGTAAAAATCATCTCAACAATCAAGCCTAAGTGAGCCCACCAAGTTAATAGTTTGACCTCTCCAAAAAGTTGTTCACTCAAGGGTAAAGCTTGTTGTTAAAATTAAAGGCAACTATGTTCAAGGCTACATAAATGCAGTATGCCTAACGCAAAACACATTAAGAAAACATGTAACTCAAATTTTTAAGTCTAACCGTCTTAAAAAGTGGTACATCTTTCGTGGAGTCACGACTCGAAGGAATCACGTGGTCTCTGCAATCGCCCTTGCCGCTGTTAGGCGTGGCGCGGTACCCGGACTACGGTTTCCCCACAAAGGCGAGGCTCTTTTAAAGTTTTCGAAGATGTTTTTGAATGTAGGGTGTGCCTGTTATTAAGATTGTCGATTTTTAAAATCGACTTATTAAATGATTTAGGTGAAATGGTGGTTGGTGATTTTATTAAACATTTATTTTAAAAATTAATTTTAGGAAGTCTCGGGATACTATTTCATAATTTAGGGAAATAGCAAAAATACAACCCACTTTCCGTCGTAAGGGTTTTGGTTAAAATGCAAAAAATTGGATGGACTGACGAAGTTTAATTTTTTGTTTTATTTTGCACCCATGTAAGGGTTATTTGGCAACCCAACCTAGAGTAAAGGCTTACAAGAAAAAGTTAAATATCAAAAGCAACCACATTCATTTAGAACATGCAAATGAAGAGAAAGGTACCGCCTAGAGAACCAAGAATATATGGTGGAAAGAGGGATAGTTCTAGGTTGGATACATGGTTTATCATAGTCCGAAAATTGAGCCCTACATATAATGCTTAGCAGGAACATGAGTTATTAGTGCTTCTCAATCGAAAGCGAGAAAAGCGAGTTATGAGTGGAGAGTAACCATATTCTCGATAATTAAGCCTTACTCGAGCCCACCAAGTTAATAGTTCGACCACCCCAAAAGTTGTTCACTTGATGGTAAAGCTTGTGGTCAAAATTAAAAGCAACTATGTTCAAGGCCACCTAAGTGCGGTATGCCCAATGCAAAACACAATAGGAAAACATGTAACTAAAATTTTTAAGTCTCACCCTTTGAATAATTGATACATCTCCGGTGGAGTCACAATTGAAGGAATCACATGGTCTCTTCAACCGCCCATGCCGTCGTTAGGCGCGGAGCGGTACCGGACTTGAGTTTCCCGCAAATGCCAGCTCTTTTAAGGTTTTCGAAGATGATTTTTGAAAGTAGGGTGTGCCTGTTATTAAGATTATCGATTTTTGGAATGTGACTCATTAAATGATTTAGGTGAAATGGTGATTGACGATTTTATTAAACATTTATTTTAGAAATTAATTTTAGGAAGTCTCGGGATACTATTTCATAATTTAAGGAAATAGAGAAAATAAAACTCACTTTACGTCGTAAAGGTTTTTGGTAAAATGCAAAAATCGGATCGACTCAGGAAGGTTAATTTTTGTGTTTTATTTTGCATCCATGCAGGGGTTATTTAGCAACCCAACCTAGATTAAAGGATCACAAGAAAAAAGTTATATATCAAAACTAACCACATTCAATTCAAGCATGCAAATGAAGAGAAAGGTAACTCCAAGGCAATCAAGGATATATGGTCAAAAGAGGGATACTTTTAGGTTGGATACATGTTATCTCATAGTATGAAAATTTAGCCCTCCATGGGATGCATAGCAGGAACATGAGTTATCGGTGCGTCTCATTTAAGAGCCGAGAAAAGCGTGCTATGAATGTAGAGTAACAATCATCTTAGTAATCAAGCCTAAATAGTTTGACTTCTCCAAAAAGTTGTTCACTCAAGGGTGAAGCTTGTTGTTGAAATTAAAGGCAACTATGTTCAAGGCTAAATAATTGCGAGTATCCCTACCGTAAAACACATTAAGAAAACATGTAACTCAAATTTTCAAGTCTCACCCTCTTAAAAGCTGATACATCTCCGAGTGGCGTCACCACTAAAGGAATCACATGGTCTCTGCAATCGCCCTTGCCACCGTTGGGGCGCGGCGCAATATACGGACTACGGTTTCCCCACAAAGGCGGGCTCTTTTAAGGTTTTCGAAGATGTTTTTGAAAGTAGGGTGTGCCTGTTATTAAGATTGTCGGTTTTAGAATCGACTTATTAAACGATTTATGTGAAATGGTGGTTTGCCATTTTATTCAACATTTATTTTGGAAATTAATTTTAGAAAGTCTTGGGATACTATTTCATAATTTAGGGAAATAGCAAAAATACAACCACTTTCTATCGTAAGGGTTTTAGTTAAAATGCAAAAAATTGGACTGACTCGGGAAGGGTTAATTTTTGTGTTTTATTTTGCACCCATGTAAGGGTTATTTAGCAACCCAACCTAGAGTAAAGGCTTACAAGAAAAAGTTAAATATCAAAAGCAACCACATTCATTTAGAGCATGCAAATGAAGAGAAAGGTACCTCCTAGACAACCAAGGATATATGGTCAAAAGAGGGATAATTCTACGTTGGATACATGGTGTATCATAGTCCGAGAAATTTAGCCCTTCATATGATGCTTAGGAGGAACATGAGTTATCATTGCGTCTCAATCGAGAAGCGAGAAAAGCGAGTTATCGGTGGAGAGTAACCATCTTCTCGGTAGTCAAGCCTTATTGAGCCCACCAAGTTAATAGTTTGACCACTCCAAAAACTTGTTCTCTTAAGGGTAAAGCTTGTGATCGAAATTAAAAGCAACAATGGTCAAGGACACCTAAGTGTAGTATGCCTAATGCAAAACACATTAAGAAAATATGTAACTCAAAATTTTAAGTCTCACCGTTTTAATAATTGATACATCTCCGGTGGAGTCACCACGAAGGAATCACATGGTCTCTTCAACCGCCCTTGCCGCCGTTAGGCACGCCACGGTACCCGGACTGGAGTTTCCCCACAAAGGTTGGCACTTTTAAGGTTTTCGAAGATGATTTTTGAAAGTAGTGTGTGCTTGTTATGAAGATTATCGATTTTTGGAATCGACTTATTAAATGATTTAGGTGAAATGGTGATTGGCGATTTTATTAAAAATATATTTTAGAAATTAATATTAGGAAGTCTCGGTACACTATTTCATAATTTAAGGAAATAAAGAAAATACAACTCACTTTACGTCGTAAGGGTTTTTTTGCTAAAATGCAAAAAATGGGATCGACTTAGGAAAGTTAATTTTTGTGTTTTATTTTGCACCCATGCAAGGGTTATTTAGCAACCCAACCTAGAGTAAAGACTCACAAGAAAAAGTTAAATATGAAGAGTAACCACCTTCAATTGAAGCATGCAAATGAAGAGAAAAGTACCTCCAAGACAATCAAGGATATATGGTCGAAAGAGGGATACTTCTAGGTTGGATACATGGTGTTTCATGGTCTGAAAATTTAGCCCTCCATGGGATGCATAGCAGGAACATGAGTTATCAATGCGACTCAATTAGGAACCGAGAAAAGCGTGCTATGAGTAGATAGTAACCAGGTTCCTAGTAATCAAGCCTAAGTGAGCCCACCAAGTTAATAGTTCGACCTCTTTAAAAAGTCTGTTCACTTAAGGGTAAAGCTCGTGATAAAAATTAAAAGCAACTACGTTCAAGGCTACCTAAATGCAGTATTCCTCATGCAAAACACATTAAGAAAACATGTAACTCAAATTTTCAGGTCTCACCCTCTTAATAATTGATACATCTCCAGTAGAGTCACCATTGAAGGAATCACATGGTCTCGCCACCGCCCTTGCCACCGTTAGGCTCGGAACGGTACCCGGACTGGAGTTTGCCCACAAAGGTGGGCTCTTTTAAGGTTTTCGAAGATGATTTTTGAAAGTAGGGGTTGCCTATTATTAAGATTGTCGATTTCAGAATCTGACTTATTAAATGATTTAGGAGATACGGTGATTGGCGATTTTATTAAACATTTATTTTAGAAATTAATTTTAGGAAGTCTCGAGATACTATTTCATAATTTAAGGAAATAGAAAAATACAACTCACTTTCTATCGTAAGGGTTTTAGTCGACATGCAAAAGACTCGACTGACTTAGGAAGGTTAATTTTGTGTTTTATTTTGCACCCATGCAAGGGTTATTTAGCAACCCAACCTAGAGTAAAGGATCACAAGAAAAAGTTAAATATCAAAAGCAACTACATGCAATTCAAGCATGCAAATGAAGAGAAAGGTACCTCCTATACAATCAATGATATATGGTCAAAAGAGGGATTGTTCTAGGTTAGATACATGGTGTCTCATACTCTAAAAATTTAGCGCTCCATGGGATGTATAGCAGGAACATGAGTTATCGGTGCGTCTCAATCAGGAACCAGGAAATGTGTGCTATGAGTGGAGAGTAACCATCTTCTTAGTAATCAAGCCTAAGTGAGCCCACTAAGTTAATAGTTCGCCCTCTTCAAAAAGTTGTTCACTTCGGGGTAAAGCTTGTGGTCAAAATTTAAAGCAACTACATTCAAGGGGTATGTAGTAACCCAGCCTAAAAAAATACAACTCACTTTCAGTCATAAGGGGTTTTTGCTAAAATGCAAACAATAGCACCGATTCGGGAAGGTTAATTTTTGAATTTTTTTACACCCATGCAAGGGGTATGTAGTCACCCAACCTAGATAAATGGCTCAAAAGAAAAAAGTTAAATATCAAAAGCAACCACATTCATTTCAAGCATACAAATGAAGAGAAAGGTACCTCCTAGACAACCAAGGATATATGGTCAAAAGAGGGATAGTTCTAGGTTGGATACATGGTGTCTCATAGTCTTAAAATTTAGCCCTCCATGGGATGCATAGCAGGAACATGAGTTATCAGTGCGTCTCAATCAGGAACCGAGAAAAACGTGCTATGAGTGTAGAGTAACCATCTTCTCAGTAATCATTCCTAAGTGAGCCCATGAAGTTAATAGTTTGACCTCTCCAAAAGTTGTTCGCTTAAGGGTAAAGCTTGTGGTAGAAATTAAAACCAACTACTTTGAAGGCTACCTAAATGTCTGTATGGCTAATGCAAAACACATTAAGAAAACATATAACTCAAATTTTCAGGTCTCACCCTCTTAATAATTGATAAATCTCAAGTAGAGTCACCAATGAAGGAATCACATGGTCTCTGCAACCGCCCTTGGCGCCGTTAGGCGCGGCGTGGTACCTAGACTGGAGTTTCTTTTAAGGTTTTTGAAGATTATTTTTAAAAGTAGGGTGTGCCTGTTATTAAGATTGTCGATTTTAAAATCGACTTATTAAGTGATTTAGGTGAAATGGTAATTGGCGATTTTATGAAACATTTATTTTAGAAATTAATTTTAGGAAGTCTTAGGATACTATTTCATAATTTACGGAAATAGAAAAATACAACTCACTTTTTGTCGACGGGGTTTTGGCTAAGATGCAAAAAATTGAACCGACTCAAGAAGGTTAATTTTTGTGTTTTATTTTGCACCAATGCAAGGGTTATTTAGCAACCCAACCTAGAGTAAAGGCTCACAAGAAAAAATTTAAATATCAAAAGCAACCACATTCATTTCAAGCATGCAAATGAAGAAAAAGGCACCTCCTAGACAACCAAGGATATATGGTCAAAAGAGGGATAGTTCTAGGTTGGATACATGGTTTCTCATAATCTGAAAATTTAGCCCTCCATGGGATGCATAGTAGGAACATGAGTTATCGGTGTGTCTCAATGAGGAACCGAGAAAAGCGTGCTATGAGTGGAGAGTAGCCATCTTCTCGGTAATTATTCCTAAGTGACCCCACCAAGTTAATAGTTTGATCTCTCTAAAAGTTGTTCACTTAAGGGTAAAGCTTGTGGTCGAAATTAAAAGCAACTACGTTCAAGGCCACCTAAATGCGGTATGCCTAATGCAAAACACATCAAGAAAACATGTAACACAAAATTTCAACTCTCACCCTCTTAATAACCGAGTGGTCACTGAGGCGAGGCTCAGGTCAAAACCGGTGTTTTCACACCAGTTTGGCCGGAAGCCTTGTGGTAGATTCAATAAACCCTTACTTTCTTTATTTTTCAATTAAGAAATAATGTCCCGAGACTTCGAAAATAATTTCTAAAATAAAATAATTAATAAAATCGCCATTCAAACTTTGCTTAATTTATTTTAACTTAATTTAATAAAATTTTGAAATGTTAATAAAAGCTTCGTCCTTACTTTCTATGTTCGATCTTCTAAAACCCTAAATCATTCATAAAGCTTTCTAAAACCCGACATTCATGAGAAAGCTTGGGCGGGTCCTGCTGGCTATGGTTTCTATAGTGGCGACTCCGCTAGGGATAAATCACTTATTAAGAGAGTAAAACTTGAAAATTTGGGTAGTGCAATTTAATAATGTATTTGCATTAGGAATCCTGCATTTTAGCAACCTTTGAACTAGTTTATGATCGTTGTTGGACTATAGGACAATTTTTTACCCCCGTTAAACATTTCTAGTAAGAGGCTCCTACTGAATCCAGGCGGGCCCAATTAGGCTTGATTGCCAACGGAAACGATACCTTTTCCCTTATAGCACGCATTCTTGGTTCACCGCTTGGTACACCGAGAGGCACCGAGGATTTTGGCATTTTCTCTTGTCATGCCCCACACGGAAGACTAATTCCCGGACTACAAGTCACCATGTATCCTACCTAGTCTAAACCACTTTTGACCATAGATCTTTTGATTATTAGGTGGCACCTTGCCATCATTGGCATGCTTGGATGAGTGTAGTTGCTTTTTAGATTTAATCTTCTACTTGTGAGCCTTTAGGAATGCGTGAGAAGCGCTGAATAATCCTTGCATGGGTGCAAAAATAAAATCAAAATAAACCTTTTTGAGTTGGTCCAATTGGTGCACTCTAGCCAAAAGTCGAAATTACCTTTCCCTTCTTAGGTTGGTCCAATAATAACATTTAGCCAAATTCAAATTTCATCCCAAATAGGCGACTCCATTTTTTCTTTAGCCAAAAATAAATTTCATCTCAAAATACTTAAATCCATATTTGCATTTTATTTTGCATAAGCCAAATTCAAATTTAATCTCAAATAGGTAAGTCCAATCTTGCATTCCATTTTAGCAAAAAATAAATTTCATATCTAATAGGTGAGTTCATTTTTGCATTTAGCCAAAGTCAAAGTCATCTCAAATTAGGTGAGTCCAATCTTCCATTTTATTTTGCATTAGCCAAATTCAAATTTTATCTCAAATAGGTGAGTCCACTCTTTCAATAGCCAAAAATAAATTTCATATCAAAATAGGTGAGTTCATATTTGCATTTCTTTTTTATATTTAGCCGAAGTCAAAATAATCGCAAAATAGGTGAGTTCAATCTTACATTTCATTTTGTATTAGCCAAATTAAAATTTATCTCATGTTAGGTGAGTCCACATTTGCATTTTATTCTTGCATTTAGCCAGAAATAAAATATTCTCAATCAAGGCAAGTGCATTCGTTTCATTAGCCAAAATTAAAATAATCTCCACTAACGCAAGTGCATTCATTTCATTCGCCAAAATTGAATTCATCTCAATTAGGTGAACTCTTTTATACATTAGCCAAATTAAAATTCATCTTTACTTAGGAGAGCCTTTGTTTGCACTTAGCCAAATCAAATTCATCTCAATCTAAGGGATTACATTTGCATAATTGCATTTCACTTTGGTCAATTACATTGTTTATGTGCATCCAAACAAAAAGAGCATATAATTTTCCTTTGTCTTAGGACTAGTCGTTCCTCGGGTCAAGCGCTTAAGCCCCTTCTCCCATAAAATTTTCCGCGACCCAATTGTGAGCACAAACTCTTTTGGGATATAGGATAGGTAATCCAACTCCAAACCGAAACCCTCGCTCAAAGGGGGTAAGAAATAGGAAGTCTACTACAACACCGATACGGTCGACACCAATATGTTCCTCCTTCTTTACTAGTAACACACCGGTGCGCCACCCAAGGTCAAAACACAATCCTCCTCGAAAAATGGCCAACCAGCTAGAACAAACTCCCATGATTACCTTGTTTAAGGAGTCTATTGCACAACTGGAAGCTAAGATTGACGCCCGGGATAAGAAGATTGAGTCAATATCTAAAACCCTTAATCTCATACATAAAGAACTAGAGAAGAGATCAAAGTCTAAAAGGGAAAGAAAAAGAAGGAGAACCTCGCCATAAACCTCAGCCCATGCCTTAGTCCGATCCAAGAACAAATTAGATATAGAAGATGTTACGGGAGTCCACGATGTTCAATAAGTACTATCCGGCCTAGGGATTCACTTCAATCACTAAAGGAAAACTACCCCCAAAATTCACTATCCCCGACATCAAATTCCATTGTGAGAACCCTCACCACTACGTGAGGAAGTTTATTGGGGTAATGACTTTGAAATATGTACCAAAGGAAACATACCATGTCATCTTTCCATGGACGTTTAGCATAGACATTATGAAGTGGTACAAGATTGTCGACCCACACAAGGTCACAATTTGAAAGGATCTTTGCTTGGGAGTTCCTACATCAATAATTCTATAAGATCGATATACTAGTCACTCTTCGAGATCTAGAGTTGATCAAGCGGGACGATGACGAAAGCTTCATTGACAAGGAGTCGAAGACCTCAAGACGACATTAGACGCTACATTTCATGGTCACAAGCATCAAAGTGCTATGTTTTGGCTCCAAGTCAGTCCACCTAAGACTAGGAGCATGCATCTCACATCAAAAATGGAACCCGCAAAAATAGAACTCGCTAAAAATAGAAACTCGCCAAAAATGAAAACTTCCCATTTTTGGAAAGGTGCAATAGCTGGCGCTCGCCTTCTAGAAACTCTAACTAGAATGTCGCGTTTACCCCGAAGACTTGCTTGAAAGAACGCTAGGGCACGAAACCCTAGGCAGCCCTTGATGGCCGACACCGCCTTCCGGTTCTATCCGATTTTAGCTTTTCTTATCCGGTCCAATCTTGTGATATCTTGGCCCGATTTATTTTGAGTTGTTCCGGACGGCTAGTTGCATGCAACCTCTAGGTCATCGCTTGAGCTAACCTCTCCCTATGTATAGAGAGCCTTTGCTCTCATTCTCATATGGCTCCCTCCCTTAGCATCACGCTGCTACATTAAGCCTAAATGACTCAACCTTCAATGTTATGTCTGTTGAAATCGCCTAAGGGCTACTGAATTGTAATACCCGAAATTTTAAAGAAAATAGCTGGAAAGCATAGGATTATTGAGTATTTTTCCCCGCAGCTAGGGGAGGTTGATGTGCTTGCATTAGACATCTCGCATTTAGCAAACTTTGAACTAGTTTAAATACTTGTTTTGGACCACTTGGGAAAACTTTATTGTACCCCTTATTTAACCCTTTCGGAGAGAGGCTCCCACTTGTTTCCTCGGCGGGCCCAACAAGGCTTGATTTCCTAAGGAAACGTACCTCCTCACGCATAGCTCGCACTCTTGGGCTAAACCCTTTGGTTCACCGAGAGGCACCGAAATTCTGGTTGATATCACGAATCCATGCAACCCATGGGGGACCAACTTTTGGACTACGTGTCACCATGTATCCAAACTCTTGAACTCTTTAACCATAGAACTTTTGGACTATTATGTCACCTTGCCTTCATTTGCATGCTTGGATGAGTGTGTTTGTTTTTTTAAATTTAATCTTCTTCTTGTGAGCCTTTAGGGATAGGTGAGGAGCGTTGAATAATCCTTACATGGGTGCAAAAATCAAAATCAAATAAAAACTTTGAGTCAATCCAATTATGTGCATTTTAGCAAAAAAGTCCAAAATGACATTCCCCTTTTAGGTTGATCTATTCAGTCCATATTTGCATTTCTTTGTTGCATCTAGCCAAAAGTGAAAGTCATCTCAAAATAGGTGAGTCCATATTTGCATTTCATTTTGCATTAGCCAAAATAAATTTCATCTCAATTAAGGTCGATTAAATCTTACATTCCATTTTGCATTAGCCCAATTCAAATTTCATCTCAAAATAGGTTAGTACAATCTTGCATTTCATTTTTCATTAGCCAATTCAAAATTCATCTCTAATTAGGAGAGTCTTTCATTTGCATTAGCCAAATGTAAAATCATGTCTAATTAGTAGAATCCTTCATTTGCATTATCCAAAATTAAAATTCACCTCTAATTAGGAGAGTCTTTCATTTGCATTAGCCAAACAAAAATTCATCTCAAATTAGGTGAGTCTACTTTGCATTTTCATTTCTCAATTAGCTAAAACAAATTAATCTTTCATTCGGATAAATCGTTTATACATTTTAGTTTTGTACTAGCCAAATCATAGAATCATCCCAGATTAAGGCATAGCATAATGCATACATTCCTTTCCATTTTTTGCATCCATTTATGTTCATCCAAATAAAAGATCATATCATTTTCCTTTCTCTTAGGATCGAGTCTTCCCTGGGTCAAGCAGTTAAGCCCCATCTCCCTAGAATCGTTCTACGAGCTAATCTTGAGCGTACTCTTTTTGGATACGGCATAAGAAATCCTATGCAAGTCGGGAATCCTGGTACGAAGCATTTAGGAAGTAAGAAGTCTACTTCAGCACCAGCACGGTCATCACCGATACGTACCATATTAGAACGTACCACATCGATACGTTCCTCATCTTTACTTGTGACACCAGCTCGCTGCCCAAGGTCTAAACTCAATCGTACTCCAAAAATGGCCAACCATCTAGAGCAAACTCCCCTCATGACCTCGTTCAAGGAGTCTATTGCTAAGATACAAGCTAAGCTTGACACCCAGGATAAGAGGATTAAGTTTATTTCTTAATCCATTAGTTTCATTCCCAAAAGAATGGAGAGGAAATCAAAGTCCAAAGGGAAAGAAAAAGAAGGAGAAGGATCCCACCTTGAACCTCAACCTAGGCCTCAATCCAATGCAAGAATAAATAAGATAGAGAAGCTTCTTCGAGAGTCATCAATGTTCAACCACCATTACCTTGCCTAGGGATTCACTTCAATCCCGAAAAGGCAAGCTACCCCCTAAATTTACCATGCCTAACATCAAGCTTAATGGAATAGAGAACCCTCACCATCACGTGAGAAACTTTGAGGGGCAATGACTCGAATAATGTACCGAGAGGACACTTATCACATCATCTTCACTTGGACATTTGACATAGATGTCATGAAATGGTACAATGCTATTGGCCCACGCAAGGTCGAAACCGGCGGGATCTTTACCGGGAGTTCCTACATGTATACTCCTACAATACGATATAACGAGCCACACTTCAGGATCTAGAATTGCTCAAGCGAGGAGACAACGAGAGCTTCACCGACTTCCTTACTCGGCTGGAGGGCGACAACCGCCCACATTACTAATCGACCATCCGAGAAGGATCAGGTCACAATCATCATCAAGAACATCCAACCTGCCTATCATTAGCACCCGAGGTTCTTGCCTATCATGAACTTCAAAGCACTTAGAGATGTTGGAATACTCATAGAAGAAGCAAAAGCTTCATCCAACTAGAAGACCATCCAATAAAGCCTCGCATTTCCCTTTTTCATATCTATTCTATGTCTATTTTCTTTGTCCCTTTTCCTTATCCATTGTATTTCCTTTTCCTATCTTCCAAAAATAAAAAATAAAAAACAAAACAAAATCAGCTATTTCTTTTGAACTATGAAGCCCCGATTTCCGTTATTGCGGAAACGTAGGAAGCCCACGAGGTCCGGCCCTAAGCCTTATTTCAATCCTAATTTCCACTTCTAATTTGCCAAATCCTAATCTTGAACCCAATTTCCAATTCCCATTTCCAATTTCCCAAAAATCAAAGTCACTTTACCCCATTAGGAAAATGCACCGTATCGTCAAGAAGCATGCCGATCGATCCAGAGATCTAACCGTTAGGAGCACGGTTCACAATTAGAAGAAGTACATCGTAGTTCGTGCAAGCTACTTGTTCTTTAGGCTTTACCTTAGAGAGTGAGGGCTAAAAGTGCAGTTTTTATCTTTGTGTCTTTTTTATCTTTTTTTATCATCTTAATAAAAGAATGCATTTGTTCTTAGAATAAAGTCTTGCATACATCTCCTTTGCATGAGTCAAACTCCTAAAAACACAAAATTAAATAACAAAGCACCTTACAAGGAATTATTCAATCAAGCGACATCGAGCATCATATCGGCATCAAGGAGGTCACCGACATCGTCACCTTCAAAGAGTATTTTCCATTCCATCGGCTAATCAAACCTCACCAACACTCCAACATTCAAGAAGAGCTAGACACAAGCACCCAAGAAGAATGTGGGGCCTCAAGATCGAAAGGGTTATACAACCATAACAACTCAAAGAATACTCAAGAGGAGACATAAATCATCTACCTTGCAGAGAAGCTATTAGTACACAAACTAAAAGCTCAAATTTCGAATGAGGCACATCACCTCATCATCATCATATTTTCAAGCAAGAAGACTTCAGGTCATCCAATGATCAAGTTTAGGTTAGAATTTCTACATAAAGATAAGCATCCGTCCCTATTCCAATGAAAGTCGACAAAAGTCGAGCGTCGGAGCCCAACAACGGTCAAGATTCGGACACAACTTAGTCGGGCTTCGAGCCCAACAATGGTAAAGGTTTAGACAACTTCGTCGGGCTTAAGGGCCAATAGCGGTCAAGGTTCGGATATCACCTCCGTCGAGCTTCGGGCCCAACAGCGGTCAAGGTTCGGACACCACCTTAGTCGAGTCTTAGGCCTAACAGCGAGTCAAGGTTTGAACATCCCTGTCGAGCTTCAGCTCGGCAGCGGTGAAGGTTCGGACACAACTTAGTCGAGTCTCGGGCCCAAGAGCGGTCAAGGTTTAGACACACCGCAGTTGAGCTTCAAGCCCAATAGTGGTAAAATTTCACACACAACTCGGTCGAGCTTGAAGCCCAGCAGCGGTCAAGGTTCGGACATCAATCCCTATGTCGAGCTTCGGGACCAACAGCGGTCAAGGTTCGGACAACACACCAAGGGTTTAGGACTACACCATGACCAAGTTGAGGAACCATACATGAAACATGATCTACTTATAAATCATCTTCGAGTAACACTTAAAACTATTTACATTCGATTATTACCTAACGAAATTGTTAGTGTAGAACATTTTAGTTAAGCTTCCCTAGTGGTCAAGGTCAAGATAACCTTAACCACATCCCAAGTGGCCAAGTTGAAGCACCCCCACTGGATTTTAGACTTTATTACCCGAGTCAAGTTTAAGCTCCCGCCAAGCTTCGGACTAAGCGCATGGTCAAGTTTGAGGACAACAATCTGAACTTTAGGTCTCTAAGCGGCCAAATTTAGGAATCAACAACTCGAATTCAAACTTCAACAGATCAAGTCCAGGCCCATCAAAAGCTACTTAATTTCGGACGCATGAATCCAATCGGATTCCAAAGCAATGTCGAGTACCTAGTAAGTACCCTTTAGTGTCTACTCGACCTTCGTCTTTCAAGACTCGGTCAAAGTGGGGGCTAACTGTAGACACCTAAAAAGTATCAACCTTTTCTATAATTTTTATTTGCTGGCTCGATGATGATAATCCTAAGTCCTATTTGAGCAATTGGATCTTAGATTGTGTTTGATTGGTGCGACGGAAGCCGATAAACCACAAAGAACCCCAAGCACCACATAAATAGAATTTTGTGTTGGATCGATCCACCAATCCCCTTTTCCTTCGGACGATCCAAAATCGGGCCAAGCCTCCAAAGACAACGGTGTCTAGTGCCACGTACCGGGAAATTCCAGGCTCGGAATCATGCCTTTTATTCACCACCGTCGCACATCTCGCCTACCTACCTCTACAAAATACTCACAAAAAGCCCCTCTTATGCACCACCATCGCATCAAAAGGTATAGATCCGAGATCCGAGAGCAGTAGGTGGGACAACCCGAGGGCACAAATTCGATCTCCAACGGTTTATTATTGACTTTTATGCTTTTTTTCATTACTTTCCGTATTGTGGAAAAATGATGTATCGCTTTTAATTTCTTCCCGCCCCATGTAATCTCTTTATTTTCCCCTTTCCTTTTGCTTGGCCCATTCTTTCTTTTCCGCTTTTACTTTCTTTATCACTTTTTTCACTTTCCGCCATTATCGTTTTCCTTAGTTATGTTTTGTTGCTTTAAATTCTCATCGCATGTTGTTGCTTGCTTGCTTGCTTTCTTACATCTTTAAATTCGAGTACTTGAACTAGTAATGGTCGTATTCGGACGAGTGGAATGAAAGGGTTTGTCCCTACGTTTCATACCCTCGCCCCGAATTCGATTCTCGGTCCAAAGATTGATGTACTCATTTTTAGCATCTTTTAGTCTTAGTTTCCCCATACAAATATTGGAAGAGCAAGCTTTCGTTTTTGTTAGTTTTTCTTTCCTAAAAAATTACTGGTGACTCCTCTTTTACTTTACTTCCATTCAATTGCATCTCGAACTTTTTTTCTTACTACAGAGTTAAAAATTTTAAGGCTCCTGATTTGCCAACCGTGGCGAGGCCGAGGCTGATTTCGAATCCTAGCCTCGGCCGGTGTCGGCCTCCCACGGTGCGGACCATTACACCGCACTGTGAGATTAGTCATGGTGGCTTCGGTCGAAATTGGTGTTTTCACACCAATATAGCCCTAAAGCCTCACGGTAGATCTAGAACCCTAATTTAATTCATCTTTCAATTCGGAGATAATATCGCGGGACTTCTTAAAAAAATTTCTAAAAGGAAAAGGTTAATAAAACCGCCATTCAACTTTGCCTAAATCAAATTTAATAAAATTCGAAAAATCTTAATTAAAGGGTCATCCCCACATAATAAAATCGACTTTTTAAAACCATCTTCAAAATCAATCTTTGAAAATGAGACCTAACACAAGTGGGGAAGCTCGGCGAGCCCCAGCCCGCCGTGGTTCCTACAGGCAATGGGGGCTAAAAGTGCAATTTTGTCTTTGTCATTTTTGAATGTTTGGATCATCCGAATAAAACAATACATTTTTTTAGAATAGAGTCTTGTATCTATCTCCCTTGCATGAGTCAAAACTCCTAAAAATACAAAACTTAATAATAAAGCACCTTACAAGGAATTATTCAATCAAGCAACATCAAGCATCGGATCGGCATCACGAAGATCGCCAGACATTGCCACCTTCGGAGGAGTTCAACCAAGACTATTGAAGCTCAACAACTCTCTTACATTCGAGAAGGACTAAACACAAGCACCCAAGAGGAACGTGGGGGCTCAAGATCGAAAGGGTCATTGTGCAACTACCATGCAAATCACTCATTGGGCTCTAGGTGTCGAATCGGTGGATAATCTTGGTTATCTAAATATTGGTAAATATCATAGTACCAACTGGTTTGGTCGGTACTCAATACTTCTAGTGTGTACGGATGCGCGAGCGGACTCCTCCATTCTATATTGATAGACATTGAATGAATGTTGCTAGGAATGTTAATCATAGAAGCTAACTTGGCTAAAGCGTATGCAAATTGATTATCATCCCTAAGAAGGTAGGTGCATGAAATATTGTCAAAGTGTTTAGCTAACTCTATTAGGTGTGCTTCGTAGAGTGCGAATGCTTCACTGTGTACCTTTCATTCTCGTGACATTTGATCAATGATTAGACTCGAGTCATTGTAGATCTAGATGTTCCTAGCTTCTATCCGTATTGTAGCTTCTAGTTTGGTGATACACGCTTTATATTCTAGACCATTGTTAGTGACCTCGAAGTTCAAATTAACTAAGATGGGAGTATGTGCTCCTTCCGGCAATACTAAAAGGATTCCTACCCTAAAGCCCTTCGATTGGAAGCGCCGTTGAAGTACATTGTCCACATGTTAACCTCTACCTATAGGATGCCCTCGTCCGGAAAATCAAACCGCTCTGGTTGTGCTTCGGTCATCGGTAGATCAGCCATCAATTCTAACACCACTTTCCTCTTAACTCGCCTTTTGTGAGACGTATTTGAGTTTGAATTCTAATAAATTAACCGTCCATCGAGCTGTCTTACGAGTTGACGGTTTATTGTTCTAAAATATACTTAATGGGGTCTAATGGCGCTACTACTTGTACCAAGTGGGCTAACATGTAGTGTTTGAACTTCTTGGTGGCCCAAACTAAAGCCAAAGACATTTCTCTAAGGGAGTATAATGGGTTTCGTACTATAAGAATTTCTTCTTATGTAGTACACCATACGTTCTTCTTTTCCATCCCATTGAGATAGCATGGCTCCATTGCGGTTTCTTTGGTGGTCGGATATAGAAGCAATGGTTTTCTAGGTTGTGGTGAAATTAAAATGGGTGGATTGGTAAAGTACATCTTAACCTCTTCGAATGTTGCTCGGCGCTCGTCATCCCATATAGCCTTGACTCCCTTTTTGAGCTTTTTCAAGATCGGTTCGCAAATCATAGTTAGTTTTGATATGAACGACTAATGTATTGCGAGACGGCCTAGAAAACCTCGTATTTCCTTCTCGGTTTTCGATGACGGCATCTCCTCGGATGGCTTTGATCCTGGATGGATCAACTTCAATTCCTCTAAGACCGACTACATAGCCTAAGAGTTTGCCTCAGTCCACCCCAAAGGCACACTTCGACGGTTAAGTCACATATTGGCCTTGTTTAGCAATCAATTATTAGTTATTGGATGTTGGCTGATTTGATTAGTTGTTAGGTGTTGCTAATTAGATTACTAGCTTGTATTACCTGTTTACATTTAGTTATTTCGAAAAAGTATTTGGTAAAATTAGTTGTTTCTCGAAAAAATGTTAGACAAAAATTAATTTACAAAAAGCCAATCTGAAAAAACTATTGAAATTAGCTTTCTAAAAATGGCTTTTGAGGGAAAAAAGGTATACAAAAATCAACTTACCAAATACCTTAAATAGCTTTTTGATAAAGTCAAAAAGCCAAAACTCCCTAAAAAGCCTTTTTTTTGCCAAAATCAATTGAAAAAGCCATTTGCCAAACATGACCATTGTATTTGTTTAGTCTTTCGAAGAATTTTCTAAGGCTTGGTAGATGCTTCATCGTGTGTTTAAACTTGATGATCATATCGTCAACGTAGACTTTGGCTTCCTTGTGTATCATGTCATGTAGCAAAGTCATGGTTGTTCTCTAATATGTAGCTCTAGCATTTTTCAGTCCGAGTGGCATGACTACACAACAATACGTCCCTCATTGAATGATGAAGGTTGTTTTCTCCACATCTTCCTTGGCCATTTTAACATGGTTATATCGGCATAGCCATCCATAAATGAATGTAAAGCATGGCCAGCCATCTTCTTAACTACGATATCTATGTGATGTAGAGGAAAGTTATCTTTGGGGCTTGCCTTATTTAAATCCTTGAAGTCGACACACATCCCGACCGTTTCGGCTTTCTTCGGGATTAGTACAACATGAAGGTTTGCTCTTGGAGAGACTTAGTCACTCTACGGGGGTGAATAGGGTGATGAGGAAATTTGAACAATAAATGGAAGATTAAAGTTTAAAACAAACTTTAAGACTGTCCGAGTCTAGATTGGACTCGGAAAAGTATGAACTCGGAATTTACGTGGAAACCCTCCCGGGCGAGAAAACCACGGCCAGTGCTAATCCAAGCACCAAGTCAAATCTACTATTTTGAATCCACAAAATACAGTGAGACAGACTCAACCAGAATTGCCCCCTTATACAATTCCTTACATAATTTTCCTAGACTCGAAATTTCCTTATCCGATCTAGTACTTCCTAACTAAGGTAACCTTTATAGCTAGGAATAACCGAGCTGAGTTAACTCTTACAGCTCGGTCAAGTGACCTTACTCGAAAGTAAGAAGAATATTTGTGATTGATTACAAGACCTTACAACTTAGAAAGATGTTAAGTACAAAGTTGGAGTTGTAAGTAGAAGATTGAGTATGAATACAAAGACTTTTGCTTAAGTATGTGTATTTGACAAATGGTTCCAAGCAATCTTCAAGTCTTGATAGTTGGCTTCTATTTATAGATGACCAAACAGACTTAGTCGTTGTGACTAGATTCCGATTATAAATCCTCCATGACCATTGTAATCGGTTCTTCCGAGCCACTCGAAAAGATCCGTTGAGATGTGAACGTCGTGCAACGGCTCTTGACTCCTTAGGAAGTCCCAATCCACTGGTGGTGTCCGAAAAGTAGGGTGGAAATCACCGTTGTGCTTAGCGTTGAAGATTTCCAATTTTGGAAACGGACAACTCGACACGATGTCCGGGCCTTGGTCGAAGTAGAAAAAGCCTTGTCTGCTGGCGATTTGACATTTTGAAGCCGATTACTTTTGTAATTCAAAAGTAGGATAACCTCGTTTAAATAACCTATAAAAGTAAATAAATTTTGGTTCTCAAAGTATAAAATACTTTGGTCCAAGATTAGACACGAGATAATAATTTAATTAAGATAATTAAGTGCATAATTATCCGAGTTAGAAATGAATAAAATTTTACGAGTCTAATATTCATTATACTAAAATTTTATCTAAGTGAGTATGGAGAAAGATCAAGTTAGATAAAGAATATCGGAATAAGAATACTTGATCTAGACAAATATAGTTCAAACAAAACGAGCTGATTAGAAGAGATGAATTAACGTTGTTATTTACCCGAACTTGGAATATGAAGTCGAGTTGAGTTTAAAGGTATTCGAGCGAGTGTTTGAACATGTGATAAATCCGAGTGTTGTCTAAGTGACTCGGAACTACAAATTTTAAACGATGAGCAAGAGTATGCTTTACGAGCCGATCGAAATAAATAAAATACTATGCAGTAGTTTACGTAACACTCGAGAGAAGGTTTTGTATCACTCAAAAAGTTTCTAGCACTTAGAATGACTTGAAATCAAAACTTATAAGAGATGAAGTTTGTACCTGATTCCTTGATAGTACTCGGAATGTTATACATGCAAGGCCTTAGTCTTAACAACATTTGCTACCCATTGAGGGTGGTGGACTACTCTAATGAACCCCGAGTCTTGCTGCTTTTGAAGCTCTTCTTTGATCCTCAAGTTTCATTCACCTAAGCTTCGCTCTACTGATTTGGCTTCTTTATAGAGTGGAATTTTATGTTTCGCTACATTATAATCCCCAGGATGTCTCTGTAGGACCAAGCAAAGACATCTATAAACTCTATAAGGATATGCTCTTATGGATTTAGTGTTTTCCCAATCATAATCTCTTTGGGTTAATATGGAGATCCTAAGTTAATAGTTATTATTTCCTCTATAATTGGTGAGCGCTTTTCATGATCTTCTATAACTTTTATTAATTCTTTAGGAATTTCGTACTCATCATTAGGGAAAATCAATTAAGAATAGGAGAAGGCAAGGAGTAAGTAGAAAGATTCATCTTATTGAATAAGGAAAGAAGTACATCGGACCTAGAAACAAAGACCGTAGAATTCGAAAAAGAACAAATAAAATTAGAAAAAGAAGAAAACGACCATAGTCCTAGACTTCAAACTGGACTACTCTCCTAGGATGATAGTAAACTGTTGGCCCTCTTCAATGTCAATCCAAGTGATATGTTCGAGACTCTTCTTTGTCTATGCTAGTTATGAACTAAAACGGGTTGAACTTCGGGTGTGACATGGCTTGGCACGATGCGAGACCCAATTCCCCTTCGGGTTCGTCTTTTGTCCGAACAGCAGATCGAAAATGTTTCTTTCTGCAAGATTGGTCTAGTCTAGAGTGCACTTGTTCCGTTTTAAGAAGGTAGGGTGCCTCCTCTTCTAACATGTGGTAGTCATTGAAAAATTTTAATCCTAGGACTAATATGTCGTTCTCCTTCGAGATAGTAAGGCTTATCAAAACCGTAATTAGGAAATTCATCCCATTCTTAAAGAAATTACCCATTCAAGGTGTGAGGATTTAACAGGGTAGACTGTTAACGGTGCAGTCTTCATAGCTTGTATTTTCCATTTAGTTTTGGCTACTTCCTTAGCAATTGGTGGTAGCATAGACCAAACTTGTAGTTATCGGTGGATTCAAGGGGTGGATAAATTGGGTGGTATGCCTTTCATCCTATAGCTTGACTAGGAAAATGCCCCTTCTTCCTTAACATCAAATGGACGCTAGAGTTAGTATAAGGATTGAAGTTTAAAGGTTCTTCATCCACAGTAGCTACGAGTCTCGAATCCATACAGCTCTTTGTTGTTGGCATCGTACCTTATTTCAACGACGGACTCGTAGAATAAAGGCTATCTCCCTAACGGATATAACCTATCCTTTGACGATCGTTTTATCCCTTTGGTGCAATGTGCACTTTCTGGTGGGGAAAATTAGTATTCCTAAAATTGTTCTTTTGGAATTTTCATAAGCTCTAAGGTGAATAGTTTTCTTAGAGAGTTGTTGCTCTTATGCCTAACGTCTTTTCGAGTCCTCCAGGGGCACACATTTATAGCTGAACCGTTGTCTACTAGAGTCAAAGGTATGAACTTGTTAATGCAAGTTACAATCAACTAAAGGGAATTGTTTTATGTAATGCCTTCTTAAGGTAAATCCTTGTTATCAAACGTGATAGTTCTATTCCCAGTATTAACCAATCCTACTAGATCTTCAAGTGTAACTTCGGGTGATACCTCAATCTTACTAAGTGCATCGATCAAGGCTTATTTATGTTTATAAGAGGCAGATATTAACTGCCAAATAGATATGTCAACTGTAAGTTTTTGGATTTGTTTTAAGGATTGGGTCTTCTTCTATGGTAGCTTCTTTTTCCTTCGAGTCCAGTAATGGACCCATTAGTATGGTATGTCATCCAGATCTTATTAGGAACTGGACTTCAATATTCTTTGGTTATTCCTAGGATTCATAATTTTCTACGGGTTATGTGCCTTAGAAGTTGTCATCGCTGTCATCCTTAGTCTTATAAACATCCTTTTCATCACGTACCTACAGTCTATATACTACCGAGTCTAATAGAGGTAAGCTTATTTGTGACTATGGTTCATCTATGTCTTGAATAAAGATAGAAGGATCCCACCGACATGGAATGGGTTCACTAAAGATGGCTATGGTTCCGCTAAATGGGTTCTTGTTGTTATTGGGTTTCTAAACAGCCTTAGGAAAAGGAAGTTTACCATTACGAAACATGTTTTCTAACTTGTTGTTTAAGGTCAAGGGCTTAAGTATAAGTAGTATCGATCGGAGTGTAGTCGGTATACCTGTTGAGGGAATTGACATCCGCACCCCTACTAGTAGTACCCGTATTAGAGGTCTTCTTATCCTTCTTTTGGTATCCACCTTTATAATTTGCCACGATTTTTATGGTCGTGGCGGACAACTCTTCTTCAATCAACATTCTCACGTCTCTACGGGCTGTAAAGCTCATGAAAGGTAAGAACTTCCGATGTTGGTTATATGCGGGCTGAAGGTTTGTCTACCATATTGCAGCCTTTGCCCTCCACCTAGTGAGAAATTAAGTGAAACTTTCTTTCTCCCCTTATTTGATCAGCCTTAAATCACGAAGGGTGGCAGGTAGGTTGGTGTTGTAAGAATATTGATGTAAGAACTCCTTACATAGATCAGTCCAATTAGTAACCTTGCATGGGTTAGTTGCATTATACCACTTCATAACATCTTGATAAAGAAATGCTAATTGACCAAAACGAAATGCAATGATGCAAATGAAATGGGATGAATTTTAATTTGGCTAAATGAAAACAAGGACTCACCTAATTTAGATGAATTTTATTTTGGCTAATGGAGAAAACGAATTCACCTATTTAGAGATCGATTTTATTTTGGCGAATGCAAAAATGAAAAGAAACTCACCTAAACCGACATGAACTTGATCGTGGCTAAATGCGAAAACAGATCCTAATTAGAGATGAATTTAGATTTGGGCTAAATGCAAATAAAAGACTAACCTATTTTGTGATTAGTTTTAATTGGCTAAATGGAGATGAAAGACTCACCTATTTTGAGATGCATTTAGATTTTTCACTAAATGCAAACAAAAGACTCTCCTAATTTAGAGATCAACTTGACTTTGGCTAAATGCAAACAAAAGAATCTTCTAATTTAGAGATAAATTTTAGTTTGGGTAAATGAAAACAAAAGAGTCTCCTAATTTTGAGATGAATTTTAATTGGGCTAAATGCAAACAAAAGACTCCTAATTTAGAGATGAATTTTAGTTTGGCTAAATGCAAACAAAAGACTTTCCTAATTTAGAGATGATTTTTAAGCTGGGTTAAATGCAAACAAAAGAGTCACCTATTTTGAGATGAATTCGACTTTAGCTAAATGCAAACAAAAGAGGTGAATTTTAATGATGGGCAAAAGTGCAAATATGCTTGAGAAACAAAGTCCAAATCCTAAAACCTTCTAGATAGAAGAGGAGGCCCACGGCGGGACCTTCTACGACAAATTGACTGAAACCGGCATCGACTATGTCGAATAACTGGCGACTATCTAAACCAAGACTAAAGACATTTAAACCGACTCGGAAATATGACAAATGGACTGACTCGAAAGGGAAAGGCAATCTGGACTTTTGGCTAAAAAATGCACGTAAAAGGGCTCACTCAAGGAGGTAAATTATTGTATTATATTTTGCACCCATGCAAGGGTTATTAGTAAACCTAACCTAGACTAAAGGCTCATAAAAAAGGTTAAATGCTAAAACAAATCCATTCATTTCAAGCATGCAAATGAAAAGAGGGTACAACCTAGGCTGCCAAGGTTTTAAGGACAAAAAGGGATAATAAGTGCCTATCTATTAGGAATTGAGAAAAAGCGTGCTATGAGTGGAGAGTATCCACCTCTCGAGTGTTAAGCCTAGGTAGGCCCACCGAGGTAATGGTTTGACCTCTCTAAAAATGTTCACTTAAGGGTAAAGCCTAAAGATCAAAATTAAAAGCAACTAAAGTTCGAGGTCTGCTTAAATGCAATATGTCTAATGAAAAACACAACAAGAAAACTCACAAAATTTTCAAGTCTCACCCTCTTAATAAGTGACCTCTTCACTTGAGTCACCACGGTAGGAACTAGCGGCCCTGCGCCTAATCCCCGTAGGGGTCGGCGAGGATTAGATCATAGTTTCCCCACGAAGTGTCGACTCTCTTTTATTTTATTTCATTAAGATTCTTTTTGAAAGTTTATTGGTAAAGTGGGGTGCACCTCTTATTAAGATTATTTCTTTTTAAAATCATATTTCAAAACAGTTTAGGCGAAAGTGTGATTGGCAATTTTATCAATCAATCTTATTTTAGAAATTAATTTTAGAAGATCCTGGGATGTTATCTCTAGGTTAAAGATAAGAGAAAAATTAAAAAGTTGCATTTTTCCGCAACGCTTCTAGGCCAAAATGTGAAAACCGTTTGGGATGGGAGCCAACCCGGTTATTAGTTAGTGCCAGCAAAAGCCAACGTTGATCGATAACGAGCATCGGCTATAAGGTTGTAATTGAGGACTTAGTTTAAGATGTATAGCTTTAGCTGTCAAAATGAAACCCAATTTTAACATTTTTTAGCTTGAAATGCCATGAAGTGAATAAGAAGAATTAAAAAGCAATATAAGGAGTCGCCAATAAGTTTTAGGAGATAAAAACTAACAAAACATACAGAAAATGCTCCTCCAATCTTAGTATAGACAAAACTAACCTTGAAGAGATTTTAAAAGAGACTCAGTGAGTTAGAAATTGAGAATCCGATATTTGGGAATGAAGGTACGAAATGAAGAGGGATATTCTTCATTCCGTCCGTCAACGAGACGACCTATACTAATCAAAATTTTGAGTTAAAAAGATTGTGTTTAACAATCAAGCAAAAAGCATGTGATATATGGAAATTAAAGCAAACAAAACATGCTAAAAAGCAATAAACAAGCAAATAATAAAGTAATAAAGAACGCGAAAAGAAAATTAAAAGTTACATAAGGTAGGGAAGAATTAAAAGCATTTACATCTTCCAAACCACAATACAAAAATAAGTAACAAAATTAAAATAACCATAAAAAGTAGGCTCGAAAATAGGTTAGGTGCCCTCAAGACGTCACACCTACGGATCTTGCATCACGAACGGATTCTAGTAGCATAACAGCAGCAGCAATGAGCTCAAACCGAAGGCAAAGAAGGCCTTTTGTGGAGTTTGGGAAAGGGAAAAGTAAGTGACGATGACGTGAAAATAGAGAGAATAGAGAGTGGGAAAGGATGAGGGGAAGTATTTTCAGCCTAGTGGGTTTAGCTAGCTGAAAATGGTGCACCCAAAAATGAGGGGGAAGTCCTTTATTCATACCAATTTTTAAGTTAAAAATTAACTCTAAAAGTCACTTCGATCGTCGAGTTAGCCTAAATTGGGCTCGAAATCGTTGGAAGGGATAAAGGAAAAAAATTAGATATTCTCCTTCACCAAATGATGCCGTCTGCAGAGTCTAGAAACTAGGCACCGATTTAAATGATGTCATACAAATGCTTTAGATTGCGTGCCACACTTGGGCACTAAAAATTAATTCTTCTTATCCTTCTTACGGTAATTACCTTTATAACTTACCACAACTTCTCCGGTCGTGGAAGATAGTTCGTATTCAATTATCATACCCTTTTCTTCAAGGGTTGTGAAGCCTATGAAAGGTAAGAATTTCATATATTGATTATATGTCGGTCGAAGATTCTTCACTATAATCCTGACTTGATCTTTATTGGAAGGTCGATCTATCATATAGGTAGCCTTTGCCCTCCACCGGTGAGGAAGTGAAACATTCTTTCTCTTCTTGTTTGATCGGTTCCAAGTCATGAAGAGTAAGAGGCAAGTAAGTTTTCATACACACCTAAAATATGTCACTCTTATCTCTTTTATTTTTATATTTTATTTTGTCGGCCCGTTGATGAAATCCAGTCCTGTTTGCGGATTCGGATCATGGTCGAGTCTTATTGCCGTGATGGAAGCTAGTAAACCTAAAAAACACCTTTTAGCATAAAAAAATAAACCTTATTTGCTTTACGGCAGTCCACAAACCCATTCCTTTCAGCCGGTCCAAGCCAAAGCCAACGCTAAAGGTCAAGCCTTGACCGGGATCGCTAATCAAGCTATGCTACATGCTAAACGTTGCGTTTCATCTTCAGCGTCCAATCGAGATACGAAGCTAATTTCATCCATACCACGTCGCATTGACCTCCGCCGCGTTTCATGGCAAAAATATCTAAAACGATGCGTTTTACTCTACGCATCCAACCGAGACACGAAGATCGACTGCATAAAACAACATTGTTCTTGACCGGTGCCGCATTTAAGGGGAATATTTACACAAATGCTGCATTTTGTTTAAGAAACCGAGCTCTTAGCCGAAATCTAAACGCTGCATTTTGACCGTACGACGGCATTTCTAAACCGGTGTTGTGTAACTTAGCGTTGTTTGTGGGATCTCGGTTCAAGGTGGATGTGGTTTGGTTATTTTTGATTTTCTAGCTTATTTACTACATCATTTTGGATGGTTGTTTAAGCTGCTCCAAGGTCATTTTGTGACCTAATCTTCCACTATAAATAAAGAGCTTAGGCTTTCATTTTGAGCATGGTCATTTCCTATGCCAAATCTTTGCTAAACTCTGCTGAAATCTAACTAAGAGCTATTGAATGCTTTACGTATTCCGATCTCTTGGTTTTCTTTGAGTTAATCCTCATTACAATATCGTTATTCAATCCCTAATCCTTCATCATTCACAATACATCATTCTACCTTTACTAAAATTCACAAAAAGCCACTTTCAATTTACCACCTTCACGCTTTCAAATCCAGTTCGAGACCCAGATTAGCAGGTGGCACAATCCGAGGATGCCATATCTACTTTCGAGTCCTTTACAGTTTATTCTCATTTATGTTATTTATTGCTTTACATACTTGTGGAGAAAATATGCAATCGATTTTAATTCCACCCCGCCTACTGTAATCTTTTATTTTTTTCGCTTTCCTTTTCGCTTTTCTTTATTGGTTTTATTTATTGCTTTCGTATATGCTTTTATCACTTTCCTAAGCTTTCCTTGGTTGATTTAATTTCGCATTTAATATGTTGTATGCTTGCACTGAAACACGGTTCCTAAACTCACTTCTCAAATTGGTAAAGGTTGTCTATTGATGGGCGGAAAGGAAAGCTTATCCCTACGTTTCATACCTTCACCTCCCGAATCTAGATTCTTGGTTCTAGACTGATGGTGTCAAGTTTTAAACCTATTTCAAGATTAGTCCTCTCTATACTAAGATTGAAAGAGTCCTTTATTTATTTTTGTTAGTTTTTATTCCTAAAACCGATTGGCGACTATTATTTTCCTTTTTATTTCTCTTTAATGTGCTTAATATTTCGATTAAAAATGAAATTTTTTTTTTTATTTTCGATAGTTTAAGCCGTGGACCGAAGACTCGATCACTTTAGTCATGGATCATGGCCAATGCCGGTGATAGTACTTGTGCTGGCTCTTAAGTTGTAAAATAACATCCCGAGGTTTCTATAAATAATTTCTAAAATAATGATTAATAAAATCGCCTTTGCTTAATCTATTTTAAATCATATTATAAAAATCGAAAATCCTAATAAGAGGCACATCCCCATTTTAAACTTTCAAGACCATTTTAAAAAATCATCTTCAATTCCAAAAAGAGACACGACATTCATGGGGAAGCTTTGGTCCGAATCCGATTCCCCCTCTAACGGAGGTGGATGGAGGGTTGGCGGTTCCTACGAGTGTTATAGAAGTATTCATGTAAAAATTCCTTACAAAGATCCACCCAATTACTTGCCTTGTGTGGATCAATTACATTGTACTATTTCATGAAATCCTTATCGAATGTGAAAGGGAAAATGATATAGTATATGTTTTTAGGTACATTTTTCAGAGTCATTCCTCGTATAAAATTCCGAGATATGATTGTGGGGATTCTAAAAACCATGAAATTTTACATAATGCATAGTAAACTTTGGAGGCGGTTTTGCTTTAGAGATTGAAGTGAATCCCACAAGGTCCAAGTAGTGACTTTCAATCATGGAGGACTTTCTTATCATTCTCTCTATCCCATGTATATGTTGATTAAGTTGAGGTTCAAGGTGAGGCTCGGGGAAGCTGGCCATTAGGTGGTGGTTGCCATTAGGCGGTGGTTGAAGTTCTTCCTCACCCTTTTTTTCTTCCTCATTTTTCTTTAAAGGTTTGAAGGATAAGAGCAAGGGTTTTAGACATGGACTCTATTTTATTATCTTGAGCCTCAATCCTAGCTTCCATTTTACCGGAAGATTCATTTATCAAAGTCATAAGAGGAGATGGTTGTGGTTGTTCTTCATCCATTGGAATGGAATTATTTTTAGTACTTGTTTGATGACGAATAGGTGTTGATCGAATTAAAGTCAAATGTACCATTGTTAGGTGCACCGACGTCGGTCACACCGAAGCTTATCGGGATGGTGTTGAGAGAAAAGGTGTTGCACTGCACTCTCAACTCAACCATTCTAATCGTTTTGAACCTAGATTCCCACGAAACCCAATCATTTTGAACCTAGATTCCGACGAAACCCAAAGGAAGAGATTGTATGCTTCTATCTGGATGCAAATTCAAAAATGCGGACCAACAACAAAAGACGCAGGAAAGGAACTAAAGTAGGAAATGATGCAATGATGATTTTTATTTAGCTAATGGACTCATCCTAAATTGGGATGAAATTAATTTGGTTAAATGCAATAATGCACTCATCCTAAATTTGAGATAAATTTAAAATTAGCTAAATGTATTAAAATAATAAAATGCAATTATGGGGAGAAAAATTCAAAAAGGAAGGCTAGAACCTACGACACACTAGAGCACGAAATGGGTCCACGGAAAGACTACGAAGGTTTGCTCGGGGAGAGTCTAATTCACCCTAGAGGGGGTGAATAGGGTGATAGAAAATTCTTCGTGAAAATACACACTTTTACACGTAAAAGAGGCAAAGACAGATTCCGAGTCTAACAACGGGGTTAGAAAAGATTGGACTCGAAAGCAATGAACCGGAAGAAGCAAGAGCGAGTAAAGCCATGCCGAGTCTAGAATGAACTCGGAAAATGAACACGAGAGATTTTACGTGGAAACCCTCCCGGGGCAGAAAACCACGGCCCGTGTCAATCCAGGACACGAAGTCAAATCCACTATTTTGAGTCCACAAAATACCGTGAACTTGACGGAACCCGAGTTGCTCCCTTAGACAACTCTATACAAGTTTTCCTAGACTCGAAGTTCCCTTATCCGATCTAGTACTTCCTAGCTGAGATAACCCTTACAGCTAGGTACAACTAAGCTGAGTTAACCTTTACAGCTTAGTCAAGGGACCTTACAAAGAATGTAAGAAGAGTTTGAACTAAGTACAAGACCTTACAACTCGAGAGTAAAGAATTACAGAATGGGAGTTGTAAGTAGAAGATTGGAAGTAAATACAATAACTTTTCTCAAGTATGTGTATTAACAATAGATTCGGCAATCTTCAAGTCTTGTGAAGTGGCTTCTATTTATAGATAACCAAGCGAGTAGCCGTTATCTTCATCTCGCTGACCGAGAGTCTTCGTGACCGTTGGGAGAGACTTTCCGAGTCACTCGGAAAGTATCCGTTGAAATATGAACGTTGGACAACGGTTTAACTCTCTTGGAAGTCCCAAAACCATCGGTTGTGTCTTGAAAAATGAGGTGGAAACCACCGTTAGGCTTGGCGTTCCAGTTTTCCGGATATGGAAGCAGACGGCTTCGACACAATCTTACGGGACTAAAGCGAGGAAGTTGAAAAGCCAGTATCTGCTGGTGATTTGACGTTCGAAGCCGGCTACTTTTGTAGTTTGAAAAGATATCCTCGATTGGATAACCTACAAAAGTAAAACAACTTTGGTTCTCAAAGTATAAAATACTTTGGTCCAAGGTTAGACACGAGATAATAGAATAGTTATGGAAAATACGCAATTGATTATCTCGAGTCGAAAAGAAATGGAATTTTCGAGTCTAATATCCATGATACTCGGAATTCCATATGACTTAGTCTTAAGCAAAGAATCAAGTTCTATAACGAATATCGAGTGGGAAAAACTTGATATAGACTAAGCATGAGACGAACTACGAATACCGACTATGCAAACAATAGAATAGATAACCATAAGTCGGATTCCGAGTGAGAAACGACGGAATACTCGGTATATACAAAATGCGATTAATCTGAGTGAGAGTGGACTCGGAATAAAGAGCCGATTTTCGAGTTGCTAACCGAAAGCGATAAAAGAGATAAGTGAGAGCCGAATCACTTAGAGAAAATACTATTTTACTTAAGTAAGTTTCTAAGACACGAGAGAATGCCTTGGAATCAAAACTCTACATGAATAACATCGGTATACCTGATTCCTTTTGCATGACTCGGAAAGATATTGAGCGAGTGTCCGAGTCTTCAATCTCCCCATTTTTTATGAAAGGCATTCCATACTTAAACGAAACTTTGTTAGAGGAAAATAGATTGATTCCGAGTAGTTCGCTTATGAGATAGGCATAGTGAGTAAATCGGAGCGAGTATATAATATATCGAGCAAAATGAAATACGGTATGCCTTAACATTAACTCGGAAAAATAAAGAACTCGAAATTAATAATGAAATGCATCACCTCATTAAAAAGAAATTTCAAGGGAATAAACTCCCCTAAACAAGACAACCAGTTTCGACTACATTTCTCCCCTTGCCTTTCAAGCAAAAACAAGAAACAAAAAGAAGGGAGAAAAGTACAAGTAATACACATAAGTTGTCCGGACAAAAAGAAAATGTGAAAGAAGAAATTCGGAGACACCGAGGAATTGTGACTCGGTGCATGGCTCCAACTAGGGAGGAGGGATTTCGAGTGGAGGCGGAGGTGCGCCGGCGCCGATACGATCTTGACGATGTGCTTGAGCGCGGCGAAGGGAGACCGGAATTATCCTCGGGGGCTCGGCTCCGAGTGGCCGACCCGGAGAGAGTGGATCGAGGGGTTCTTCCCTTGGGACCTCGAGGGCTGGAGGGGCTGCTCGGGCTGACTCGTTGGAGGAGCGAGATCTTCCGACCCACTCGGATCGTTGTCCGAGCCGAGTACAGACAATTTGAGCTTGGGGAGCAGGCCGACCCTCGGCAGCTGCCACGGCCTCTTCTTCCCTTTGCCCGGAAGGGCCTGCTCAGCCGCGAGTTCCTCGAGCATCCTCTGCTGCATCTGCAGCTTCTTCTTCTTCTTCCTCGGCTTCCTCGCTGTCCGAGGAGGTCGGGACTCGGGCTCGAAGACACCTCGGACGCGTCCGAGTCATCCGAGTCCCGAGCCACCTTGGACCGTCTCTCTCTAAGGAGCTCAGCCAGCTCCTTCGCTCCTTAACCAGCTCTCTCATCTCAAGAACGAGAGACTGCTCGCTCTCGGATTTGGGACTCGACCGGTCTTTTGGTTGATGGTCGGACCCCGAAGGATAGATTTGAAAGCCCCGAGCATGTCTCCGAGTTCGGAAGACACAGAGCCGATCTTGTCCATGAAAACAGGGGACAAAAGGGCAGAGAGAGATCCGGAAGCACCCGAGGTGGAGGCACCACCAGGTGAAGAGGGAAGAGGGAGAGGGGTTGATTTCGAGTCCGAGGTGGAGAAGGAGGCCTCGGCTACGAGTTGTGAACCCGCACACCGGGGTTAGTTTCCTGGTATCCGTACCCTCGGAGTTCCTTCTTGCCGACCACAATGGCCGCCTCGGACACCGCGTTAGGGTCGGAGGGAAGAGGAACTTGAAATTGTTTGAAGACAAGGGTGAGAAGAGCACCGAAAGGAAGGAAGGTGTTCTTCTTGGTTTGGAGTTGAGCTGGCACGGCGGCCATCCGCTCAATGATGGAGGGGAAGAGGTCGAGTTCGTATCCCTCCGGGATATCGAAGAGGGCTTTGAGATGCTTGGAGTTCGGGTTCTCCTTACTTGGAATGCTTGTGAGAAGAAGGTTCTCATCAGCGAAAGCACTGAAGCCTGGCTTCGACTTCAACCGAGTCACGAAAAGTTCTTTCGGACCAAGGGAATTCTTTAGCATACTTTTCAAAGAAGTCGTCGGCGACTTCGAGTGAAGGGAATAGGGTTACTTGTTCAAGAAGAGAGAAGAAACTTTGAACAGTCGGTGAAGGAGGGAGGTGTTGATACTGAACAGTAATGTTACGAACCCGAGAGGTTAGAACATTTTCGGAGTGGGAGAGATGAGTATAAAACTCAAAGACAAGTTCAGGATAAATGAACTCGCTGAAACACAAGAAAGGGTAGACTCCGGTGGTTTGGATGTTGGACAACCAGGAGAATTTGGTTGTTGGGAAGAACTTGTCGTCCAGCGCAAGGTGCTTGGGTGACAATGGGTTTAGTGGGGGTTGAGCTTTACGGCTTATTGGTGCGGGGTTTTTGGAAGATGAAGAAACACTGAAAGTCGGGATGGTTTCCTCTTTTAGGCATGGTGAGAAAAGATGAAACTTTTCGAAAGAGAAAGAGAAGGAGGTGTAGAAGAGAAGATAACGAAAATGGTAGAAGAAAAAAATGAGAGCGAATCGAAACTTACAAGAGAGTGAGAGAGAGCTTCTTCAACGTTTGCGGACGATCGGGGAACACTGTTCACGTAGAGAGCTTCCGCGAGAAGATTTTCGTTTGAGAGGGAAGGAGTTTTAGAATATCGAGATGAAGATGGATAGTTGTTATTTATAGAGAATAAGCGCGCCCGTTCACTATCCGTTAAATAACTCCGTTCTAACTTAGCCTCGTCCATCGATCATTAATGCCCGTGTGACGGTTCGTCTTCAACGGTTGAGATATCAGCGGTTTGAAATCTGCGGCTAAGATCCGATCACGGCGCTCGAGAAAGAGAGAAAAGATTTTGAAATTATAATCCGAAACTCTCCACTGTTCTAGAGATAGCTTCGAAAATTTGATGTCCAAAATTTCTCTACGTCCGAGTTTGACTCGAAAGAATTCCGAGTGACTCGAAACACGAAATAACTATCAGCCCAAGTATCATGGGATCAACTGAACTAATGGTTATTAACAACGAAAGCACATAGCACGTAAATATTCAAGAATCATAACACAAAACTAAGCATTTAACATACCAAGCTCATTCCGAATAAAGCGGAATTGATCTTCACCAAGAGGCTTAGTAAAGATATCAGCTAATTGAAGATTAGTAGGAATAAACTCAAGTGCAATATCACCCTTTTCGAGTGATCGCGTAAGAAGTGATACCGACCTCAATATGCTTTGTTTTTAGTGCTTGGACAGGATTCTTAGTCATACTGATTGCGCTTTGATTGTCATACTTGATTGGAACCGAGTTGAGAAATAGTCCAAGATCCTTCAAGTGTTGTTTTATCCGAGAGAATCTGAGCGCAACAAGCTCCAGCGGCAATGTATTCAGCTTCCGCAGTTGATAGAGCTACTGAGTTTTGTTTCTTCGAGTGCCACGATATTAGGGATTGACCCGAAATTGGCAAGCTCCGGATGTGCTCTTTCGATCAACTTTGTATCCTACATAGTCTGCGCTCGAGTACCCAGTCGAGTCGGTTACGAGTCTCCGGAGTACCACGAGTCCTAGATTCCGAGTGTCCGCAAGATATCTCGAATACTCTCTTCACCGCAGTGAGATGTGATTCTTTTGGATTAGCTTGAAATCGTGCGCATAAGCAAACACTGAACATTATATCTAGCCTCGCTTGAAGTAAGATATAGCAGTGATCCAATCATACCTCGATAGAGTTTCGATCTACTTGCTTTACCTTTCTCATTTGAGTCGAGCTTTATACTCGCTACTCATAGGAGTAGATGCGTGCTTTGCATCTTGAAGTTTGTATTTCTTCAGCAGTTCCTTGGTGTATTTTGATTGATGAACAAAGATTCCATCTTTGTCTTGTTTGATTTGCAACCCAAGGAAGAAATTGAGTTCTCCCATCATACTCATTTGGAACTCTTGACTCATCAACTCGGAAAATTCTCAGCAACGTAAATTCATTAGTAGCACCGAAAATAATATCATCAACATATATTTGAACAATGAGAAAATCTTTCCCTTTGGTCTTTATGAATAGAGTCTTGTCGATCCGACCTCTTTTGAAATCATTTTGTACCAAGAAGCTGCTCGGTCTTTCATACCAAGCTCTAGGGGCTTGCTTAAGACCATAGAGAGCCTTTTGAAGTTTGAAAACGTGATTTGGAAATTCTGAGTTTTCAAAACCAGGAGGTCTGCTCGACATAAACTTCTTCTTCAATAAAACCATTGAGAAAGGCACACTTAACATCCATTTGATATAATTTAATATGCATGCAGGATGCAAATGCCAATAGTATTCTAATGGCTTCTATTCTAGCTACTTGGTGCAAAGGTTTCCCCACAATCAATTCCTTCTTCTTGATTGTAACCTTCGACTACAAGTCTAGCCTTGTTTCGACTACCACCCCACCCTCATCCAGTTTGTTCTTGAAAACTCATTTGGTTCCTATAACTGGGTGGTCGGAAGGTCGGTTGGTCGAGTCCGGACTTGGTTTCTTTCGAATTGATTTAGTTCTTCTTGCATGGCCTCTACCCATTCAGGTTCATTAAGGGCCTCTAGTGCATTTTTGGGTTCGGTTAATGAAATGAATGCAGTGAATGCACATAGATTATGAAGAGAAGAACGAGTTCTTACCCCACTATTGATATCGAAATGATGTTTTCTTGGGGATGACTGGAAGTAAATTTGAATGCTTTACCAGTTCTTTGATTCACCAGGTTTGTGAGCTGAATCGCTTGATCTTCGAAGCTTGTTCCGAGTGATCGTCCTCATTGACTTGCTCGTTACGAGCGAGCTCTTGAGCTGTCTCATTCTGAGCTTCCTCGTTCCGAGTAGTCTCCTTCGAGTCTTTGTAAGCTCATCTTCGTCATCATCCTTTCGAGCTTCGGTTCGAGTATAAAGACTCACATGGTTTCTCCTGTTCAAGCTCATCAAACACTACGTGGATACTTTCTTCCACTTTGTTAGTTCGCTTGTTGAAGATACGGTAAGCTTTGCTATGAGAGGAGTAACCTAGAAAAATACCTTCGTCTCGACCGAGCATCAAACTTGGTCGGATGATCCTTACCATTGTTGTGGATAAAGCACTTACATCCGAAAGATCCGAAATAGGAAATATTTGGCTTCCTTCCTTTGTAGAGCTCATAAGGTGTTTTCTTCGAATTGGTCCGATGAGGCATCGATTGAGAGTATAGTTAGCTGTGTTTACTCGCTCTCGCCTGAAATAGTAAGGCAAGTTGTGTTCAATCATCATCGTCCTTGCTATCTCTTCAAGGGTTCTGTTCTTTCTCTCAACTACTCCATTCTCGCTGAGGAGTTCGGGTGCTGAGAAGTTGTGAGAAATTCCATTCTTATCACAAAACTCGAGAATTCCGAGTAATCGAACTCCCTTCCATGGTCGGTTCGAATCTTTTGAATCCGAGTCCGGGACTCCACTTGAATCTTTCTACAGAGCTTGCTGAACTCCTTGAAGGCTTCATTCTTATGCTTGAGAAAACACACCCAGGTAAATCTTGAAAAATCATCAATGATAACAAGTATGTAAGATTTACCTCCGAGACTCTTCACAGGAATTTCACCACATAGGTCCATATGTAGTAATTCAAGCACGTTGGATGTGGAAACTGTCTTCAGAGATTTGAATGAAGATCCGACTTGTTTCCCTGTAGTGCATGCTCTTGACCTTTGTCACATAGCTGGGAGATGCTAAGTAGATTGTACTTTAGTCCTTTGACAAGGTAGACCGGGCTCACCGGATTGTTTTCATTACCAATCTTCCCAATGCCCACTATCTTGCCTTTCTTGTCATCACCAAAAGTCACCTTTCCTCCCTTATATGACTCCAGCTCGAGAAAAGAGTCTTTGGTCACTCGACATGTGTCGAGAACATCCGCTGTCCAGTACCGGTGTCCTTTGATCTTTTCGAGGGACCTGCAAAACAGAGAGAATCTAACCCTTCTCACTTCCTCTAACGAACCCAAGTAACATTCCTTATCGTGGTTCTTTTCTCGAGGAAGAAGGTGCTTCGGAACCCGGATTCGAATGACTTTGGGTTTAGTCCGATTCCGAGTCTCCTTCGAGAGAACCGAGTTTGTGTCTCTTTCCTTTTAAAAACCTTTCCTTTTGAAACGGAAGAAAATGGTTTCTTTTTGTAAATAGGTCTAGGTTTAGTCCTCTTTTCATTCTTGTGAATGGGACCATGCTCAGCCTTTTTGAACTTAACGGTTCGGAATCCTTTTGAACAATTCCGAGTAAGAATTAGATTCTTCCTCTTTGTTGAAACCAAGACCTTCTTTTCTAAAAGAGACACATTGTGATACTAAGAGCATATCAAGGTTCTTCCGACCTTGAGTAAACTTTAAATCCAGATCTTGAGACTCGGTGAGCTTCGTTTCGCTTGCTCATTTTCTTTCCTGAGTAACTCGGACTCGGTCTCATTAGTTTGAGCACTTGTCTTGAGTTCTCCGAGTGTGAGCCTCGGCTTTTCTAATTCGTTTTTCAAAGAAATGCTCTCGGACGTGATTGACTCAAGTTGTTCTTTGAAATGAGAGGAATCGAATTGGACTTTTCTTCCAAAGTAAAAATATATTTAGCTAAATCAACTTTGGAGAATTTTAGGAAGTAGTTTATTACCTCTTGAGGATCGGTTTCCTCATTATCCGAGTCCGTGTTCGAGTCCGACTCTTTTCAGCTTTCGAGTCGGTGATTGCCATCGGACACTTTGAGTCATCTCGAATCCTCGTCGTCTTCCGATGAGTCCTCATCACTCCATGTTGCCATCATGGCCTTTTTCTTCTTTCTGTCCCTTTTCCGTTTTGGATAGTCCTTGACTATGTGGTCTTTGCTGCCACATTCAAAACATCCGGAATTCTTAGACAAAGATAACTTTGAAGGAGAAGAAAACTTACCTTTTCTATCTCTCTTGTCTTTCTTGTAGAATTCTTCTTTTGGTCTTTTGTCCCATCTTTTATGCTTCATCATTTTCTTGAAGCCTCTTGCAATGAGTGCCATGGGATCATCTTCGATTCGGAGGAGCTCGGAATTGCTTCTTTGGATTCTCGAGGCTTTAAGCGCAATGTTCCTTTTGGAAGTACCCTCAGCATCTTCTTCTTCCAAGTGTATCTCATGAGTCGAAGCTTTCCGATGAGCTCGTCCGGCTTCAAGAGTGAGAGGTTATGAGCCTCTTCTATGACGAGTCACCTTAGGACCCCATCGTCTCTTGGGTAGGCTTCGAGAATTTTTCGACACATTTCTTCATGGGAGATTTTCTTTCCCAGAGATTTGAGATTGTTGGTGATCTCAGTGAAGCGTATGAACATCCGAGTAGTGTTCTCTTCGGCTCCATTTTGAAAAGCTCATATTTGTGAAGATACCGACCGATCTTCGCTTGTCTCACCCGACTTGTACCTTCGTAGGTGTTGACCAGAGTGTCCCACACCTCTTTAGCAGAGTCACAGGCAGAGACTCGATTATATTCTTCCGAGCTTATGGCGCACATGAGGATGTTCATGGCTTTGAAGTTCTTTCGAACTTCTCTCGCTTCGCTGGCGTGAACTCAGCCTTTGTCTTGGGAAGGATTCCGAATTCATCTGTCTTTGTTGGAATGTAGTTTCCTTGTTGTATGATTTCCCATACTTCTTCATCGTGATCCATGAGGAAACATTCCATAAGCTTCTTCCAAGTGACCGAAGTTTGAACCTTTGAATTTTGGTGGCCTGTTAGAAGATCTACCTTCGTCGAACTCTCCGGTGTTCTAAGCCATCCGATCTTTAAACCTTTGGACTGTTAGATCCTTTCGAAAGGCTAGGCTCGATACCAATTGAAGGTTTGCTCGGGAGAGTCCGATTCACCCTAAAGGGGGTGAATAGGGTGATAGAAAATTCTTCGTGAAAATACACACTTTTACACGTAAAAGAGGCAAAGACAGATTCCGAGTCTAACAACAGGGTCGAAAACATTGGACTCGTAAAGCAATGAACCGGAAGAAGCAAGAGCAAGTAAAGCCGTCCGAGCCTAGAATGAACTCGTAAAATGAACACAGAGATTTTACGTGGAAACCCTCCTGGGGCAGAAAACCACGGCCCGTGTCAATCCAGACACGAAGTCAAATCCACTATTTTGAGTCCACAAAATACCGTGAACTTGACGTAACCCGAGTTGCTCCCTTAGACAACTCTATACAAGTTTTCCTAGACTCGAAGTTCCCTTATCTCGATCTAGTACTTCCTAGCCGAGATAACCCTTACAGCTAGGTACAACTAAGCCGAGTTAACCTTTACAGACTTAGTCAAGGGACCTTACAAAGAATGTAAGAAGAGTTTGAACTAAGTACAAGACCTTACAACTCGGAGAGTAAAGAATTACAGAATGGGAGTTGTAAGTAGAAGATTGGAAGTAAATACAATAACTTTTCTCAAGTATGTGTATTAACAATAGATTCGGCAATCTTCAAGTCTTGTGAAGTGGCTTCTATTTATAGATAACCAAGCGAGTAGCCGTTATCTTCATCCGCCGACCGAGAGTCTTCTGTGACCGTTGGGAGAGACTTTCCGAGTCACTCGAAAGTATCCGTTGAAATATGAACGTTGGACAACGGTTTAACTCTCTTGGAAGTCCCAAAACCATCGGTTGTGTCTTGAAAAATGAGGTGGAAACCACCGTTAGGCTTGGCGTTCCAGCTTTTCCGGATATGGAAGCGCATGGCTTCGACACAATCTTCCGGGACTAAAGCAGGGAAGTTGAAAAGCCGTATCTCGCTGGTGATTTGACGTTACGAAGCCGGCTACTTTTGTAGTTTGAAAAGATATCCTCGATTGGATAACCTACAAAAGTAAAACAACTTTGGTTCTCAAAGTATAAAATACTTTGGTCCAAGGTTAGACACGGATAATAGAATAGTTATGGAAAATACGCAATTGATTATCTCGAGTCGAAAAGAAATGGAATTTTCCGAGTCTAATATCCATGATACTCGAATTCCATATGACTTAGTCTTAAGCAAAGAATCAAGTTCTATAACGAATATCGAGTGGGAAAAACTTGATATAGACTAAGCATGAGACGAACTACGAATACCGACTATGCAAACAATAGAATAGATAACCATAAGTCGGATTACGAGTGAGAAACGACGGAATACTCGGTATATACGAAATGCGATTAATCTGAGTGAGAGTGGACTCGGAATAAAGAGCCGGTTTTCGAGTCGCTAACCGAAAAGCGATAAAAGAGATAAGTGAGAGCCGAATCACTTAGAGAAAATACTATTTTACTGAAGTAAGTTTCTAAGACACGAGAGAATGCCTTGGAATCAAAACTCTACATGAATAACATCGGTATACCCGATTCCTTTTGCATGACTCGGAAAGATATTGAGCGAGTGTCCGAGTCGTCGGACTCGACTTGAAGAGTGGACGAAGGGCAGCCGGTGCCAGTCAGGCCCGATGGCTATGGCCCGCTCATTATCTTTTCCGACCGAGAGTAGAAGGAATTCCACTAATTCGAAAAATGCTATTAATAGACCTATCCTAAGGGGTAGAAAAATTCGACTTTATAAAATGCACAAAACTGGACAACTCAACTAGGTTTATTATTTATTTTATTTTTACACCCATGCAAGAGTTATTTTAACGAACCTCAACTACCTAGGTAAGCTAAAGGCTCAAAAGAAGGTTAAATACTAAAACATCTACATTCATTTGAACATACAAATGACAACCGATGTAACTTAAATTGCTAAGGTTTTATGTTCATAAGGAAAATCTAGGTAGGATAAACATAGTGCCTCATAGTTTGAAAAATTTGTCCCCTATGAGATGCATAGTGGGACCTGAATTGTCAATGCTTCGAATCTAAGATTCAAAGAGCGTGCTATGAGTGGAGAGTAATCACACCTCAATGTTAAGTCGAGTGGACCCACCAAGATAATGATTAAACTATGTCCAAGGTTACCTAAATACAAAATGTCTAATACAAACGTGATTAAAACTCACAATTTATGTTTTCAAATCTCCCCTCTTAATAAGTTATCTCCCTAGCGGAGTTGCCACTTGTATGAATTACGGCCTGCCCTTATTAGGGGGACGAAATCGGACTGCATTTCCTAACGAAGTGTCATCTCTCCGTGTCTCTTTCAATTTTCGAAATTAATTTTGATAAATTTTTAGGTAGAGCTCTTATTAAGATGATTTTCAAAATTAGGCCTTTGAAGCGAGTTTTAAGTGAAAGTACAATTGGTGATTTTGATTAACCATTTTATTTCCAAAGTTAATTTTGGAAACTCTTGGGATTTTATTTCAAAAGTAAAATAGTTAGAAAAAAAAAAACTCATTTTGCTTGCAAAGCTTTTGGGTCGAGTAGTGAAACGCTTATGTAAGGAACTAAGCCCAATTACCAGTCCATATTGACCGATGCCTACTCCGACTAGTAATCGCGCCGGCTATCCGGATAGGAATGAGGAATCAATCTCCGTCGGATAACTTAAGTCTGCCAAAGTGCCTCATTTTTCTAGTTTTTTACTTGAAATACCAAGAAGCAATTTTAAGAAATAAAAGCCAAAAACAAAGGAGTCGCTAGTTAATTTAAAGAAATAAAAACTACAAAAAGAAAAGAAATCATTTTCAAATTCGAGTATAAAAAATTAAACTTGAAAAAGGTTTTTAGAAAAAGAGACCATCGGTCTTAAACCAAGGGTTAGATGTTCGAGGGCGAAGGTACAAAATGAGGAGTGGTCCTCATATGCCCATTAATAGAAGGCCTATACTAATCTAATTGAGTTAAAATTATGTTAAATCAAACAGGCAACCAACTTGCAAATTACTGAATTGAAGCACTCAAGACAGGCTTTAATGTTATGAGGCTCGATAAATAAAGCGGTAAATAAAGCAATAAATAAAGCGATAATAGAGAGCGGAGAATAAATAAAAATTATATCGGATGAAGAGGAAGTAAATGTGATACAACGTTAATCCACAATACAAAACTGATAAATGAACTCAAATTAAACAAAACTATAGAACAAACTCGAAAAGGGGATGCATGGTTCCCTCGGGTTGACCCACCTACCGGACTTGAGCAACGAGCGGACTTCGCTATCGTAACAGTTAGGGATGGCAACGGGAGATTAGAGTCGGGAGTGCCATCCCCATCCCTATCCCTATCCCAGCTGCCCACACCGTTCCCCCATCCCCTAGTGCTGGGAGAATATTAACCCCTTTCCCATCCCAACGAGTTCCCGATTTCCATGGCTCCCCGATCCCGGCCACAATCACCGAATTTAATATAACTTACATCAATTTTCAGATGAAAAATCCTAAAAAATTACTCTTTTTCACATAAATTTCATTGCAAAGAGAAGACACCATTTAATTAATACAATTCAAGCAAAATCATACAAAGTTACTTGGATTTTGGCATACAAGAAGTCGGGTTCGCTAATTTTTGATGCGGTTCCATGGCGTTCGATTTAGAAAGTGATAGTAGTGTTGGACGCTCTTGGTGACAAGGCGGTGCTTGCGGTGCGTCACAGCTCGGTAGAGGCCGTAGCTTAGTCGGTTAGTACAAGGTAGTTGGGCTATGAATCTTACTATTGTCAAAGTCTTATGAGAGGGAAGGAGGGAGGGGGTGGATGGATGGTATAGGAGGAAGGGGGTTACCCCTTACAGAGGAGAGAGAGAGTTAAAAGCGAGGAAGGAGGAGAGAGCTGAAAAGTGGAATTAGTGCTATTAAAGTTTGAGCATTAACTATTTATAGCAAGGGTTTCATAGTTATCAAGTACCAACATTGCCCCTAATTAATATATCTTCAATGTACTATTTTTGTAAGGAATAGGGAAATGGGACGGGGAACGGGGATAAAATTTTCCATGTCCCCGCTCGGGATTGGGTCCTTCTCCCCCTTCCCATCCCTATCCCTATTCGGCCGAGGAATTTTCCCTAATGCGGGCTGATCCCCAACGAGGACGGGAATTCTCGACCTTGTTGCCGTCCCTAGTAATGGTAGGGTAATGACAATAAAAATGATGCAAAGAAGGCCTTTTACGTAGGTTTAAAAATGGAGATTTAAGTGGAGTGAATGAGATATGGAGAGAAGAGAATGTGGGAGATAGTGAGGGAATGAAATTTTCAGCATAAGGGAGGTTTTCCAGCTAAAAATGGTGCAAGAACTTTGGGGGAGGAGGGAGAGACCCCTATTTGTAGTAATTTTTAGGGTAGGAAAAACCCTAAAAATCACCTCCGATCGTCGCGTTTAGCTTAAATAGGGGCCAAGTTTTCCGGAAATAGATAAAAGAAAGAAATGGATATTTGCTTGGCCAAAACAATGCCATTTTGAGTCATGGAAACCGGCATCGGCTAAAATGTCGTCGCACAAACTTTTTATGCGTGTGTTGCATTTGGCCGCTAAATTAGAGTGAAATGTTGCGTTTTGGACCAGAACCGGTTAGGATGCTCGCATGGGAGTCCGAAACTGGCATGGAGGCTGAAAAAAGGGTTTGTGGGCTGGCCCAAACAAAAATGGGCTTAATTTATGTTGGTAAACAGCTTTTTTGGTTTATTGGCTTCCATCGTGCCATTTTCAATCCGATCACGATCCAATTTCATAAGTGAGACTTGGATTTCATCAGTAGGCTAACAAAAATTAATAACTTAAATAAAAAGATAAGGACAACAAAGTTTTGGTGTCTATAGGGACCTTCACAATGAATTGAAAATAAGGCGAATTTTGATATTCAAGGCAAATGTTGATATTAAGTACGTGTTTAATTATGAAAGGAATGTCAACAAAAGACCATCTTAGATACATTCCCAAATTTAAGAAGCTTTATACAAGCATTGGGTAAAGTTTGAATCATTTACGAAGATTATTAACAAAACCAAAAACCAAAAAAATTTAACTCAATGACCTCGAAGGTCTTGGACCTTCTAAATACACATGTGGCTCAATACATATAAACTAAAGGAAGAGGCACTTATGTGTGCATTTTTCATACAATATGCTATTCCTTGACATGTAAAATAAAATTTTGGGGAGGAAGCCGACTATTAAAGAGTTGTTTATAGATACGCACTTTGGTAATAAATATAAAGTGTTATTGATAAGTGTATACACCTAAAACGTGTCATCCTCATCTATTTTATTTATGTATTTTATTTTGTCCATTCGGTGATGAAATCTCAATCCTGTTTGTGGATTGGGATCACGGTCGGACTACGATTAGCGTGATAGAAGTCACTAAACCACAAAATAAAACCCTTTGCGCCAAAAAAATAAACCTTTCGCTATGGGTCGGTCCAAAAACCCATTTCTTTCGGCAGATCCAAGCCCGAGTCAACACTCGAGATTCAACCCTTGGCCGGCGCCGTGTACAGAGCCCTCCTATACTCAAAACAACGTGTTTCACCTACAGCGTCCAACGGAGACACGAAGCTAAACTTGTCCTTAAGGCGTCGCATTAGCCAGACATCGTGTTTCATGGAAAACATCGCCAAAACGCTGCATTTTTCTCCAAGCGCCCTTACTAAGACACGGAGCTCACTTTCACAAAACGATGTCGTTCAAGGTCGGCGCCATGTTTTAGGGGATTTTGGCCCCAAACACTGCATTTTACTTCAAATTTCAGCTAGAACATGGAAGGAAGCCGAGTCCATACGTTGTCGTTTCGGCCGGCGCCGCACATCTTGGCACTCGTTCGGGGATTTGTTCCAAGCTTGATTTGATTTGTTTTTTTATTTATTTTGCTGATCGACTTTCTGCTCACTTTTGATGACTGCATTAGTTGAAACCTAGGTCATTTGTGACCTAATCTTTTCCTATAAATAGAGAGCTTAGGCTCTCATTTTGCATAAGACAATTTCCTCTGTGTTGTGTTGCTGAAAACTTAATTAGGAGCTACTGAATGCTTCTTCTTGTATTCCGATATCTTGGTTTCTTTTCAGCCTATTTTCATTCATCAATATCAACCTAACCTCACAAAAGTTCACAAAAAGCTCCTCAAGTCAACACTGTCATGCTTTTAGATCCGATTCGAGACCCACATCGGTAGGTTGGAAAACCCGAGGGCACCAAATATGCTTCAAATATCACGGTTTATTTAAATTTTTCTTATTTATCGCTTTCAATATTGTGTAAAAAGAATGTAATCATTTTTTTATTCCTCCCTACTCGATGTAATCTTTTATTTTGTTTTCCCTCTCTTTCGCTTTTCTTTTCGTTTTCTTATTGCTTTTTATTTATTACTTTCATATCTTGTTTTATCACTTTCATTAGCATGCCTTATTTGATTTTAATGCTTTACCTAAACCGACTCTTCAAATCGGTAAAGGTCGTCTGTTGATGGGCGGAACGTAAGGGCTTATCCCTACATTTCGTACCTTCACCGCCGAATCTAGATTCTCAATTTTAGACCGATGGAGTCATCTTTTCAAACCAATTTGAAGCTTAGTTTTCTCATACTAAGATTATAAGAAGATTTCGTTATTTTTCATTTATTCCTAAAAGTGATCGGCGACTCTATTTTCCTATTTTATTTCCTTTAATTTGCCCCTCGGCATTTCGACTTAAAATAACAAAAAAAAGGATTTTTATTTTTTGACAATCAAGCCATGGACCGAGATTGACCACCTCGAGTCACGACCCATGGTCGGTACCGTAGACCGTGCGACACAAGCTCTCGCCGGCATCGGACGGTCATCGGGTACGGCTTCGGTCTAAGCCGGTGTTTTTACACTGGTTTGACCCAAAAGCCCTAAGGCAAAAATTATTTCATTCTATTTTGTTTTAGTTTTAGTTGTGAAGTAACATAGCGAGGCTTCTAAAAATAATTCCTAGAAGAAAATGATTAATAAAATCGCCAATCACCTGTGCTTACTTTATTTTAAATCCTAATAATTCCTCTCGGGTTAGGTTAGGAGTGTTGATAAACCCTTGCATGGGTGCGAACAAATACATTATTAATGAATTTCTATAAGTTGGTCCATTATGTGCCTTTTTAGCCAAAAGTCAAAATTTTCCTTCTCCTTATATATTAGGTAAGTCATTAATTGCATTCCCGAGTCATCTTAAAAATTCATCTCAATCTAGGTAGTCTAGGTTTCAGCTAGTCATCGGCCGCCGAGGCTTAGGCGACGTCGGCCACTGCTCGATCAGTCCTAGTGAGTCCTATCGGGGACCCTCTTCTCTCTTCGAGTATGTCGAGTCTTTTTTTAGGGTTTGACTCTTACATTCCCATTTTCCATTTTCATTTTTCATTTAGCCAAAATAAATTCATCTCAAATTAGGAAAGTCCATTGTGTATTTTTCATATATCCAAAATAAATTCATCTCAAATTAGGTGAGTCCATTTTGTATTTTTTCATCTCAAATTAGGTGAGTCCATTTTTATTTATTCCATTCAACCAAAATAAATTTGTCTCAAATTAGGTGAATCTATTTTTTTTTTTTCATTTAGCCAAAATAAATTCATCTCAAATTACGTGGGTCGAATTTTGCATTTTCATTTGTCATCTAGCCAATAATACATTCATCTTCAATTAGGAGTATTCATTTATGCATTAGCCAAATCACAATTTATCTTCAATCAAAGCATGAGCATCATTGCATTTCATTTCATATGCTTTGCATTCCTTATGTGCATGCAAATAAGGGCATTCTTAGTTCGTTCGGGTCTCGCACTTCAGCCCCTTCCTCCTAAAAGCTGGTGTTCCTTCACATAGTCCTAAGCATTATCCTTTGGGCTATAGAATAGGGAAGTCTAGTACTATTAGGTTTCATCGGAATCCGAGCTCCAAAAGGTTAGAACGCCTAAGTAAGAAGTCTCGTACCTCTTCCCCTCGCTTTGCACCTCGCTTTACTCCTCGGTCTATGCCAGTGTGACCTACTTTAGTACATACAACACGAGTTCAGTCGATTTTCCATCATAAGACAGTACCCAAAATGAATTCCCTGTAATAGCTGGAGAACCAGAACAAATGCCTCTTATCACCTTGCTCGGTGAATATTCGGCCAAGATGGAAACCCGAATTGAGGTTCGGGTAAAAGATGGAATCCATATATAACACTCTTAAGGCCATCTTAAAAACTATTGAGGATAATAAGAAAGAGAGTGAAAAGAAGAAGTAGGAGGAAGAGGTCCTCCACCTAATCCTTCTCCTCAAGGCAGTGTTAAATGTAAGCCTAAGTCTAATCCACGCATAGATCGGATAAAACAAATATTAATGGAGTCATCCATGTTCGGAAGTCACTACTTTGATCATATGGGATTCACTTCAATCGTCAAAGGGAAGCTACACCCTCGGTTCACCATGCAAGACGTCAAGTTTCGAGGTTATGAGAATCCCTATCTTCATGTTCAAAACTTCTTAGGAGCAATGAATCTTAAGAACGTACTCGAAGATACTTACCACATCATCTTCCCATGGACTTTTAACAATGAAAGTAATGAAGTTGTATAACGTAGCTGACCCACGCAAGGTCACCAATTAGAATGAACTGTGTAAGGAGTTCCTACACCGGTACTCTTATAACACCAATCTACCGTTACACTTAGAGACTTGGAGTTAATCAAACAAAGTGAGAAAGAAAGCTTTACCGAGCTTTCTCACCGGATAGAAGGCCAAAGGCTGCCAACATGGTAGACTCGACCTTCCGAGAAGGGTCAAGTGAGAATTATTGTGAACAACTTTCAGCCTCGCCTACAACCAGCACCTTAAATTCCTACCATTCACGAGTTTCACAACTCTTAGAGATGCAGGCATGCTAATAAAAGGAGAAATTTCTACCACGACTACAAAAGTCATGACTGGATATAGAGGTAACTATAAGCCTAAGGAGAAGAAAACATCTAATAAAGGGAATACTAATAGGGATGTAGATGTCAACACCCTTAACAGGTACAATGCCTACACTCTTATTGATGCTATCTATGCTCAAGCCCTCGACCGCCTATTGTCTAAAGGGAAAATTGAATTGCCACATATAAGAGCAAAATTAAAAACTTCGAAACAGATCGAAAAAACTAGGACGTAGGAAAATTATGTAAATACCATCGTACACGAGGACATGACATCAAGAAATGTTGGACATTTAAAAACAAGTTGGAGATCATGTTCCAAAACAATCAACTCCCTCTCCCTAAGGTCGCTTAGAAACCTAGCAACAATAAGAATCCATTCATTGGTACCTTAGCGATATTCTCCGAACCCATTCTAGGTCAATGGGACCCAACTATCTTCATTCAAGACATCAATGAGTCCAAACCACTTGTTAGCTTGCCTCCTCTAGAACTAGAAGTCCATGGATTGTGGTGGGTAAGCATTGAAGAAGACATATATGAAACCAAAGATGATAGTGATGATAACTTCGGGGCACATCACCCTTAGAAGAAGATGACTTTTGGGGAGAACCGAAGAGCCCCAAAATCTAATTTCTTGCTAAATCTTGGTGACATAAAGCACCCATGTGTCAACAATAGACTCAAGAAACCCCAAAAGAACCCGAAGTCTGCTAAAGAAGAAGATCCAATCCTAAAAGAACTTGAAAAACGTAAAGTCGATCTATCTATTTGGCAACTCATATCTCGCTTCTTAAAAGCATAGGCAGGCCTTAATTGATGCACTTAGAAAAATTGAGGTCTCTCCTGAAAGTAAACCTAAGGAAGTAGTACGATTAGTCAACAACGGGGATGGAACCATCACGTTTGATAAGAAAGATCTCCATGAAGAAGGTGTTGCACACAACAATGCTCTTTGCTTGACTGTAACTTACATTAACAAGTTCATCCCTCTAACCTTAGTAGACAGACCTGCTGTAAATGTCTTTCCTTGGAGGACCGCCAAAAGGTTAGGAATTAAAGAGAAATAAATCTCTTAACGACTGTTCATCTTTGAGCTTACAATAACTCTAAAAGGATAGTTTGGGGAATGGTGACTCTGCCAATTAATGTTGGGCTAGTAGTTAAAAACATCGACTTCCAAGTCGTAGAAATTCCAGCGTCCTTTAACCTTTTTATAGGATACCCTTGGTTACATGACGATCGGGTATTACACCAGAAAGATGATTATCAATGGTCGGGTCATATCCGTTAATGGAAAAAAACTTTATGCCACCATCACCTTTAAAGAGTCTATCATTGAAATTGAACACGACGCGATGATGGAGAGAATTATAGGTTTGAGATTGTCGTCTGCTATAGAAAAGGATGAAGAACCTCTTAACTTCAATCCTTATGTCAACCTTATTGTCCACTCGATACTAAGGAAGAAGGGGTATTTTCCGAGCCTAGTTGTAGGTGGGAGGGCATACTCCCGAATATTTCCACCCCTTGAACCTACCAATAACTATAAGTTCGGGGTACACTATCGACCTACTACTAAGGAAATAACCCGGGGTAAGTGGGCGGTACAAACTAGGAGGACTACACCATCCATAGTCTTTTCTATCAAACCCTTTCCTTACACCATAAATGGGGAATTCCTATGCCTTTCCTGAGCCCGACTACCTCAAAGAGAAGGGCATCCTAGTACCTGGTTTAGAAGTCCTTAACGACTGCTATGTACTAGAAAAAGGGAACCTTTATGGATTCTCAGTCGGGTGGCTTAGGTTCTAGCCGTTTTGGTGGATGACCCTCTTTCGGTTGCGCTTCCTCTCTTAAACATTGTGAGAGAAGGAGAAAGAATTTAAATTGAGAAGGAGAAGGAGAGAAAGAGTGAATGAGTGAGAATGAATAAAGAGTAGAGAAGTAGGGAATCCGAGTATGAAGAGTGTTTGACCAATAAATTCCGAATTCGAGTGTAGAGAGTGAGAGAATGAGAGATAGCAAAGTGAATGAACAAAGATGAACAAATGCTATTTATATATCATTAGCTCTTAAGGAATAAAGGCCTTACTCGACTTAGTACTCAAAGTGTCGGCTAGTCGACTCGTTTGATGTTCTAGTGTCTAATAGTTAATTCAAACTGCTTCCTTCCAAGGGCTAGTTTCCTAGCTGTTCGCATGACGAGAGAGAAAAGGAGATTTTTGAAAATATTTCTAAGATTCTCTATTGATGTATAGAAGATCTCGGAATTTTGATGTCCATCTTTCTCTAAATTGAGTTTGACTCAGGTTATGTCCGATGTACTCGGAACACACTCGAAACTTAATAATTTGTAGCTCGGTTTCATCATATTTCAACTCATCCACTAGTTATTCACTCGGAACAGATAGTAGAAATATTAACTCATAAATTCTCATGCAATCACTCAATTAATCATGCAATCATCATGCCTCTTTCCCCAATTCTCTTTAGTTCTCAGTCGCCTCGCTCTACTCTTCGATTTATTTCCTTTGCAATTTCCTTTGTTGCGTTTAATCGTGGTCTATCTAGCCCTTTGCTACGGCTCTCGATGTTATTCGTGTAGAATTCTCATTATTGTGGTGATTTTTGGCCTCCCTCTCGTACCCTTTGCCATAGCGGAGCGAACGTTCGAGCAGATTGAAGAGTTCTCTTATTACTTACATTGACATAATTACCGCAAATACATTCAACATTTAACTATAAAACATTTTCTAAATAACTTAAAGCGAAACATAAGAAAGGATAGAGACTCATACTTAAGAACCGAAAACGGCAAGGGTGAGGAAACGCTTAACGGCGAGAATTTGAGGAGATCTACACTTAGAGATGAGAGGAAACTATAAATAAATGAAAGATTAAGAGAGATGAGATTTAGACGGCGAGAGTGAGGAAAGGCTTACCAATTGAAGTCGACCGGTGACAAGGAACGAATTCCAAATATGATGAAAAGGTTCGTGGAGGAGCGAAAGCGTAGAAAGTGATAAGATTGAAAGTTGTAAGTAGGAGTGGAAACAACAAATTGTGTTTTTTATGCTGAACCGAAAGACATATGATGACGGTTCTATCATAGAATCGTCGTCATATGTGACATTTAATGACGGTTCTATTACAAGAACCCTTTTTAAATGTTTCAACAACATCTATGGCGACGGTTCTTAAATTATAACCATCGTCATATATGCAAAACAATGGCTGCTATTTACAAAAATGCCACCGGTCCAATTTTCATAACGGTTTGTCTTTGTAAGCATCGTTAAAGACCCGTTGTTAAAAGTAGTTTTTGTAGTACTTGAATGAAGAATGAGTTCTTACCCCACTAATGACGTTTGAGATGATGTTCTCTAGTAGGTGAGTAGATGCATATTTGAAAGCTTTAGTCTGTCCTCCGATTTACAAAATTTGATGGTTGAATGTTTTGTTCTTCAACTGGTTCAATGTGTTGATTTTCTTCATTAGCTTGTTCTTCGATGGTTTGAGCTTGTTCTAGCTCATTTTGCGTTTGCTCATTTCCTTTGTTTTTGTTCATTATCAGCTCAGCCTCTACTATGTCATCTTCATCTTGATTGAGCTTGAGATCCGGGAACGTCGATTCACGTATCCTGCTATGATCAATTTCATCAAAGATAGTGTGGATACTTTCTTTTACTTTGGTAGTTCTCTTGTTAAAGATTCTATAAGCTTTGTTATGTGAAGAATAACTTAGAAAGATACCTTCATCTCGTCCTTACATTAAATTTGGTCAGATGTTCCTTACCATTATTATGCACAAAGCATTTACATCCGAATGATTTGAACTAGGAAAATATTAAGCTTCTTCGCTTTGTATAGCTCGCGAGGTGTGTTCTTCGGAATGGGTAGCATAAGGCATCCGTTGAGAGTGCGGTTTGTCTGTATTCATCGCCTCAACCCGTAAATAGTAAGGTAGATCATTTTCAGTCATCATTGTTCTTCCTATTTCTTCAAGTGTTTAGTTCTTTCTTTCCACTACTCCATTCTCACTACTACAGGAACCACTTTTAACGACGAGTCATTAATGATGGTTAAAAGGACAAACCGTCATGAAAAAGTGACCAGTAGCATTTTTGTACGGTTATTAATGTACATATGATGACGGTTCAATGAAAGAACTGCCATTAAAAGCTCTTTGACTACGATTCTTTCATTGAACCCTCTTCATAGGTTGTTCACAAAAACCCTCACTCGCAGCCTTCTCACTCTTACTTTCTGTCTACTCTCACTTCACTTTCTCGTTGCCATAGTTAGGTTTTCGGTTGCTCTTCTCTCTGCAGCTTTTGGTGGTTTCTGGTGTTTTTCGGTGTGCTTCGCATTCTCTCTCGTGGTTTCTAGTCGTTGTTGCATTCCCCCCACTCACTTTCTCTCGAGGTTTACGCTTGCGGCTATACCCCCACTCACTCTCTCTCTTGTTTTTCGGCCCTCCCGCTCACTGTCGTCGCCCTCTCTCTCACTCTCGCCCGCTAGTATGTAAATTATATCTCCCTCTATTATTTAGTAAATGTAGCATGTTTTATGGTCCTCATTGTGTGCTTGAAATTTATTGCTTGAATCTTGATATGTAACTCATAGCATTTAGAGCAGAGGCCAAGTATATACTTGTACATGTTGTGTAAATGAAATGTGTAAATTAAACATGAAAAGTACATACTTGTTTGAATGTTATGCATTGTTGAATGTTATTGTAAAAGGCCATATATAAGTGACAATGAGAGGGGAAAAGCATAACATACAAAGAAACCCAAAAAAAAACAGGCAAAATTGAGGAATTGGGGTGCTTGGGCAAGCAGACACGAGCCATGCCAAACTACACGGTCGACCTGTGTTTGGTGCTTGCCTGGCCCAACTTATTTGTTTCCATCCGAAAATTATTATACATGTTTATTTATCAAGACTTGTATAATTTCTTGTAGTATAAAATAGATTCTTCCAAAAGTATAAATAAATAAAAAGGGTCGACTATGATGAACAAGGAGAAGTTGGTTCGCAGTCGAGACGATCCAACCCTCCTTACACGAGGTTGATTTTGATAGGCACAGAAATGTTGTAGGTGATCATAAAGCTCGATTTATGAGCTATATTGGTATGACAAAAACATTATTTTTCAGTAAAAAGCTGACGTGGCTGCTTTAAATTTAATCGCCATGTCAACTTTTTAACCGAGAAATTAACCGAAAAATAAAGTTTGTCCCTAGAATTAGTCCCTCATAATATTTAACCAAACATCACATGTTCCATAATTATTTATCTAAAATTGTGGATTCTATAAACTAATATACCAAACCACAAAGGACCCAAATGTATCATTTTCCTAGTCAACCTTTACTTTCTTCCCTTTTAGATAGCTAGTGCATTTCTTCATCTCTTCAATTTTGTGAGCCCTTATCTCTTTGCATCATCGGTGTCCGCTTCTCTCTTGCAGGCTCGTTTGTCTATCTATAGGTTCACTTCCCAAATCTAAAGCGGTGCTATAGCAAGGACAGCTCCCTAGGGTCCCATTCTCGCACTCTTAATGCCTTACGTCGTTTGGGGTCCACTTCTTTTATCCATTCTAAATAAAATTCAAAAAGTGCAGTACTTCATTTATCTACGAGGTTTTAACAACTTTGGTAGGTTCATCCACTAATCAAGCCATGTTGAAACTCGCCTTAAGTTGCCAAAACCTGCATGTAGTTCAAAAGTAGCAGGCCGGAAATAGTCCAAGTAAGGGATAGCCTGGACTCATCCCATTTGCCACGATGACACGATCACGGAAGTACTACATACTATTTTTTAAACCCGAGTAAATGTAGCAAAAGGTATTCCTCAGTGTGTGTCCTAAATTGGGACACTTTCCCATGTTCGATGTGTCATTCAAGGGGACAAGCCTCCCTCCAGGAAGCAAGATGGTCAATCAAGACACTCCTCCACTTTTGTTGATAGAATTGTGTAGCCGGATACGGATCCACGCTGCCGGTGCTCGGACTAATTTAAGGTGCTCCACTAAACATATCCGCACACAACGAGATAATAAAATTATTAGGGTCCTACATGGTCGAATTCATCATTATTTACGACCCAACAAGAACAAAATAAAAAGGGCGGGGGGCGGGGAGGGCGAAAGGCGAGACTTTGAGCAAAGTCGGAGGGTTTTCAACAATGTCGGCGCCGGATCGCCACGTCTTGGCTAGCGCCGCCTACCTAGCCTCATCGGCTGGTTCTCGAGTATCTTTTTCTACTTACCTGCAATAACAAAGGGCTGTTAGCGAAGTCCCCATCTAGATTTGCTTCAACCCGGTCAAGCCCTATAATAGTTTCGCAACGATCAGCGGAGTCGGGAGTGGTGCTCCCCAACCGCTCAATGAAATTCGAGTAACGCAGTAGGAGCCATGTCCCTTTGCCCTCCCATTAATAAGAAACCACGAATCAAGCAGGTGATTATAGCCCGACATCTCTTAATGTGAGTGTGTATTGGGCATTAATACGACAGCAGATTCATTAAATGCACCTTATCCCTCATGCGAATCCAACCTAGATTCCTATTGGTTAGTGTAAACAGACGCTTGTACGTTTCATACAAATTGATAGAGGGCGACGTATAAGAGGTTTAGTCCGACGTAGAATGCCAAAGATGGCATCGAATTCATCGGGAAAAGGACATAACTCCTTATCCCTAAACCTATAGATGTAATAATGAGGATACCAAAAGGCCACCGCAGCCCTTATGAGATTCAAGTGGATTTTCACATGTCAAATACTAAACAGGGTATTGAGTCCATAAAGGTACAACCCAACTTTATCCACATCAATCATCTCATGCATCCAATGGGATAGTTCAGTCATAAAGTTCATTTTTTAAGTTGAAAAGGAATTAAAGGCCCTAAGGAATTTTCTTAGGAACGAGTTTTCTAAAGCGATTGCAAAAGGAAGATTTAGAAGACGTGATTTTCAGTAACTAGCTTAAGTTCTCTTTTATAGCGGTCTCCGAGATTAGAGTCCATCACTATCACGCCACTGCAATCCACTAGAGCCTCGACCATGCAATTAGTCGGCGGCTGGTCGGACCAGCCGGTCCGCTTATTTTTTCGGCCCAAGCACTCCTTGGGAAAATTTTAGGTTCTACTTCGGCCCATTTTTGGCAAAGATCCCTAATATTATTTTGGACCATGCACATAACATTCCTTATTTTTCATTTTATCATTTTCTTTTATGGGAATAGGGGCTACTATACTTTTTGTTCGATTTGTCATTGTATTTTTTTAGAATTTTTGCATTTTTGCATCTTATAAATAAAAGAAAGCATTTTAGAATTGGGTATTTCCATTAATCACATTACATAGCGTCAAAATATTACAAAACATTAAATATTAGCAAAAGCACTCTATAAAGAGATGATTAATCTTCATCATCGAGGCGTCATCAAAGATATAGCTGTCGAAATCCTCGAAGATTGAAGTGGAAACATGTTTGTCCCCACCAGGCTATGAAGAGCTAGCCCTATAGTCTCAAGAGGATTGAGAAGCCTCATGAGAAGGCCCGCTATATGACATCGATAGAAATCAAACGGGTTACCATGAGGGTCAAGAGCTTGAAGAGGTATGATGTCCATATAGTCCTCGGAGAAGCTAGGCCCAGCCCCGGAAGAACTACGCCCAGGTGCGGATGTGCTGGGCCCCGCTTCGAAGCACTACGATGATGTGAATGTCATTGTATTATACATTATCGTAAACTAGAGTACATGATTTTTTTGAAGTTTACGTAATGCATAAAGACAGATAATGAATATCGGTGAAATGTTTAGGTAATCCATTTAGTTTGCTTTAGCAACCAAAGACATAACTAGAACCAAAGTTCCCATAACCCTTATTGACTATAGCAATCGAGTCGAATTCAATAGGCAAGACATAGGGTCTATATGCAGCGTGGGTCGATACATGAAGAAAGGAAAAAGGGATAAAGGATTCATAAGAGGAAAAGGTGATAAACAATAAGGAATTATTATTAGTTTTGTGATTGTTTATCACTTTTTCTCCGATGAATCCTATATCATTTTTCCTTTCTTCGTGTACCGACCCACGCTGCGTATAGACTCTATGTCTTACCTAGTGAATCCGATCTCGTTGCTAAAGTTAACAAGGGTTATGCAAACTCCAGTTCTAGTTATGTCTTGTGTTGTTAAAGCGAATTAGAGGGATGACCTCAACATTTTATTCATATTTATTTGTCCTATTCATTATGTAAAATTTCAAATAAAATCATGTCTATTTTATGATACTTGTACAATATATCAAAATTGGAAGCAAAAACGAAACCATATATATATATATATATATATATATATATATATATATATATATATAATTGGAAGCTAAACAATTCTTTGAATGGAAAGAGGGGTAGAGGCTTTATTAAGGGAGTTGGTAAGAATAATTCTTTGACTTAACTTTCTCCTTAGATCATAGAGAAAATGAGTTATAGAGAACTTCCTTCGGACTCATCGGCAAGTGACGCGAGGCGGAGGCACTACTTGAGCGAGGGCTGATCGTCTGTCCCCCTGGAGAGCGAGTGAATCGGTAGAGGGCCCTTTCTCTCATTCTTCTCTGGTCCAAAGGAACTTACCGAAGGAGAACGGGAGGAACCTCCCTAAGGAAAAAGAGAAGAACCTTCCGAAGGAAAAGAAGAGGAACCTCCCTAAGAAGATGTGAGGTTGTCCACCTCTAGCCCTGTATGAACTCCAAGCAAGCAAAATACATAAGAGGAGCATCACTTTGGCACAATGACAAAGGGAATAGAGATTACTCATGCGGACCAAGAAGCGTATTACTTTCCGCACTTTTTACGACACTTCGTTATTCTCTTGCACTTCGTTGTTCTTAGGTCATCTATTTTCCTAAAGTGATCCTTTTGTAGTAGATTTAGTTATGTGAGCTCACTCTTGATATGTTCGTAGGCGAGATCATTGAATTTTTATGTTGTCCACCTCTTTGTGTATTCCTTTTTCGGGAAGAAAGATGTGATATTATGCTTTTATAATTATATTGCTTGTTTGGAGTTCGTGTAGAGGTAGTGTGGATCTGCAAATATGATGTATTATGTTGTCCGAGGCTACCTCTGCTACAACTCCGAATAAGCAATATAGTCATAAAAATATACCACATCTCTCTTCTTTAAAAAGGAATACACAAATAAAAATTCATGTATTACTTGGAAATTCTTGAACTTATGTTGGAAAATTGAGGTCTGTTGGTTGATTGTTGAGTAAGTTGTGATATATTTTGAAGTGTATTTTGTACAGGGGACGGAAAGTACAAAAAAATAATTAAAAATAATAAAAACCTATGACGACGGTTCATACATTAGAATCATCGTCATACGCTCGAAACATTTTGGCATTTACGGGCAGCATATATGACGATGGTTTATCAAAGAGAACTGTCGTCATAAGTAAATATGTGACGACGGTTCTTTATTGAAAACCGTCATCATATAGAGTACCTATGACGATGATTTTTACATCAAAACCATCGTGGTAGGTGATCTTTTACTACGGTTGTGGAACTATAGTTAAAAATGGTACATAGAACGATGACCATGTACACGAGCATTTTAACCGTCGTTAAATGTCATTTTTAACCGTAGTTAAAAGTGGTTCCTGTAGTAGTATGGGCTCAATGGGCTGGGCTATGGTCGGCGCTAGCCTCGGCTGTGCGTGTTTTGTGCCCATTTTTCCTTTTTTTTTGCTTATGCTTGCTTGTCCACTTATAAGCCATATATGTGGAGGCCATTTCCATCCTTAGGCCCAACTTCAACTCTCGCCAAATGTAATTATTGCACGAGAATTGAGTGAAAGGAGGATCTTATTTGAGGCTCCTTTTGGGTTCAGGTGGTACCTTGGTGAGAGAGTTACGCCATAAATCCGCAACAACACATGGCCTCCATTTGTTCCTCTCAATCCACCGTAGACCATATTCTACTTCCGTTCTCTTTCTCGACAAGAGCAACGAGTAGCGACCACCTGGTATCCTCATACTCATTTCCTAAATTTGTACATGTCTTATGCTCATCATGTGGGACGGATTATGATCCGATCGGTGAGTTTCTATCTCTTTCTTTCTTATGTAGTTGAATTTCTTGTATGGAAATTAACTTTATCTTTTGTAGCTTCTTCCGAGAGGATATCCACATTTGAAGTCTTGATCTGGATGTTTCTTTACTAAGGGAATCTCATCGTTATCTAAGGATCCTTAAATCCCTAAGAAAGAATGTGTTGGGCGTCCTTTCCCCTTAAATTGGCGAGGGTTGCGAGTTTTGTGCTCTTTACTTTTAGTTGCATGCTAAAAGTATCTTGCTAATACCATTGGAAAAATCTTGTAGTATGAACGGGAGCAATCTCATATCATATCCATCAGATTCCAATATGCCCTTAGGGGTATTCGAGCCTTCTTCTCGAGGACGACATTATTGAGCTTTTAGTAGATGTGCTAATTGATCCATTATTTTTGCGGTGACGTCGATCTAGAACGTCTTCATCACAAAGGCCTCCTTGGTAGTTCGGGAATTCAAACGCTTCTATTCGACCAACAAGCTTCTTCCGAGTGGTACATCTAGAGCGGTACTTATCGACGTTCTTCCCGACGTTCACATCACCGAGTGATTCGAAGTAAGGCCTAGTTCTTCCGGTGTTGGGCCTAGTTTTACTTGAAGAGTGTATGGATATCCCACCTCTCCAAGGCCTTGATAGGCATGAAAACCCAATTGACTTCCACTGATATCTTATACTAGGCCTTCTCACACGAGGTTCTCATCCTTGGGACCATGGGGCTAGCACTTCACACGAGTAGTGGAGATGGTCGGTTTTCCACATCTATCTTGGAGGACTTCGGGAACTATCTCTTCGATGATGCTTCGATGGCGAATATTAGTAAATCCCTTATAGAGTGCTTTTGTTATTAATGTTTAATATTTTGTAAAACTTTGACTCTTAGGCAATGAGTTGAAATGTAAAAACTCGATTCTAAAAATGCTTTCTTTCATGAATATGATGCGAAAAATTCTAAGAAAAAGTTACAAAGACAAATAAAAAAAATTGCACTAGCCCCCATTCCCCCATAAGAAAATAATAAAAATAAAAATGGAAAATCATAAGTGCTCCATCCGAAATAATATTGCTCGACCGAGAATGTGCCGGAGAAACAACTAGTGGCCTAAGGATTGCTCGGGCTAAAGAAGACAGCGAACTAGCCGATCTAACGCCCTGGCGGTGCACTGCCATGCACAAGAAATCTTAGGTGCTGGCGGACTCCGAGTGGTTGTGGTGCAATGCGACTCTTGATCGGGTAACTACTATAAATTGATCCTTGCTTGAATACCGAAAATTGTGCCTTATGAACTTTCTTCTGCGAATCCTCATAGAAAGTTCCTATAAAAATTTCCCAATGCCTTTAACTTCTAGTTTCAAGAGATGAATTTCATAACCGACTTATCTCGTTGGATGCATGAGATGACAAACACGAGATAGGGTAAGTTTGTCACAACATTGGCTAAATATTTTATTCGATATTCGCCAAGTGAATGTGTATTGGACTTTCTTAAGGGCTATTGTGCCCTCTCGGGATCCTCACCACCACATTTTCGGGTTTGGGGATAAGGAATTATGTCCCTTGCCCGAAGAGTTTGATGTCATTCTGGCATTCAACATACAAAACTTGTCGTACCCAAATCTTCTAAAAATCAGTATGAAACCTACAAACACCTTTTGAAGTCGAGTAATGACAATATAAGGTGGATTCTTATTGAAAATTAGGTGAATTTAATGAACCCGATTAAAAATTGTCGCTGAAGTATGCATTCTCCGATTCTATCATTATCCCAAGATGGCAAGCTATCATCACCTACCCGATAAGTGGTTTCCTGCTGGTAATAGGTCATGGGACATGGCGCCTGCGGCTTTAGTAACTTGGTTAAGTCAGTTGGAAAATTATTGGTCCCTAACACCGCTGATAGTTGTTGAAACTATTATAGGCTTAGACCGAGGTTGAGGCGGATTCGAAGGAGGACTTCATTGGGAGCACCATGTTGTTGCAGGTAAGCAAATAAATGACCGAGACTAAACGATGGGAATCGGTCAGCGGCGCCATCCAAGGGACGGCTATCCGGTGTTGCGGAGGCTTAAAAGCCTCCGGTTTTACACCGAAAGTCTCTATTTTCCGCCTTTTCGTACTTCTCTTTCTTTTTCATTTTTTATTATTATTTTTGCTGCTATTGGGCCATAAGAAGGTTGAATCTCACCATACGGGACCCTTATATATATTTTTAATTATCCGTGGTGTGCGGATTTGGTTAATTGAGCATCTATAATCTATTCGAGGCTCCTACAAAAGTGGACATATATCTAGCGATATACTTACGTCAACGAAGCGAGTTAAGGCGATAGCCGATCACCTTGTTTCTTCATGGGAGGAATATCTTATGAACCATAGCAATACCATAGCATGGTACATTACACATTGGACCGGACAACATCCTTTCTTACGCTTGTTGGGTCTAAAACGCAACACCTATTATTTCCTTGTTCGTGTATTGCGGCATATAGGAATAGAGCAGGCGATTCCCCTTTTGGATTGCGTTTGGCCAACTACCTTTGAATTGTTTTGAAGGTTTTGGCGGTTTTAGGCGAATTAAATCATGGCCTAAATATTGGATGAACTCGCGAAGTCTGTTGAAACCTGCGAGATGAGCCAATTACTACTATATCTCTACATTATCCGGACTAGAAACGGAATTGGTCCACAAACATCACAAGGCACCGAGGGTTTGAGAGATAAATCCCCAAAAAGTTGTCCCTGCTATTACAACTCTCCAAATACATGAAGTCAACCCTCAAATAACTTAATGTGCCCATATAAGAGAATCGAAGCCAAGGAAGTCTGAAGAAAGGAGGGCTCACGGAATTGAGGAGCGAGAATAAATGCACTCAAGATGATCGCGCCGAGTACTAATCCGCATGTTGCCTCTTTAGAACAATTTTAATTTTTCAATTATTGTGCTTGTTTTTTCCCTTAATGAGTTATGTACAAAGGTAAGTAGTAGGCTTACCTATGATTAAATAAAAGTAAAAAGTAAGTTTTATGCTCACTTTTCCGCTTTATATATTTTTGATCTTTCACCTAGAGGAATAAATAAATTGGACCCCCTTATTAGACAATCTAAACATTGAATAACAATTAATTTAATAGAAGGACATCCTAATTGGACAATCAAAATAAGCAATTACGAGAGATAAAAACCAAGGGAAATCGCTAAGCCCCGCTAGCACCGTGGTGCAGGTTGTGGCCAGCGCTACCATGGTGTGGTCTAGTTGGGCCAGGCTTGGCCCATTGCTTGAGGGTCGTGCTAAATGTAGTATTTTTCATTCTGATCCAAGTTTGTGTATTGGAAGACCTCTTCACCGTTCACATAAGTTAGTTTCACTATTCCTCCTTGTAGTATTGGACTTAGTATAAATGGGTCTTGCCAGTTAGGCTTAAACTTTCCTCGAGGATCTTAGATCGATGATCTAATCTCCTTAAGGACCAAATCCCCAACATGCAGATTTTGAGGATTCACTTATTTGTTAAATGCCATTGATATACGTGTCCGGTATATATGGACATTATGTAAGGCATTGAGGCGCCTTTTATCCAACAACACTAACTCTTCGTAGCGTGCCTTAGCCCACTCTTCTTCTAGAATTTAACTTACAGCAATGATTCATAACAAGGGGATGATAATTTCTATTGGAAGGGCTGCTTCCATGCCATATACTAGAAAGTAAGGTGTTGCTCCCATAGAGGTCCTAATGGAGGTTCGATTGCCCCATAAAGCAAATGGCAAGTTGTTAGGCCAATCCTTATAGTTGAAAACCATCTTCTCTATTATTTTGGGAATGTTTTTGTTGGCAGTCTCGACTTCTTTGTTTGTTTGAGAATGATAGGGAGAAGAGTTATGGTGCTTGATCTTGTTTTTCTCCAGTAGAGTCTGCTACTTCCTTCTTGAAGTGACTACCATGGTCACATATCAATTCGTGGGGTACCCCATATCAAATTTAATTAATATCTTTGCCTAATCTTAGACCAAAGTATTTTATACTTTGAAAACCAATGTGGTTTACTTTTGTAGGTTATTCAAACAAAGCTAATCTATCTTTTCCGAATCTCAAAAGCAAGCGGCTTTTAGCTGTTAAACAACAGCAGTTCCGGATAGGACTCAAACACCGTGTCGGGGCTATCCGTTTCCAAAACTGGAAAACTCCAACTCCAGGCTCAATGGTTGTTTCCACCTTACTTTTCGAGACAACACCGGTTGATTGGAACACCTTTTAGAGCAAATAGTCGCCGCCCAACGTTCACACTCCAACGGATCTTTTACGAGTGACTCGGAAAAGCCCTTACAACGGCTAGTAAAGACTTCAGTAGAGAAATCAAACTCAACGGCTACTCTGTTTGGTCATCTACAAATAGAAGCCACTTCACAAGACTAGAAGATTGCTAAAACCATTGATCAATACACTACCTAATTCTCTTTGTACATTACTCACTCAATCATCTACTTACAACTCCAAGTTTGTAATTAATATTTTCTTAGTTGTAAAGTCTTGTAATCAGTTACACACATCTCTTACTTTCTGAGTAAGGTCCCTTGACTAAGCTTTAAAGGTTAACTTAGCTTAGTTGCCCCTGATTGTAAAGGTTATCTCGATCGGGAAGTACTAGATCAAATAAGGGAACTTTGTTAAGCTTGTCGTATAGGTACAAATTAAACCACTATTTAGGCATATAATAAACAATATAGCATAGGGAAGTAGGGATCGAATACATGAGGAAAGATATAATAATATGCAAGCTTAAATCTAATTAAATTTACTACAATTTAAAACAAAACAGAAAATATAAACTAGTAAATTAATAGCTATAAATCACTTAAAATTATGCCTAATAAATAAATAATTTATACAGAATATAAAAATTATAATAACCTAGAAATATTTTTTATTTTTTTGGAATAATAAAACAGAAAACTAAAGCAGAAAATAAACAAATTCTATAACGAGAAAATTAGATAAATAAAATTCGCGCTAAATTAATCATGAAAATAAATACTAAAATTATCCAAAATAATACTACTAATTTTCTAAACCTAACCAGACCCTAAAAATATAAAAACAAAATTTAAAACCTAATTTACGAATTTATTTTATTAAAAACCTGCAGTAATTAAATTCAAGAATTAAATCGAAAAAAAATATCGAATTAATTCCAAAAATTCTAAAATTTAATCACAGCAAACTAGGACTCTATCTAAACCCTGAAAGAAAACAAAACACGAAAAATAACAAAAGAAACTATTTTTAAACTAATTTCTAACAATGTGACTCAAAATTAATAAAAACTAACAAAAAATTAATTCTGAAAATTAAAATAAATAAGGACTCAAAATTAAATTCAAATAAAACCACTAAAACTAACTTAAAAAATTGATCTTTATGGGGGTTAATGAAATTGATAATAAAAGACTATAACTTTGTAAATAAAAATTGACAAACTAAAGAAAATAACTAAAAATCAAGCAAGTAATGATCAAAGATAGCAAATTATAAAGCACTTAGTATAATCTATATCCACCATGTAAATTATTATTTATCATTAACACACAAATTGATCGACCCATGAGCTAAACTGTAGAAGACAACCACTAGCGGATCTTTCCCGTTTTTCCTTAGTTATTAGTTTACTTAGGCCTAGCCCTAATATAAAGTATTTTTATGAAGGTTTATTACCAATAGATAGAAATATGGTAGATGTTGCTAGTGGAGGGGCCTTGTTTAGTAAGACTCTAGCTTAGGCTAGAGAATTGTTTAATATTATGGCCCAAAATACTCAACAATTTGGAATTGGAGATACCTAATTTAGAAATGTTAATGAGTTCAATTTAGGTCCATCTATATAGATTTAATTGTCCCAAATTAATGTTATATTGAAGAAATTGGTCCACAGAGAAGAAACAGTAGTTTGTAGTATTTATTGTTTAGAGGGGCACCCTACTCATGCATGCCCTACACAACAAAGAGGGCATGTGAATGCCATTTTTTCCAACCAAGGTCAAATTAACCATGACCTATTCTCAAACATTTATGAAGAATGGAGTGAGTACTCTAACCTTAGGTATGGATTTGAAGAAAACCCCTAGAATTTGATCAATTCATTGCTCTGGACAAAACTAATTATCTTTTAGAGCAAATCATTAAGAAGATGGATGACTAGAAAAAGGAGACTATCCTTAGGTTCCAAAGCTTAGAGATGACCATTAAACAGGTTCAAGAGAGACAGATTGCCAATGATACCATGTTTAGTAACCTACAAGCCCAAATGCAATCTCAACCTTTGCAAGATCCAAAAGAAAATGTGAGTGTCATAACACTTAATAGTGGGAAAGAGTTAGAGGAACCTAGGAAAAACATAGAGGTAGAGCCAGAATTAGAGGTCAAGAAATCTAAACTTGACCAAAACAAAGATGACGGCTCTAATGCTAATGAAATAGGTGAAAATAAGAAAGATCTTTACAAGCCTATCCCACCTTTTCCTAGTAGAATGATAAGCACAACTCCTACGATAGACGAGGCAAATGAAGATATTATAGAAATATCTAGGAAGGCGAGAAATCAACATTCCTCTTCTAGATATCATGAAACGAGAACCTCGTTATGCTAAGTTCCTTAAAGATCTATTCACGAACAAATTAAAATTGAAAAGGAACAAAAAGGTAAGTGTGGGGGAGAATACATCCGCACTTTTCCAAAAGAAATCTCCCACTAATTGCAAGTATGCAAGAGACCGAGATCAATTTAGTATGAGAAATGCAATTGAATGATCCTTGAGCTACACAGTGTCGAGCCAAAGATGATAAACAAAGGCACTAGTTGGGAAGCAACCCAACATTTTTAGGGAAGTTTCTATAAATTTTACTTTATTTTTATTTTTATTTTTATTTTGTAGGCATTAGGGACAATGCATGAATTAAGTGTGGGGAAGTGCATCCTGCATTTTAATTCTATGCATTTATTTTTATCTTTTTTTTTGAAAAAATTTCTTGTAAAGAAATGCATGAACATGAATATATGTTAGGTTAACTTAAATTTTTCTATTCCTAGTTTTTGTTTCCCTTTGTAAGTGAGAAAATTTGAACATGTTAATTGTCATTTAGAGTTATTTGAGTTGATCCTCATATATTTCTTCAATTTGTGACAATCATAATTTTTCCGTCTATTTGATCATGTTATATGATCGTGATAGAGGTAATAAATTGACTTAAACCGTTCACCTAGACTACCGAACTTAGCAGATTGACTCGGTGAAAATTTAATTTTTCTTGTTTTGCCTTTCAAAAAGAAAAAAAATGTTAGTTTACCAACATGGGCGGAGTTGGTGGCTCGACGCCATTTCCCCTTAAATTTAGGTCTCAAATTAACCCTTATGAATGGAGTAACCCATGTTGGGAGAGTCATGCCCCTTTTAGGCCGATCAATGGCTCAAACTATACTAACGAAAAGAAAAGAAAAAAATAGAGTATTAACTCCAGCACCTCTATTTGGGTGAGTGGGAGACAGGGAGTGTTATATTTCTAAGACCCTATATGTGCCTCGAATATGTGCTTGAATGTAGTTATATATAATTTTTAAAAAAAAAGAAGAAGTTTGCAAAGCAAGTTTATTATCAATTTTTAATGAGTTTTCTGCTGATTCGAGTGTCTTTATAACCATACTGCACCTGAATTTTTCCCATCCTAAAACGTTTTAGACCTCTTGACCGGAATGTACATGTTTGAAAAAGTTGGACAAATGTTTGATTGTTGCTTAATTGAAAGAGATATTGTGAAGCTGATGAATAAACTCTCGATGACAATGAAATGTTTAGTTTTTCACTTGCTTGGGAAACACAAATTTTCATCAAACTATTTTTGAAAGCAAGGCAAATTTAGTGTATAATTTGTGTTTTATGTATATCTTTATAAGAAACCATAATATTAGATCGAGTCTTAGATTTCTTTGCACGAGGACGTCCAAAGTGTAGGTATGGGGGATTTGTTAAGTCGTATTTTATATGTATTTTTAGTAGTTATTTAGTTTATATTATATACTTTATTTTATCTATTTTATCCTATTTTATCTATTTATAGGTAATTATCGAATAAAGTGGGGAAGAAACGAAAAGATGTTAAAAGCGGAATTTTAGCTACCGACAAGCGTTCAAGAAAAGATATGAAGTCGGTCCATAAAAATAATGTGTCATAAAATATTTATTCTATGACATTATATTTTTGAAGTCCTAATTCGAAAAGAAGAGAGAAGATAATGATACTTCTAAACCTATTAAAACTCCTCCCTAAACTTGGAAGAGAAAGAAGAGGACTCCTTCACCTCCTTCACCATATATATATCAATTATCATCATAAAAAGGGAACCCTTGCTGCTGCTGGCTGCCCCATGCAGACCTAGCTCCCGCAGCCCCCTCTGCCTACCTCTCCTCACAACAACAGCTCCCTACGCAGCCCCTTGCTGCCCCCTTTGCTGCTCATATCCCACACAACCCTTGCTGTCCACCTCTCCATCTGCTGCCCATCATCAACATCTCTCGCTCCCCACCACCTGAAGCTAATCATCAATCACACCTACCATGTCTCCTAGCCACCTCTTGCTTACATCTCTTACCTACTTTCATCATAATCCTCATCACAATCCATAATCATCACCATCATTATCAAACTCTCTATCATCATCATCTTGATCATCACCATGGCAAGGATTATTATGGTATTATTATTATTATTGTAACTTTTATTTTAAAGATTCTATTTTTATTATTAGTTTAATATTAAAGATGATATTTTTATTTAGTTTATGTGTCCCAAATTATATTATGTTTGAGTAGTTTTTTTACACTTATTATAATCTATATCCATAATGTAAATTATTATTTATCATTAACACACAATATGATCTACCCATAAGCTAAACTATAGAAGACAACCACTAGCAGATCTGCCCCATTTTTCCTTAGATATTAGTTTACTTAGGCCTAGCCATAATATAAACCCTACTAATATTGATAACCCTAGCACTAGCACTAGAATTTAATCAAATTAGAGCAATAAGTATTAGAAAAACATCATCTAGCACCTAATAACCAATCTACTAGCAAATTGATTTAAGAAGGATCTATGATAATTTCCTAATTAAAAGGGATGGGTATGAGCCATCCATGATTAACTAGGGTGATACTTATGTCTAAAAGATCAAGCGATTACGTACTTAAACCCTTTAAACTATCATATGAATTTATATAAAACTAATTAGTGTGCACTCTAATTAATTAGACATAAAATCATAAACATTAAAATCAAATTATCATAAAATCATGGATCTAATCAATAAGACAATAAAGATCGAAACTTTGTTTCAAAATAAATAATTTAACATGGTTTCAAGTAGATTATACTAAGTATAAAAAAACTACTCAAACATAATATAATTTGGGACACATAAACTAAAAAAGAATATCATCTTTAATATTAAACTAATAATAAAAATAGAATCTTTAAAAGAAAAGTTACAATAATAATAATAATACCATAATAATCTTGCCATGGTGATGATCAAGATGATGATGATTGAGAGTTTGATGATGATGGTGATAATTATGGATTGTGATGAGGATTATGATGAAAGTAGGTAAGAGATGTAAGCAAGAGGTGGCTAGGAGACATGGTAGGTGTGATTGATGATTAGCTTCAGGTGGTGGGGAGCGAGAGATGTTGATGATAGGCAGCAGATGGAGAGGTGGACAGCAAGGGTTGTGTGGGATATGAGTAGCGAAGGGGGCAGCAAGGGGCTGCGTAGGGAGCTGTTGTTGTGAGGAGAGGTAGGCAGAGGGGGCTGCGGGAGCTAGGTCTGCATGGGGCAGCCAGCAGCAGCAAGGGTTCCCTTTTTATGATGATAATTGATATATATATATATATGGTGGAGGAGGTGAAGGAGTCCTCTTCCTTCTCTTCCAAGTGCAAGGAGTCCTAATAGGTTTAGAAGTATTATTATCTTCTCTCTCCTTTTCAAATTAGGACTTCAAAAATATAATGTCATAGAATAAATATTTTATGACACATTATTTTTATGGACCAACTTCATATCTTTTCTTGAACGCTTGTCGGTAGCTAAAATTCCGCTTTTAACATCTTTTCGTTTCTTCCCTACTTTATTCGATAATTACCTATAAATAGACAAAATAAGATAAATTAGATAAAATAAGGTATATAATATAAACTAAATAACTACTAAAAATACGTATAAAATACGACTTAACAAACTTCTAAGTCTAAAAACATTGTAAGGAATTGTTTAAGGGAGCAATTCTGGTCGAGTCGATCCTTTGTATTTTGAGGATTCAAAATAGTGGATTTGACTTGGTGCTTGGATTAGCACCGACCGTGATTTTATGCCCCACGAGGGTTTCCACGTATTTCGAGTGTTTTTATCTCCGAGTCCAATCTAGACTCGGACTCAACAGCTGATTTCTTTCCGAGCAAAAATTGTATAAGAGTGTTTAAATTTCCTCATCACCCTATTCACCCCGGCCTCTAGGATGACTTAGACTAATATCCGGTGAGTGGAGTCAACCATGGCGTCTTTTTTAGAGGAAAAGTTCCTAGTACCGAGTGGGTCTGTCTTAGTGCTTAAACGCATCACTTTGATGCTTCGATCATGAAATGCAACGTTTTAATGGCGTCTTGAAGTCTTCAACTCCTTGTCCGATTGGACAAAAGTAAAATGCAAAATTCCGAGCCCGGAATTTCCTAGTATACAACACTAGACTTTGTCTATGGAGGCTTCGCCTGGGCTTGGACCTTTCGAAAGAAAAAGGGATTTTAGATCGATCCAAGGCAAAATGTTATTTATGTGATGCTTGGGGTTCTTTGTGGTTTACTAGCATCCATCGCACTAATGAAACACAGTTCGTGACCTAAATCCTCAAACAAGACTTAAGATTTTATCATCGGGCCAATAGAGTAAAACATAGAATTACATGAAAAAGTGATGACACTTTTTAGGTGTCTACGATTAGCCCCCACTTTAACCGAGTCTTTAAAGACAAAGGTCAAAGTCGACACTAAAGAATACTTACCTCAATCGTGTGTGGTGATTTTTATACTCGAATGTTTTGTGATATCTATAATTGGTTTCGTCGAACCTGAATTCCAAGCAAAAGGCTTCGACTTGATCACGATGTATGCGTTCAAGCCCCGATAAGAAGGGTCCTAAGCTTGGCTTCGTCAAAGCCTGAAGTTTGGTACATTTTGATGCTAAAACTTCGATTATTTTTCGACCTGAAGCTTAGCTAAATAATCTACTATACTAACATGCTTGTTAGTGGATAATCATATTGACAAAAGTTTAGTGTTTTACGTGAATAATTCAATCGAAAAACAAGCTGAAAATATGATTTGAAAAAGCTTATTGATGGGTCTTAGAGTTCCCACTTGCATGCACAAGGTGCCAAGAAGTCATATGCCACGGCTCATGGGATTCCGCAAGCTAGGCTACCGGCTAGGGCTGCAAAGCCGCCATCGATGGGACACCACCGTGCCTCGTGGTCGGCGCCGGCCAGCCTTTGGTAAACTTCGCTCGCAGTGTGCTTTGCCGGATTCCCTTGGTCTCCCTTGCCTTTTTTTACTCCTGTCTTGTGTGCTTGGTTGGCTTGACCGAATAGGCCTATAAAAAGGGTGGTTGGTGTGTTCATTTTGCACACTTACTCATTCTCTTCCATTCTTGCCTCGCTCTTGTGCTTTCTTACTTTATTTCTCTTTAAAAATAATTCATTTCCATAGTCTTATCTCCAAAATGTCTAGGAGAAAAGCTCATCCTCGCAGGAAGGTCAAGAACTAAAAACTTGTTCAAGATAACTCCCTTCAGCGGGAGTGACGTCCACAAAATGCATTGAACCCGAACGACCTCTTTGTGGAAGCTAAGAACCATGTCTCTTCACTCACTATTACTCCTTCGGTAAACTAGTTGGCTTAAGCTTCTCCTTTAGCTCATTTAGAGTAGTTCATCAACTAAAATCTTCTTGGATTTTTGTCTTGTAGAAGGGCTAATTTCAGCGTAGTGGAGCTATTCCTATGTTTATGGTGACGTGCGTAACGATAAATTTTCCTCTTGAAGATGTCATGAACAATGCTTGGTTTGCTCCTCTTTTCCTTGCTTTGAAACACCTTTATGATAAAAAGAGAGAGATCCCATTAGGGCCATTAGTGAGCACTTTTGGGAGACAACCAACACTTTCCACTTTCCCTTCAAAGAAATGAGCATAACTCCTTTCGATTTTGCTATTTTTTCCGGTTTGGGCTTCTCGGGTAGCCTCTAACTTATGACCAGAATTTGTATAAAGACTCGTTGTCATCTTCTTCATCTTTTCGGTGCCATAGCTAACACGTTCCCTTAAGAAAACTTCTTTAAGAATACTGTTGTCTTTTAAGCTTTTGAGGTTGTTAGGTTTTGGCCTCAACATTCTCCACAACAACGAGTCCTAATCGTGCTTGCTCTTTTTTAAGCACGGTTATCTTTTTCGACCAAGCTTCTAAGGTTCATGTTCACTATTTCGTCAACTTAGTAGACCTTGATAAAATATAGGAGCTTAATTGGTGCGCTCCCGCGTACACTTCCCTCATAAGGGGTCTCCGTACCGTGTACGCCACGCAAAACTCGAGAAGGACTCAACCAACTATCTACCAATGTTTGGTTTATGGGTCATTGAGGTATGCTCTAATTCTTCATGTATTCCCAATATATTTCTATCTTGTGTGGATAAATATTTTACTTAATTTGCAAAAATGTATCCTTGGTTGTATGAATACTTCCCGCACCTTTCTCTTGGTTTAAGGAATCGTCCTATGTTTCCGGCCTCTATGTCATGGGCTAAAATCTACTTTCAATGATTTAAGATCCATTGTATAGACTTCTTGAGATAAGCCATCAACCGTGTGACCTCGATATGTCTCATTAAGCTTAACGATTATCCTTCGAAATATGTCCACAACATTTTAGTTAACCGATTAGCTGGTTGCCGTTGCCCACAGCTTGTGGTAGACCTTGTGGGACTCGCTGGTGGTAGGCGCCGATCGTGACTATGTATGATTTATGCCCATTTTCTTGTTTCTTTTCATTCTTATTTGCTTGTTTCTTGATAAATACTGTATGTGCAGGCCGATTTTCATCCTTGGGCCAAACTCAATCTTTCTCAAAGTGTAATCATTGCACATGACATAACCGAAAGGAGGATCTTGTTTCAAGGTTGAAGGTTTGCTCCTTGAGAGGTTAAGCCACCATAGAGGGGGTGAATAGGGTGATAGAAGAGTTTTGTAAATTAACAAAGAGTTATGCCTAACAAAAACTTACAAAAGAATTTTAAATCTAGAATGAACTCATAAACAAGTAAAACACATCAATATATGGAAACCCTCCCGGGGCAGAAAACCACTGGACAGTGCTAATCCAAGCACTAAGTTAAATCCACTATTTTGAATCCACAAAATACAAGGACTGACTCTTAACATAATTGCTCCCTTACATAATTCACTTACAAGTTTTTCCTAGACTCAAAAAGTCCCTATCTAATCTTCTACTTCCTAATTGAGGTAACCTTTATTGCTCAGTCAAGGGACTTATAGAGAATATAAAGTGTAGAAGTGATTATAAGACTTTCTCTTTACAACTAAAAAAGTAGAAACTAAAGAATTGGAGTAGTAATATGAAGATTAAATATGCACTAAGTTTTTTCAATGCTCAAGCAGCAATCTTCAAGTCTTAAAAACAGGCTTCTATTTGTACACAGCAAGGCAGATTAACCGTTGAGGCTTGTTCCGGACTAGTTTGCTTCAATAGCCATTGTAATGGCTAGTTTGAGTCACTCAGAAATAGCTCATATATGGGACCATTGTGAAGTGAACCTTAACTCGGAAAGTGGTCCATCCCATTGGTTGTGACTCGAGATCTTAGGTGGAAATAACCATTATACTCGAAGTTGAAGTTTACCAGATTTGGAAAAAAACTATCTAAGCCATGTCCGGAAATATTGCTTTTCTATCCGCTTGTGTTTAACAACAAGAAACCAATTGCTTTTGCTTTTCAAAACTAGATTAAAATACTTTAATCGACCTACAAAAGCAAATCAAAGTGGTACTCAAAGTAGAAAAATACTTTGGTCCAAGATGAGGCCAAGATAATAATTAATTCAAAGCAATTAAGCACTTAATTTTCTTCAGCCTAAATAAATGGAACTTTCGAGTCTAATATTCATTAGGTGTAAATTCCATCTTGAGTCAATCCTTTAAATGATCAAGTTAATAAGAATAAACAATCAAATTGCATGAACTTGATTAAGTAATTAATTTCATTCAACAAACTCACTTGGAAGAGATAATTAACATTGTAATTTATTTTTAGTTTGAACACTAAGTCAGTACTTAGAATATAAAGTGTTTGTGAAATTATTTACACATGCCATTGTTCCGAGTTGTGTCTCGAGTGGGTTAGCAACACGGTTAAGTGTGTTACGCTCAATAGGTTGTTTTTCAGGGGTCGACAATATTTAAAAGTTAAAGATGAGCTTCGTAATGCTTAGAATGACCTGTAATCAAAACCTTAGAGAGATAGAGAGTTATACCTGAGTCTTGAATGTCCCCCTTTTTTATGAAAGGCATTCCATACTTAAGATAGAAGCTAACTAGTTCGGAGAGTTAAGTTTTCATATTATATTGATCGAGTAAAAGAAAATGTAAGAATATTAAACAAGCATAGCTTAGATCATATACAACTCGAGTAGGACTTGAGGACTCTAACTTAGACTTAGAAGGACTTGAGGACTCCAAAGGTTGGACTTCTTTAGAGGATTCCGAGTCTTCAGCAAGCATTGGATCGTTCCTTCTAGAGGTGGTGAATCTGATCATATTGATGCCTAATCACCTCCTTTAGCTCAGCAACTAAGGCTTAACTCGATCAATCTAAGTGTGAGCCTTGGCTTGGAATTGAGTCGGTATAGGCATGAAAGCCTAGAATGCTACCACAATCGCTTGCAGCTCTTTTGCTATGGCAACAAATTGAATATCCACCTTCCGAAGAAGTTAAATTGAAGTGGTAGGTGGAGGAGATGAAGTGCCAACAATGAGAAGAGGGACCTCAAAACCTTTCCCAGTCTAAGGTGGAGGAGGAGGAGTGAGTGCAAAAGTGTGAGCCCGGACACCAGCGGCTATTTCCTAGTATCCTAGGTCAATGAGTTCGCCTTTCCTGAAACAAACGGGTGGCTCAAAGAATTTGTTGAGGTCGAAGGGAGAGGTACTTCAAACTAAGCGAAGACGAGTAATGAGAAGAGCTCCAAAGGGGTATGAAAGCTTCTTCAGGTCGGAAGGAACGAAGCAATATGTTCCAGAATGAAAGGGAAGAGGTTAACCTCATACCCTTCAACAATACTAAAGAGAACCTTAAGGACCTTGCTGTGAGGGTTCCCTTTTGATGTACGAGTAGGAGAAAAAGGTTCTCATTAGAATGAAGTGGAGAAGTCTTGCTTTAGATGTCATCTCGAGTCATAGAAAAATTCTTTTTGGACTGAGGAATCTCTTTTCCGTATTTATCAAAGAACTCATCAGCGACTTCATTGAAGGGGATAGGATTAGAATTGAAAAGAGACACTTCACATCGAAGATCTTGTGAAGTAGAGAGAGGTTGATATGAATAACTTTCCCTTGGATAACGAAGAGATCACGTTATCTCTTATTGTCATATGAAAATAGAACTCAGTGACGAGTTCAATGTAGATATACTAGTAAAAACACAAGTAATTGGCAACACCAGCTTTGATGGTGGATTTGATCGAGGAAAACAAAGTTTTAGAAAAGAATTTATCATCAATGAAAAAGTGCATCGCCACCAAAAGCTTTGGATCATCCGAGTTAGGGGCTTTTCCCTTACCTCGGGGATGCTTAGCGCGAGTTGTTTTGGTTATGGCCTTCTTTGTGGCCGAACATCCTTCCATTGCTAGACCTCTTTTAAGCATAGTGAAGGAGAGTGAGAGAGTGAAGATAGCGAGATGAAAGGGAAATAGGGAGAAAGAGTTGAGTGCATTCCAACAAAAATCACTTTTAACTATATTTAAAAATGACATTTAATGGCGGTTAACAAGCATCGTGTATTTGGGCGTCGTTGTACGTACTACCTTTGACTACGGTTGAAAATCGTAGTCATAGGTCAATATATGATGACAGTTCAGATATTTAAACTGTCGTCATAGTCCTTCCTCGAGCACCTATGATGATGGTTCCTTCACTTGAACCGTTGTCATAGATGAGCCTATAACTACGGTTCCGCTTTAAGAACCATCGTCATAAGTCTGATTTTTTAAAATAATTTTTCTCGTATTTGCTTGCCACTCTTTACAAGTACAGGAAAAATGCATATATAGAGACATATACAAACCACTATCCAATACAATCTTCACGACAATATATACAAAGCAACATAGTCATCATATTTTGTATATATGCCTTCCTCTTCATCGGAATATATAAACCAAACAACAAACGCAGATACAAACCACAATCCTATGTACATATTTATACGTACAATTGTGTATGACTACTAAAAAAACAAACTAGACCTATCAAATAATGAAGAATAACCGTAATATATATACCTATTCCTTTATACGGTTGTATACAAACTCGTCTAGCCTTCTTTTAACTCATTGAGCACTTCATTTGTATAAGGAGTGGGTGGCTTCTTTCTGGGAAATATTGTAACCAATGCTATAAAAGAGATATTGATTAGGTTAGGGCAAGTGTTAATCAAGCTGAAAAAAATATAAAATAATCAATTACAAGTGCGACTATACCTCTTTAGGACTAGCATTCTTTTCGAGTTTGATCACAATCTCTTTCATGTATTGGAGAATGTAGAAGCCACATTCCATGTTCCCCAATTGGTTATGGCACTACAATAGTAAAACATCTAAAGTAGACTCTAATAACCAAGAGAACCTCACCTTGACGGGAAAAATTAGTGGTTGCGCCTTCTTCACTCGTTTGGCGCCTCCACCAAAATAATAACGGACTAGAGCACTATTTTTCAATCAGAAAAATAAAATTCAAGTTAGAAATATCATTAAATGATTACTTAACAAAATAAAATTAAATGATTAAAAGTATGAACTCATGCCTCGACGACGTCGCTGATATCTTCCCTCACGCCATGATCGAGAGGATCAAGGAAGTAGGCCATATTAGCCCTTTGATATATGGCAGCAACCATCCAATGGTGGCTACAAATAACACATTTTATAGAAGTATGTATAACAACATATAAAAACTTCATCCGTTATTTAAGTAATTACTTGTCCGAGTTAACTCTCATTGAATGCCACCGAAACGATGTTTTAACATCCACAACATCTTTCATGACATCAAAGATATAGGAGACTCCTTCATCATGATTTAGCCCAGCTCCTTGAATAACGGAAGTAGGGTTCGAAACTAAACAAAGTGCTTCCCAATCTCGTGCGGCCACCTTACATATTAATATGTAGTTAGATATTTAAATTAATTAGTAAAAAAATTGATTATGAATATATTAACTCACATCATGCCAAGCTTAATAGTAGATACGCCGATTTCCTCCATGCGCAAAAAGTGCAGTATGTTGTCCGAGAAGGCAAAGACCGACATATCCGGTTCACGTAGCCCAAACACGTGACCTAGCGTGCTACGGATGATATGATCCTCTATTGACAAAGTTTGCACATAACTTTCAACAGTAGCACACCAATCCGTGAGAGACTCTTCAATGGATTTGAGAGGAGCTTTCTTTGGATAACGAACGGGCGCCATTGATAGTTTTCTTGTGCCACTGGCGCCCTTCATCCCACTCTCGGATCTATCCTCGATATCCTAGTCAATAATTAATACAAAAATGAGAAATATATATACATGATATTAATAATAGCTAAATGAAATATTTTTAATAAAAATGAATTATCGTAGTGAGGATGACCAAACTCTTGGGCCATCGAAGAAAACCGTTGACTACGTCGTCAAAAGTGTGGAGTTTTCGATCCCTGGATTGGCAACTCACACACGCCTTTCCTGTGCATGACCTCTTTGACACTCGCTCTCACCTCCTCGGCTACAAGGGGTGTCCCGTGAACGCCAAGATCTGCCCTTTACGAGAAAACAACACCTAATGCCACAACATGCTGTATGGGAGGGAGATGAGAAGGTAGCTTGCAATTCACCGACTGCATAAGAATAAGTATGATAATGACAATCATGGGATAACCTTTGACATAGAAGTTAAATAACCCGAAAACCCTAAAAATAAATGGATAAAGTTTCCCTTAAAAGTAAACATTTTCCAGGGATAATGACCCTCGTCCAATCAACAAAAATATAGTAATAAATAAGTAATTACTCAACGGCCACACGCCGAAGTTATGCAACAACCACATAATATACACCATTCATTGACCAATATTATACAACAATTAGTCAAAAATATAAACATGCATGTAAACAATGGCACTCATCCGAAACAACAAAAACATGCATGTAAATATAATTATTAGGTTGCAAAATCTGAATTACGTACCTCCGCCGGAACTTCAAATTGGTCGACGAGTTAGCTCTCATTCATGCTGGCCGGTCCGTGGGGTGATAATGGCATGTCCGTGTTGCGAATGAAGTACGAACTCATCATCCGGGCCTCCATCTCTCGCCACCTTTGCAGCCATTTGGCACATTTGGGTCTGTTGGAGCTCAATTATGGATTGTCAAAACTCTATTTGGGACCTCATTTGGGCCATTTCAGCCTTCATAAACGCTTGGGTGCAAGTGATGGGGCGCCTCTTCCTAGCCCCAAAGTGCTCAACTATCCCCACACGCCTAACTATAGCTCGAACACGACCGGGACGCTCATCTCTTTGTAGGGCTAAGGCTAACTTGTCCCTCCTCCTAATGGTGTCAACAAATTCGAAGTCTTTGCTCGTGACAAAGACTCCTGTTAAAAATGTATCAAAGTAATGAAATTACCTTGTATTCCGGAGAGGTGACATGTGCTTCAAACCATCTCCGAGTCCTCCTTTGTGATACTATTGTAGACCTCCGAGGGTTTACCTTCTTATTTTATCTTCCTTGTTTTGTAAACCCATATAGTGGCTGTGCGATATTTGAAGCCTCTAAACTTTTACGTCAGTCGACATGAGTGTTTTGTGTTTCATGGAGGGGATCTTAGATTCATTAACGTTCAAGTTGAACATTCTCTCGAAATATAAGAATGGTATGCATTAGTACGTATATATATTAACCATTTACAATATAAGTTGCAATAATAAGTTGAGATGTATTCGTTTACTCGAATATCGTTCCATAGGTTGTCCTTAATGGAATTAGGGACGTCGACCCATTTTCTAAAGCCGATGTTTATGTGGGAGCGGGTTGTTGCACCAACGTAGCTCATAAAGTTCCTACAACATTTCCATGGCTATCAAAATCGACCGAGTGTAAGGAGAGTTCGATCGTCTCTACTTCGAACCAACTTCTCCTTATTCATCATAGTTTTCCCCTTGATTTTTTTGTACTTTTAGAAGAATCCATTTTATATTATAAGTAATTATACAAAAACTTTTCTCGTGTTTTCATATTTTAATCCATGCACAATTTATAAGTATAATTTACAAACTTTTCTCTAAAACACCGCGAAATATAAGACTTCTAAATTACACTTTCGAGTTTAGATCTAAAATTTTCTCTAAAACCAGCAATGGAATGGGAAAAATGCTAAAGATGAAGCGCAATAGATTAACCTGGTGTTGCCCGGAAAGAGAAGTCGGCAAGAGAGTGGTGCAGCCACAACTAGAAAAGTTAAGAGAGTGAGTGGGGTGGAGTGCAAGCATGACAAAAAACCGTAAAGAGAATAATTGGAAAGCCAATAGAAACCACCATAGAGAGCAGAGCAATCGAAGAAAGCGTGTGGGACCGAGAGTGACAACGAGTGATACTTGGCGTTGGCCGAGGGTTTTTGTTAGAACTTTAGACCACGGTTCACTACGAAGAACCATCGTCTAAAGTTCTTAGACTACGGTTCTTTAACTAGACTTTCATCATAGATACTTATATGATGAAGGTTCAAGTAAAAACTATAGTCTAAGTTCTATTGAAACTTTAGACGACGGCCGTTGATATTGAACCATTGTTATAAAAACTTTAAAAACGCATTTTCACAAAAATGCCACCAGTCCATTTTTTCATGACGGTTTGTTCTTTTAACCGTTGTTAAAGACCTATCGTTAAAAGTGATTCCTGTAGTAGTGGTGCGAGAGTGTTTGAGTATGAGAGTAAAGAGAGCAAAGTAACAGTCATTAGTAGCAAAGTGAAGTAAAGAAAAATGAAGCAGTGCTATTTATATAACAAATGGTTTCATTGAACAAGAGCATTTCGACTTACCCCTCTAAACAACGGTTAGGAGACCGTTGAGTCTACCATAGTGTAAGGGCTAGCTGTTAGTCCGCTTCTCTCTAACTGCTAGCTTTCCACACTCATCACGTGCCGGATAGAGAAAAGAGATTTTCAAAAACATTTCGAGATTCTCTATTCTTTTAGAGATGATCCTAGAATTTTGATGTCCATTTTTCTAATAAACCGAGTCCGACTCGATAAGGTATCTCAGTGACTTAGAACACACTCAAAAAATTAATAACTCATAGCTCAATCTCATTTTGATTCAACTGATCCTTTTATTGTTCACTCAAAGCATATAATAATCAATCTCATAATAATTCGGGTAATAAATCGGATAGTAATGCAATTAACATGCCAAGTTCATTCCTAATAAAGTAAAACCGATCCTCACTTAGAGGTTTAGTGAAAATGTCAGCTAATTAAAATTTTGTAGGAATAAACTTAAGTCCAATATCACCTTTCTCATAATGGTCTCTCAAAAAATGATACCCGACCTCGGTGTGTTTCATTTTTTAGCGATGAAGCGGATTCTTGGTGATGGTGATTGCACTTTGATTGTCACACTTGATTTGAATAGATGTGAATGACAGTCCAAGATCCTTCAAGTGTCTGCTTGATCAAGAGAATTGAAGCACAACAAGCTCCAAGTGCTATTTACACGACCTCGGCAATTGATGGAGCAACCGAGTTTTGCTTCTTTGAATGTCGGGAGATGAGTGATTGACCCATAAATTGGCATGCTCCTGATGTGCTATTTCTATCAACTTTGTATCCATCATAGTCAACATCCGAGTATCCAAGTAAAGGTCAGATCTGAATCTTTCGAATACAAGAGACCAAGTGTCCGAGTCCTTATAAGATATCTAAAAATTCTCTTCACCGTAGTGAGATGTGATTCCTTAGGACTAGCTTGAAATCATGCACAAAGGCAGACACCGAACATAATATTCGGCCTACGAGATGTGAGATAGAGTAGAGATCAAATCATATCTCCGTAGGGTTTCGATCTACATCTTTACCTTTCTCATCTAAGCCGGCTTTGTACTCGCTACTCGGAGGTGTTGCTACATTCTTCACGTCTTCTAACTTTTAGTTTTTCAACAATTCCTTGGTGTACTATAATTGATGGACATAGATGCCATCCTTTTCTTTCTTGATTTGAAATATAAGGAAGAAATTGAGTTCTCCCATCATGCTCATCCGGAACTCAAGTCTCATTAACTTAGAAAACTCTTGGCATAGAATTTCATTAGTAGCTCCAAATATAACATCATCAACATAGATCTAAATGATAAGAAAATCATTCCCCTTGGTTTTTGTAAAAAGAGTTTTGTCAATAAGACATCCTTTGAAGTCATTTTCAACTAAGAAACCGCTTAATTTTTCATACCAAGCTCCGGGAGCTTGTTTCGGACTCATACAAAGCCTTCTGCAATTTGAAAACATAATTTGGAAATTGAGAGTTTTCAGATCCAGGGGTTGCTCAACATAAACTTCTTCTTGAATATAACCATTGAGAAATGCACACTTAACATCCATTTGATACGAGCTTAATGTACATGCTAAAGGTAAACGCTAAGAGAATTCTAATTGCCTCAATTCTAGCAACAGATGCAAAAGTTTCCCTGCAATCAATTCCCTCCTCTTGGTTATATCCCTATGCAACTAATCTTGCCTTATTTTTTACTACCATACCTCCCTCATCCGGTTTGTTCTTAAAAACTAATTAGGTTCCTATTACTCGGGTGGTCGGAAGGTTGTTTGGTAGTAGTCCATACTTAATTTCTTTCAAATTGAGTTAATTCTTCTTACATGGCCTCTACCCATTCAGGTTCAAGTAGGGCTTCTAGTACATTTTTAGGTATACTTAATGAAACTAATGCTAAAAATGCGCAAGGATTTTCCAAAGAAGAACGAGTTCTTACCCCACTATTGATATCAAAAAGAATGTTCTAAGGTGGGTGACTGGATACATATTTAAAAGCTCCACATGTCCTCTGGTTAACCAGGTTTGTTGGTTGGATGGTATGATCTTTAGGTGGTTCAGTTTCTTGAGCACCTTTAGCTTGATCTTCGATATTCGAGCTAGCTCTTGAACCGGCTCATTATGAGTTGGTTCATTCCGAGTTGCCTCGGTTCTTTTGTTTTGATTCAATCCGAGCTCAGCTTAAGCTATATCATCTTCATCTCAGTTGAGCTTGAGATCCGGGAAAGCGGATTCACTTATCCTACCATGATTAATCTCATCAAAGACAATGTGGATACTTTCTTTCACTTTGTTAGTTCTCTTATTAATAATTCTATAAGCTTTACTATGAGATTAGTAACCGATAAATATACCTTCATCTTGTTTGGAATAGGAGCCACAACAACCAATAGAAAATTAAGGTAAAGAGAAAGACATAAAACCGAGACACGAGTTTTAACGTAGAAAAACCCAAAACCGGAAAAAAACCACAAATAATCCACAACATATTTTGCTACAAGGAAGCTTTTTGAGTTTTGTGTGTAGTGCAATAATGGAGGACATTAGGCCTAAATATACAACCTAAGCTCTCATAAATTAGCATCAATACACATTTAACCTGGACAAATAACGCACAACCGAAGAAGAAAATGAGCAGTTGGGTTGAACAAAGCATGGCAAGGTCGTGCATGACCGTGCACCTTGCAATTTCGTTTCCTACGGTTTTGCTGAATTCACCGCTTGGTCGTGCCATGTCCGTCATGCTCGTGGCAGCTCCATCTTCTGTCCGTGCCATCTTCCTCCAAGCTTAGCAAGCCTTGATTATCATAGCCCATGATTGTTAGGCTCCACTATCAACAATCTCCCACTTGGAGACTATCAATCACTTCCTCTTTGAACACATTTAGTAGATCAAACACCATCCTTTGCTTTAACAAGAAAGGCCAATTGAGGTTTTGCACAACCTCAATTTCCCGATATCCATTCCTTTGGTTAGCATATCTGCCGGATTTTTGCTACCCATGATCTTCTTAAGTTGCAAGTCTTTACTCTCCACCAAGCTTCAAACGAAGTGAAACTTGTGCCGGATGTGCTTGCTTCTTGAATGTAAGACGGGATTCTTGCAAAATTAGATTGCACTTTGATTGTCACCGTAGAGCACTCCGTTCCCTTGCCTTTGGCCCAAAACTTCCAAGAAGTATTACAACCACACCATCTCTTTACCAGCTTCCGACATTGCCACATACTCGGACTCGTCGGTGAACAAAGCAACGTATTTCCGGAGCTTTGACATCCAACTCACGGCTATGCCTCCAAATGTGAAAACATAACCTGTAGTGCTTTTGCTTGTGTCATAATCTCCACTCAAATTAGCTTCCACAAAACCTTTAAGATTAAGACCACTTTCTTGGAACACTAACGATGTGTTAGATGTTCCCTTCAAGTATCTTAGAAGCCACTTCACAGCCTTCGCAATGCTCTTCTCCGGGATTGGACATGAATCTTGCCACCGCTCGTACTGCGAATACTATCTCCTGGTCTTGTGTAAACCATTGCATACATGAGGCTCCCAATGGCGGAAGCATAGGGAATTTTGAGCATATGTTCTTTCTCCTCTCTTATCTTTGGACATTGCTCCTTGATCGGCTTTACATGATTTACAAGTGGGGTGTTTCTTGGTTTGGCATCACCAATGTTGAACCGCTCCAAGACTTTCAGCACATACTCTTTTTGTGACAGACTGAAGATCCCTTTGGGCCTATCTCTAGTTATTCTCATTCGGAGAATTTGCTTTGATGGGCCCAAATCTTTCATCTCAAATTCTCTTAACATCTTCTTTTTAAATTTATTGATTTCAACCATGCTGGAACCTGCAATCAACATATCATCCATGTAGAGTAGTAAAATGACATAAGAATTTGTGAAGTTTTTAAAGTAATAGCATCGATCCTTATCACTTCTTAGAAACCCGTTGTTGCATATGAAGGTGTCAAATTTGAGATACCACTGCCTCGGTGCTTGCTTCAAACCATATAGGTTCTTTGTGAGCCTACAAACCAAGTGTTCCTTGTCTAGAACTTCATATCACTCCGATTGTAGCATGTAGAGATCTTCCTCCAAATCCCCATGTAAAAATGTCGTTTTCACATCTATTTTCTCGAAGTGAAGGTCATCAATCGTAACCATGCTCAAAATGATTCTAATAGTGGTTAGTTTTACAACAGGAGATAAGATTTCAGAATAGTCAACGCCCTTCTTTTGTGAAAAACCCTTAACCACTAATCGAGCCTTATATCCGGTATGACCATTAGGCTCACTCTTAATCCTATACACCCATTTGTTTAAGAGAGCTTTCTTACCAACCGATAACTCGACTCAACTCCCAAGTTTGATTCTTCTCCAACGAAGCCATTTCCTCGTCCATGGCTTACTCCTACTTGGACCAATCACTCACTTGCATTGCCTCGGTGTAGGATTCCGGCTCACCAGCGATCGGTCAACAAAAGGTAATGTAGGGAAGGAGAGTATCCGTGAGTCGGTATACCTCTAGTTAACCGAGCTAACCTTCTCAAGGTGGGAGGAGTTTGGGGCTCGGCTTCATGAGAAGTTTCTAGTTCAAAGAATGGTTCATCAACCGATACTTCAACTTATGGAGCTCGAGATTGAGTGTTTCTCCGCTCCAAAGAGACTTCAACGACTTTATCATCTTCCACACTCTCATTCAACCTGTCTTTGTACAAAACATACTCACCGAAGACAATATCAACATGTCTAAACACCTTTTGTCCATCCCAAACTGGATACCCAAACACGTTATCACCATAACCCGGAAAATACCATTTCTTGGATTTAGCATCGAGCTTATCACTTTTTTAGGCTTAACCATAAGATATGCAACACAACCGAAAACACAAAGATGGGATAAATTTATATCCTTACCACTCCAAACCTCTACCGGAATTTTGTTGCCCAATGGTACAGATGGTCCCCTAATGATCAAATACGCGGCTGTGTTGATCGCATCTGCCCATAGAGATTTGGGCAGCCCGACATGAATACGTATGCTCCTTGCTCTTTTATTGAGTGTACGATTCATTCTCTCGGCTACACCATTTTGCCTTGCCTTTCCGGAACTGTTCTTGTCAACCGAATTCCCACTTGAGCACAATAAATCTTGAACTCATCTTTATACTCACCACCATTCTCGGATCTCAAGCATTTGATCATCAACCCTATTTGGTTTTCAATTTCTGCTTTCCATCTCAAGAAAGTGTTAAAAACATCAGATTTATTTTTCGAAATTAAATCCACGCCTTCCTACTTGTGATAATCAATAAAGGTGACATAGTAGTAAGCACCACCCATGGATTGAATAAGAGAAGGACCCCACACATCGGTGTGAACTAACTCTAGTTTGTTTGCCTTTGGTTCCCTACCAACTTTGGAGAAACTAACTCTCTTTTGTTTCCCGAGAACACAACTCTCACAAAGTTCCAAATTAACATCAACCAATCCTAGCAAAGCACCCCTAGAAGCCATAATCTTCATTCCCTTTTCACTCATGTGTCCAAGTCTATTATGTCATAAAACTGAACTAGAGGACTTGTTGTCAACATTAGCAAGCAAGTTTGTACAACCAAAAGTAGAGTACAATAACCCCGATTTAACCCCTTTTGCAATTACCAATGCCCCTTTCACAATTTTCCAACGCCCGTTCCCAAAATGAATGAAATAGCCCATTTCATCTAATTGATTTACAAAAATTAAATTCTTAGCCAATCCCGGTATATACCGAACATCCTCTAATTTCTAATAACCCCCATTGGAGAGCTTGATGTTTACATCACCTCTCCCTAAGATTTCCAAACACTCATCATTAGCAAGATATACTTTACCAAAGTGTCCATTCTCAAAGTTATGGAAAAACTCTCTACATGAAGAAGAGTGAAACAAGGCACCTGAGTCTACTATCCAAGACTCAATTGGACGATCTACACTCAAAATAAGGGCATCACCAATATCCTCAGCGAGAATTAACAAAATCTCGGTCATCATAATTATTACCCCTACCCTTATTCTTAGGTTTAGGACAATTCTTCTTGTAGTGACCCTTTTCACCACATGCCCAACACATGGTTTCCTTGGAGTTTTGAGATTTACCCCTAGCCTTTGATTTAGACCGACCCCTAGACTTGTTCTGTTCTTTTTGTTTCCCTCTACCTCTAACATGCAATGCATTCCCAGATTCACCCGAGTCCTTTTGCGAATACTTTCACTTAAAATGACATCACAGATTTCATCAAATTTGAAAGCATTTGAACCTCTAGCACTACTCGGAGCAGAAACAATAGTGTCCCAAGATTCGGGTAGACAAGACAATAAAATCAAAGCTTTCACTTCATCCTCAAAGTTGATATTAACCGAACAAAGCTTAGAAATGCACATATTGAAGTCATTTATGTAGTCGGCTACACTAGTGGAATCATGCATTTTGAGATAAAACAAATGGCGCATAAGGTATACCTTGTTCATTGCCGATGGTTTCTTATACATGTCGACAATGCTTCCAACAAAGTCTTTGTCGTCTTTTTCTCTATGATGTTGAAAGCAACGTTCTTTGCCAACGTCAATCGGATGGTCCCAAGTGCTTGACGATCAAGCACGTCCTAATCCTTCCGTGCCATCTCCTCCGGCTTTTCTCCAAGAGGTTAATAAAGCTCCTTTTGGTACAAGCAAATCTTCAATTTGCATTTTACAAAATGTAAAGTCTTTTCCATCAAACCCCTCGATCTTTGCCTTTCTACTCTCCATTTTGTTGTCACTACTAACCTTGGCTCTAATACCAATTGTTGGGAATACGAGCCATAACAACCAATAGAAAATTAAGGTAAAGAGAAAGAGAGAAAACCGAGACACAAGTTTTAACATGGAAAAACCCAAACCGAGGAAAAACCACGAATAATCCACTACATATTTTGTTACAAGGAAGCTTTCGAGTTTTGTGTGTAGTACAACAATGGAGGACCTTAGGCTCCAATATATAGCCTAAGCTCTCATAAATCAGCATCAATACACATTTAACCGAACAAATAACGCATAACCGAAGAAGAAAATGAGCAGTCGAGCTGAGCCAAGCATGGCACGGTCATGATCGTGCCACCTTGCGGTTTCGTTTCCTGCAGCTTTATCGAATTTGCTGCTTGCTCGTGCCATGTCTGTCATGCTCGTGCCAGCTCCATCTTCTATCCATGCCATCTTCCTCCAAGCTTAGCAAAGCCTTGATTATCATAGCCCATGATTGTTAGGCTCCACTCTCAACACATCCGACCGTGCATTAAACTTTGTCAAATGTTCCTCACCATTGTTATGCACATAACATTTACATCCGAATGGTTTAAAGTATGAAATGTTGGGCTTCTTTGCCTCGTATAGCTCACGGGGTGTCTACTTCAGAATGGGTCTAATAAGGCATCTATTGAGTGTATAATTTGCTTGTGTTGATGGCCTCGACCTATAAATAGTATGGTAGATTATTTTCAATCATCATTGTCCTTCCTATTTCTTCAAGAGTTTTGTTCTTTTTCTTTACTACTCCATTCTCGTTTAGGAGTTCTTGGTGCTGAGAAGTTGTGAGAGATGTTATTCTTGTCACGTAAGTTTGCAAATTCCGAGTAATCAAACTCTCATCTATTGTCTGTTCAAATTCTCCCGATCCGAGTCCGAGACTCCACTTCAATTTTCCTGCAGATCTTACTAAACTCCTTGAAGGCTTCATTCTTATTCTTCGGAAAACACACCCGGGTAAATCGTGAATAATCATGAATAATAACTAACACATATGATTTACCTCCTAAGCCCTTCGCGAAACTCAACACAAATCCATATGAATCAATTCAAGCACTTCGGATGTAGATATAGTTTTGAGTGGTTTGAAAGATGATCTTACTTGATTTCCTTTTGTGCATGCCTCACAGATTTTATCTTTCTTAAATGCATAGTTAGGTAAACCCCTAACTAATCCATTAGATGCAAGCTTGTTGATGGTATGCATGCTTATATGACCTAGTCTACGATGCCATGTCCATGAATCATTATTCAAAGATGCCTTTAAACATGAGAAGTCTTGGGTAGAATCCGAAAGAGGAATGGTATTGGTGCTACCCGATCTCATACCTAATAGCTTTGTCTCTTTGGTGCATGCATCGGAAATGAACCAGATTGGTTTGAGTGAATTTTACCTCTTAACCTTTGTCTCATAACCGAGAACTGCTCAAATGATTGTATTTGAGCCCCTCAACAAGGTAGACTAGATTGACTAAATTGTGTCCTTAACCAATCCTTCTAATCCCAACTATATTTCCTTTGCTATTGTCTCCAAATGTGACCTTTCCTCATTTCATTTCTTCTACATCCGAGCAGAGTCTTGAATACCTAGACATATGACGTGAGCACCCACTATCTAAGGACTAGTGACCCTTTCGTTTCGAGTTACCTGTAATACACAACAAATTAACCCTTCTCATTTCCTCTTACAAACACAATAACTATCTTTATTGTGGTATTTTTCTAAAGAAGAGCACTTTTGGGAACCTACATTTGAATAATTATGCGTTTGATCCGATTCCGAGTCTTCTTTGTAGATAACTAAATCTCTGTCTCTTTTCTTTGTAAATAGGTTGAGAAGGTTTTCTCATGAAAACTAGTTTGTGCTTAGTCGCTTTTCTCTCGTGAGTGAATGGGACCATGCTCGGCCTTTCTAAACTTAATAGTTCTAGAATTAGTTTTTAAAAGATTGTTCTAAGAGTTATCCTTCTCTTCATCATCATAACCAAGACCTTCTTTTCAAAATGAGATACACTAAGAACTAAGTAAAGGATCAAAGTTTTTCGACTTTCGGTGACTTTTAAAACCAACTCTTCGGACTCATTGAGCTTTTGTTTAAGTAGCTCATTTTCTATTCTCGAGGCACTAAGACTCAGTCTCATTATCTTTAGTACTTGGTCTCAAGCACTTTTAGAACTTATCTTACTTTTTCTAATTCTATTTTCAACATAATGCTCTCAGTAATAAGAGACTCTAGTTGCTCTTTGAATTCGAATAATCATAATTGGACTTTTCTTCCAATGTAAAGATATATCTAGCAAGATTAAGTTAGGAAAACTTGAGGAAATAGTTAATTACCTCCCGAGGATTTGTTTTCTCAAGCATCCGAATCATCATGATTAGAGGAAATAATTAACTCGAGAGGGCTCTTCTTACTCGGATCCAGCTTCCGAGTATGTCAATGCCATTAGACACTTTGAGTCATCAAAGTCATCATCATCGGAGGAATTATCATCACTCTAGGTAGCCACCATAGCCTTTTTCTTCCTTCTGTCCTTCTTTCTGTTTGGACAATCCTTGACTACGTCCTCCTTGTCTGTCACACTCAAAACAGCCAGAGTTTATAGTTAAAGACAAATTAGAAGAGGATGAGTATTTACCTTTCTTGTCGTTCTTGTAGAACTCTTACTTTGGCCTCTTTTGCCACTTTTTTTATTTCATCATCTTTTTGAAACCTTAGGTAATGATCCTCTTCAGAATCCGAGGAGCTCGGACTTTGTCATCTGTCTCCTAATGGTTTGAGTGCAATGTTTCTTTTGGTGTCGACCTCGGCTTCTTCTTCTTCTTCTATGTGTAGCTTATAAGCGAGTAGCTTCCCAATGAGCTCATCTAGTTTTAGCTTGGAAAGGTCTTGAGCTTCTTCGATTGCTGTCACCTTGGGACCCCATCTTCTCTTTGGTAAAATTCTCGGAATTTTTCTAACAACTTCTTCATGAGAGATCTTTTTATCGGAGATTTGAGATTGTTGACAATCACGAGTGAAACGAATGTACATCCGAGTGATGTTCTCCTCGGGCTCCATTTCGAACAACTTGTAGTTGTGAAGAAACTAACTTATCTTTGCTTGCTTCACTTGGCCGGTTCCTTCATAGGCGTTAACCAATGTATCCTATACGTCTTTTCTTGTGTCACATGAGTTGATTGTGCACATCGAGTGTTCATGGCTTTGAAGTTTTTCCTATATTTATCGTTCTCTTCGATGGTGTACTTTGACTTCTCCTTGGGTACAACTCTTGTTCCTTCCATCTTCTTAAGAGTGTAGTTTCCATGTTTGATGATGTTTTAGACATCCACATCAACGTCCTGGATAAAGCATTCCATTATCTTCTTCTAGTGTGCAAAGTTTGAACCTTTAACTTGGGTGGTCCGGTGAAAGCTTTTCCTTCATCGAACTCTCCATTGTTATGAGCCACTTAATCTTTAGACCTCTTGGTTGTGAGTTGCTTTTGAAAGGCTAGGTTCGATACCAATTAAAGGTGTGCTCTTGGAGAGGTTAAGTCACCCTAGAGGGGGTGAATAGGGTGATGGAAGATTTTTGTAAATTAACGAAGAGTTGTGCCCGGAAAACACTTAAAAATAATTCGAAGTCTAGAATGAACTCAAAAATAAGTAAAACAGAAAAATACGTGGAAACCCTCCTAGGGCACAAAACCACGGCCAGTGCTATTTCAAGCACCAAGTCAAATCCACTAGTTTGAATCCACAAAATATAAGGACTAACTCTTAAAGAATTGTTCCCTTGGACAATTCACTTACAAGTATTTCCTCGACTCGAAATTCCATTATTTGATCTAGTACTTCCTAGTTAAGTTAACCTTTACCGCTAGGTACAACATAGCTGAGGTAACCCTTACAACTCAATCAAGGGACTTACAGAGAGTAGAAGTGTAGAAGTGATTAGAAGACTTTCTCTTTAACACTAAGAAAGTAAAAACTAAAGAATTTGAGTTGTAATATGAAGATTGAGTACATATGCACTGAGTAACTATTTTCATTGTTCGCGGCAATCTTCAAGTCTTGTAGAGAGGCTTCTATTTATACACAACTCGGGCAGATTAGCCATTGAGGCTTGTTCTGGACTAGTGAGCTTTAATAGCCTTTGCAATGGCTAGTCCGAGTCACTTAGAAATAGCTCATCTACTTGACCATTGTACGAGTGCTCCTTGCCTCGAAAAGTGGTCCATCCCACTCGGTTGTGATCGAGATATGGGGTGGAAACAACTGTTAGACTCAAAGTTGAAGTTTACCGGATTTAGAATCCCTTGCTGTTTCCAATGTTGATGTGTAGAGAACTTAGGAAATACCACTCGGTATTACATCTTCGATGACGCGTCCGATGGTGATGTGTAGAGAATCCCTTGTTGTTTCCAATGTTGATGATTAGAAAATCCCTTGTAGAGTACTCGTTGCGATTGTTGTTTAATATTTACATTGTAATGGTGCGACTCTTATGCAATGGGATGAAAGATAAGATGACTCAATTTTTAAAAATGCATTCTTTTATTTATAATGATGTAAACAAAACTTAGGAAAATTACAAAGACAAATCGAGAAAAAGTGCATTAGCCTCAATTCCCCTCAAAAGAAAATAATAAAAAATAAAACGGGAAAACTTAAGTGCACGGTCCAAATCAAATGGAAATACCCATTGCCTTCAATCCTCTTCTAAAAGATTAACTTCATGATCGACCTATTTCGGTGGATGCGTCGGATGAGCATTACTAAAAGATTAGGGTTTGTCAAATCATGGGTTGAATACATTATTAAGTATTCACCAAGTGAAAGTTTATTGGACTTTTTAAGGGTCGTTGTGGCCTTTTGAGATCCTCACCACCACATCATCAAGTTTCGGGATAACGAATTGTGTCCCCTGTTTGAAGAATTTGATGTTATACTAGACATCCAAAGACGTTCAAAACCTGTCTTGCCCAAGTTTATTAAAAATTTACGTGAGACTTATAAGTACCTTCAAACCGAGCAATCGGAATCTAGGGCGGATTCTTGTCGAAATCGGGTGAATCGAAGAACCTAATGGAGCACTATCGGCACATGTACGCATATTTGGAGGCGATCATTATCCCGAGACGTTGAGCTATTATCACATGCCCGATATGTCGATTCCTGGTGGTAGGAGGTCACGGTGATATGGTGCTTGGCGACATTGCTTGAAGCTTAGTTGAGCGGTTAGAGAATTAGTGTTCCCTAACAGCATTAATAATTGTTGAGACAATCATAGGTTTAGATTGGGTCGAGGCAAATACTGATGAAGACTTCGCAGGAGCCCTCTGTTGTTGCAGGTAAGCAAATAACAGTTGATGAGAGCAAATGGCGTAGGTCGTTCAGCGGCACCGACCACAACATGTTGTCCGCGCTGCCGAGGCTAAATTGCCTCTAGTTCACGCCAAAAGTGTCGATTTTTCTCGCTCTTTTTACGTTTTTGTTCTCTTTTCTATTTCTTCGTCTTGTTCGGCCTAAATAGTTGGATCTTAACCATGTAGGACACTTATATATATATATTTTTATATTTGTGATGTGCAAATGTGGTTAATAGAGCACCGAACCTAATCCAAGCTCCTGCGAATATTGATGCGTACTTAGCGGTACACTTTGCTCGGTGAAAGCAAGAAGAGGTGGTAACCGATCACCCTACTTCCTGGTGAAAGGAGTACCTCAAGAATCATAGTAACAATATTCAATGGTATATCGTGCAGTAGAAAGTGTCCCGATTTAGGACCATACCCCGCAACATTTATATGTACGCCTACTAGGCCTAGAAAGTAGCACATATTACATCCATGATCGTGTGTTGTGGCGAGATGGGAAGATTAGCAAGTAATTCCTCAATTGGACTGTATCCGGCTCGCTAACTTCGACCTATTCGAGAGATTTGGCAATATTAGGACAGGTGAAGTCATGGCCTAAACACTAGATAAACCTCGCCTAGACTCGCCGACACTGCGAGCAAACCAAATACTCGTTGTGTCTCGCCTATTATCTAGAATGAATAATATAAGTGGATCCCTAACGAACTAAGGCATTAAGACCTAGAGAGATAGATTTTAATGAAGTTGTCCCTGCTATTGCACCTCTTCCACTTCGCGAAGCAAACCCTCGGGTGGCCAAAAGTGTTCATCGAAGAGAAACTGGAGCCAAGGAAGTCGAAGAGAGGAGGGCCTGAAGAATGGAGGAGTTGAAAAAGCATACCGAGGACAATAGGGTGGATTCTAGTGACCCTAAAGGATATAAAGTAAACATAGACTAGGGCTTAGATTTTTAGATAGAATTTAAGAAAGAATAAAAGAAAAAGAGGATTAGTTTTGCCTCTTTAGAACAAATTTCTTGTTCCACAAGCACTCGTGCTTGTATTTATTTCCCTTTTATTAGCTATGTATTCAGGTAAGTAGTTGGCTCACCTTTTATTAAATAAAAGTAAGTACTATGTTATACTTTTATGTTATATTTTTCGCTTCCCTAGAGGTAAAAATAAAAATTTGACCGCCCTCAAAATTAATTTAAAAAAGAGTAAAATACATAAGCGGATCACCTAATTGGACTCTTCAATAAATAAGGAAACCATCTAATTGGATGGTAAAAAAAAAATGAATAATAGAGTTGAGAATTAAAAGAGGGACATTTTAGCCCAGCCAACCCACCGTTGTCCAGGTACCTACCACGATATGGCCTAATTGGGCCAGGCTTGGCCCATCGTCCGTGGTCGTACTAGACGTAATAGTTTTTTAATTGATCTAAGTTTGTGTAATGAAAAATTTATTCACCATCTAAATCGGTCGGTTTCACCACTCCGCCTGGCAGTATTTGACTAAGCACAAATGGGCATTGCAGCTAGGCCTAAACTTGCCTTGTGGATCCGAATTGGTGCTCTAATCTGTTTGAGGACCAAATCTCCAATTTGTAGATTTTAAGGCTTCACTCTTTTGTTGAATGCCCTTGATATACGTGCCTAGTATATTTGGACATTGTGTAGAGCATTGAGGCATCTCTCATCCAACAACATTAACTCTTCCTACTTGTTCTTTGGCCCACTTTGCTTATGGGATCCGACTTTAAGCAATTATCTTTAACGGGGTAATGACAATCTCTATTGGAAGGATTTCTTCCATGCCATAAACTAGGGAGTAAGGTGTTGCTCCCGTAGAAGTTCTAATAGATGTTTGATAGCCCCATAAAAGCAAAAGGTAGCTTAGAGATGAATCCTTATAATTGACGGCCATCTTCTCCACTATTTTACCAATATTCTTGTTGGCGGCCTTGATCTGCTCCATTGGTCTCGAAGAATATAAGGAGAAGACTTATGGTGCTTAATCTTGTATTTATCCAACAAGTGTGTTACATCTTTCTTAAAATGACTGCCATGATCACTAATTAGCTTGTGGGGCACCTTATTACGGTAAATGATATTCCGGGTAAGGAACTTAGCTTCCTATTTTGATGTCAAGGTTGCATAAGTCACCGCCTCGACCCAATGATGTCTATTCCCCAAACCGAGAATAGCTAGGGGATGCTAATGTTGTCGGAAATGAAGGTGGTTGGTGCTGTAAATTTGTATACACCTAACACTTATGGCACTTTGAAATAAACTCATGGCGATCTGCTGCCATGGTCGACCAATAATAACAAAGTCTCTAAATCTTCCGAACCAGCATGTTCTCGTTCATATAAGGTCCATACTCCCCACCATGAATCTCATTCATGATGCGCTTTGCTTCATGTTGGTTGACAAAAAGTAAGCTAATCCCAACGTTGGTTTTCTTGTACAGTTGCCCTTGATTATTGAAGAATTGTGCAGCCAACATCTTGATGGCTCGTTGGGCTCTAGGCGAGGAGTCCAAGGGGTATTCTTACTTATCCAAGCAATAATAAATTTTATGATACCAACTGATTTGGTTTATATTGGAAATTTCCAACATGTAGACGTGTACTTGGTCGACTCCGTCACTCTATATAAATGGACATTGAATAAATGTCATGAGGGATATTAATCATGGATGCTAATTTAGCTAACACATCGGCGAATTGGTTATCATCCCTAGGAAGGTATATGAAAGACATGTTCTTGAAATGTTTTGATAGTTCTATCAAATATTCTTTGTAAATTGCTAAGGATTCACTACATACCTTTCATTTTTATGAAATCCGATTAATAAGAAGATTCCATTCACCGAAAACCTTGTTGCTCTTAGCCTTGATCTCTATAGTACCTTCAAGTCCACCGATGGAAGCCTCATAATCTACGACATTGTTGATGACCTCGAAGTCTAACTTTACTAAAATAGGAGTATGTGCTCACTCTAGTTAGACTTGAAGAATCCCTACTCCAAACCCCTTTTAATTGGAAGCACCATCTAAATATATTATCCGAACATCCACCTCTACTTGTGAAATGCTTCGCTTAGAAAATCAAGGTGTTCGAGAAACGATTCAGCTATAGGTAGATCAACAAATAATTCGACACTACCCTTCATTTAATCACTTTTTGAGGGACATACTTGAGTTCGAATTCTAACAACATGATAGTTTATCTTGTTATCTTATTGCTGATGGTTGGTTGCTCAAGTATATACTTAAGGAGATCTATAAGTTCTACCACATGTACCGTGTGGGCTAACATGTAGTGCGTGAGCTTCTTGGTAGCCTAGACTTCTTCCAATGATGTCTTCTCTAATGGCGTATATCTGGTCTCATAATCTAAGAATTTCTTGCATAGATAACGAGATCACATGCTCTTCTTGCATGTCTCGTTGAGCTAGCATGGCTCTCAAAGCAATCTCTGTTGTGGTGAGCAACGAAGTAAAGGTTTCCCTTGTTGGGGTGGAACTAGCACTCGAAGGTTAGCTAGATATTCCTTAACCTTCTTGAATGCTTGTTGGCACTCGATAGCCCAAATGGGCTTAGATCCTTTCTTCAACTTCTTGAAAATAGGTCCTCGGACCATAGTCGGCTTTGATATAAAACTACCGATGTACTCGTAAACATCCTAGAAAACCCCTTATTTCCTTCTCTCGTATTTGGCAGCGGGAACTCCCGAATGGCTTTGATCTTAGATGGATCAACTTCAATTCCTCTAAGATCGACAACATAGCCTAACAGTTTGCTCGAGGTTACCTCGAAGGCACACTTTTGAGGGTTAAGGCGCATATTGTATTTTTCGAGTCTCTATAAGTATTTTCTTAGGCTGGGTTGGTGCCCCGCCCTATCTTTGGACTTTATGATCATGTCACCCACATAGACTTCGGCTTCCTTGTGGATCATGTCATGCAATAGAGTTGTAGTCGTTCTTTGGTATGTGGCACCGGTGTTCTTAAGCCCAAATGGCATCACCACGTAATAATACGTCCCCATTGAGTGGTGAAGGTCGTCTTTTCTATGTCTTCTTTATCCATCTTGATCTTATTGTACCCAGTATAGCCCTCCATAAACGAAAGCAAGGCGTGACCCATTGTATTAACTACAAGGATGTGAATGACCTTGATGCATCCACTGAGGATAGTGAATGACGTTGATGAATCCAACCTCTAACCGCTTTTGAACTTCTTCCTTAATCTTCAATGCCCACTCAGATTTTATCCTTAGTTTCTACTTAACGAGCTTAACATCTTCATAAAGTGAAATTTTGTGCTCCGTTATATTTTCATCTATCTCCGGTATGTCTTTATAGGAACATGCAAAGACAACTACGAACTCGTAAGGAGCGAAGTAAATTGCTCGCTTCATTTCAAGATCCAAAATTTTCCCGATGTTGACCTACTCGAGGTTGAGCCACTAATCCTAGATTAACTATTAGTGTTTCCTCTATTATTGGTGACAGATTTTCATGATCTTCCACAACTGTTATTAGTTCATTAGGGATTTCTTATTCATTATTAGAGGCAAAACAATTGAAAGCAAGAGGAGGCAAAGAGGAAGTGGAAAGGTTAACTTTATTGAATGAAGCACTCGGGTACATCGGACTCAAGAACCGAAGATACAAAATTAGAGATAACATAAAGGGTAACAAAAGAAGAAGCCCTAGCACTAGACTCGGGAAGGGGATGCGCTACTAAGCCGATAATGAATTCCTAGCCCTCTTCAGTGTCAATCTAAGTGATATGCTTGGAGCCTTCGTTATCGACATCGATGATGAACTTCGACGGATCGAACTGCGGGTGCCACATGGCTCGTGACAGTATTGAGATCGAATTCCGCTCTAAGTTCTTATTTTGTTCGAACGGAAGATCGAATTCCAAGCTAAGTTGGTTCGATCTAGTATGGACTGTCCCTCTTCGAGGAGGTAGGGTGCGTCCTTCTCCAAGTATATAGCGATCACTGAAAATCTCCAAACCAGGTACCGTAATGCCTTTTTCCTTGACGTAGTAGGGCTTAGAAAAACCATAATAAGGAAAATCAATCTCCTTCCTTTAAGAACTACCCATTCGGAATATAAGAAAAGGGTTTGATAGAGCGGACAGTGTGAGGTGCAGTCCTCTTAGTTTGAATTTCCTACTTAGCTTGGGCTATTTCTCTAGTAGTAGGTTGATAGCCTAGCCCAAAGTTATAGTTGTTAGTAGGTTCAAGGGGTGGAAAGATCGGGTGGTATGCCCTTCAACGTGCACCAAGACTCAGGAAGTACCCCTTCTTCCTAAGCATCGAATAGATGCTAAGGTTGTCATAAGGATTGAAGTTAAGAGGTGTTTCATCCCTGTGTAAGGCAGCGATGGTCTCGAACTTATATAGTTCCTTATCATTGGCATCATGCTCGATCTCAACCACGGACTCCTTGGAAGTGATAGTAGCACAAAGATTGTCTCTGTCGGCAGCTACAACTTGACTTTTGATAATCATTTTAACTTTCTTATGTAGTGTAGAGGAACCGCTCAATGATCATGTAACCAAGGGTGTCCTAGGAATAAATTAAAGGTAGTCGGGATATCTAGGACTTGGAATTCAATGTTCCTTTCTACTGGCCTTATATTATTTCGCAAGGTCACTATTCCCAAGACTGTTCTCTTAGAATTGTCGTAAGCTCGAAGATGGACAGATATGTTTAGAGAGTTGTTGCACTCTATTTCTTAACCTTCTGCTGGTTCTCCAGGGATAGACATTCGCAGTTGATCCATTATTTACCAAGGTTGAGGGAGTAAACTTGTTGATGCAAGTTATAGTTAAATAAAGAGCATTGTTTTGTGTAACACCTTCTTCTAGGAGATCTTTTCGATCAATGGTAATGGTTCCATCCCCACCGTTAACCAATCCTAGTATTTCCTCCGGCGTGGTTTCGGGAGAAACCTCGATCTTGCTAAGCGCATCAATCAAAGCATGTCTATGTTTCGGGAAGTAGATATTAGTTACCAAATTGAGATATTAGTTTTTAACTTCCGAAGTTGTCTAACGATTAGGTCTTCTTCTTTTGTAGCTCCAGTGCTTTTTCGGGGCTTCCCGAGTCTATCGTGGACCCGGGGGGCATTATGTCGTCCAGATCTAGTAAGGAATTAGATTGTTGGACCTTTCCACTCTCCCCAAATTTCATCCTCTAATAAAGGTGGTGTGCCCTAGAAGTCGTTGTCGTTGTCGTGATTATTGTTTCTCGTTTCATAAACATCGTCTTCATCACTTACCCACAGCCCATGGACTTCGAATCTAAAGGAGGCAAGTTAAGAAGTGGCCTAGACTCATAAATATCTTGAATGAAGACAGACGGGTCCCACTTACCTGGAGTGCGTTTAGTAAAAATAGCTACAAGTGCCACTAAAAGGATTTTCGTTGTTATTTGGTTCCTGGATAGCCTTCGATAAAGGGAGTTGGCCATTTTGAAACACAATCCCTAGTTTGTTCTTGAATGTCCGACACTCGCTCGATGTGTGTCCTCGTGCACGATGGTATATGTAAAATTTTTAAGCATCCTAGTTTTTAAACTATTTCGTGGTTTCTCATTCTGCTCTAAAGGCTAGCAATTCTATCGTTACCTTAGCCAAGAGATGGTCAAGGGCTTAACTATAAGTGGTATCAATAGGAGTGTAGTAAGTATATCTATTAAGGACATTAACATCTGCAGCACTCGCTACTATTACATGTATTAGACAGTTTCTTATCTTTGGAGTGATGATTTCCTCTATACCCCGTCGCAACTTTTTTGGTCACGGTAGACAACTCTGCTTCTATCACCAAGCCAACATGGCTAGGGGTTGAAAAATTAATCATTAGAAAGAACTTGAGATGTTGATTGGAGTAATTAGGCTGAATGTTTTTCACGATGATCCCGACTTCATCCTTCTCGGAGCGTCAGTTACTATGTGGGCAACCTTTGCTCTCCATCTAGTGAGGAAGTCTATGAAGCTCTCGTTCTCACTTTGTTTTATTAATTCCAAGTCTTTAAGACTGACTTGCGAATAACTCGTTATAGGAGTATTGATGTAGGAACTATATTATTTGTGAGCGATTTTCATGATCTTCCATAGCTTTTATTAATTGTTTTAGGAATTTCTTGTTCATTATTAGAGGCAAAACAATTGAAACCAGATGGAGGCAAAGAGTAAGAAGAAAGATTCATCTTATTCAATAAGGAAATGAGTACGTCATACTTAGAAACAGAAGATACAGAATTGGAAACAAGGACGAGAAAAAAAAGCCCCAATACTAGACTCGGGAAGGGGATGCTCGCCTATGCTAACAGACAACTTCTTGGCCCTCTTAGGCATCGATCCAAGTGACATGCTTGAACCCTTCATCGTCGACATCGGTGATGAATCTAGATGGATCGAATTGTGGGTGCGACATGGCTCGAGACAAGTATCGAGACCAAATTACCCTCTAGTTTCTTCTCATGTTCGAATAGCGAGACCGAGATGTTATTCCTAGCCAAATTGGTCCGATCTGGTATGCACTCGTCCCTCTTTAGGGAGATAAGGTGCCTCCTTTTCTAATATATAGTAATTATTAAAGATCTCTGGGTGAGGTACCAGAATACCCTTCTCTTTTAGGTAGTAAGGCTCAGGAAAACCATAGTAGGGAAGTCATCCCCTTCTTTTAGGAATTGCCCATTTAGAGTATAAGAAAGGGCTTGATGGAGTGGATCGTGTGAGGTACAGTCCTTGTAGTCCGAACTTCCCAGTTGGCTTTGGCTATTTTATAAGTGATAAATTGATAGCCTAGCCCAAATTTTTAGTTGTTAGTGGGTTCAAGGGATTGAAAGATAGGGTGGTATGCCCTTCGGCTCGCACCTAAACCTGGAAAATACTTTGTTTTCCTAGGCATCGAGTGGACGCTACGGTTGGCATAAGGATTGAAATTAAGAGGTGTTTCATCCTTATCTAAGGTAGCGACAGTCTCAAATTTGTATAGTTCTTCGTCATTATCATTGTGCTCAATTTCGACGACCAATGCTTTAGAGGTGATGGTAGCACATAGATTTTCCTATTGACGATTACTGACTGACCCTTGATGATCATCTTAACCTTCTAGTGCGAGTGTAGAGGGCACTTGTTTGATGATCATGCAACCAAGGGCGTCCTAGAAGCGATTGAATATAGTTGGGATATCTAGGACTTAGAAGTCGATATTCTTTACAACCGGCCCTATATTGATTGGTAAGGTCGGTGTTCCCAAGACTATTCTCTTATAATCTTCTTAGGCTCGGAGATGAATAGTCTATTTAGAGAGTTGTTGTTCTCTCGACTCCTAACCTTTCGGTGGTCCTCCAAGAGCAAACATTTATAGCTGATCCATTCTCTACCACGGTTAAGGGAATGAATTTGTTAATGTAAGTTACAATTAAATAAAGTGCATTGTTGTGCGCAATACCTTTTAGGGAGATCCTTCGATCAAAAGTAATGGTTCCGTCCCACTCGGTGACCAATCCTACTACTGCTTATGGCGTGGTTTCGGGAGAGACCTCGATCTTGCTAAGTGCATTAATTAAGGCATGCCTATGTTTCTAGGAAGCGAGATATGAGTTGCCAAATCAAAATGTCGACTTTTAACATTTGAAGTCGTTGTAGAATTACGTCTTCTTCTTTAGCACCATCAAGTTCTTTTCGGGTTTCCTGAGTATGTTGTGGACCTGGGGTGCATTAGGTCATCCAAATCTACTAAGGAATTGGATTTCTATACCTTTAGGTTCTCCCCAAAAATCTTCTATTTCTAAGGATGGTGTGCCCTAAAATCATCATTGTTGTTATCGCTATTGTTTCTAGTTTTGTAGACATCTTCTTCATCACTTACCCACAACCCATGGACATCTCGAATCTAAAAGAGGTAAGATAAGAAGTGGTTTGGACTCATCGATGTCTTGAATAAAGACATATGGGTCCCATTGACCAAGAATGGGTTTAGAGAAAATAACTAAGGCGCCACTCGAAAGGATTCTCATTGTTACTTGGTTTTGGGCAGCTTTAGGTAGAGGGAGTTAAGCGTTGCAGTAACATACTCGTGCGGTTTGTTTTAGAACGTCCAACATTGCTCCGTGTCGTGTCCTCATTCATGAAGGTATTTGCAAAATTTTCCCGTGTCCCAAGTTTTAGACATGTTTCGTGGTTTCTCATTCTGCTCTTATGGGCGGCAATTCTATCATTCCCTTAGCTAGTAAACGGTCAAGGACTTGAGCGTGTGTGATATTGATAGGAGTGTAGTCACTATACCTGTTGAGGGCATTGACATCTACACCCCTCCTACTATCGCCTATATTGGAGGTTTCTTATCTCTAGAGTGATAATTACCTCTGTACCTTATCACGACTTTTGTGGTCGTGGTATAAAGCTCTTCTTCTATCAGCATGCCAAATATATAAGTGTTGACAAGCTAATCATAGCTATGAATTTGAGATGTTGGTTGTAGGAAAACTGCAGGTTCTTCACGATGATCGTGACTTGGTCCTTCTCGGAAGGTTGAGTCTACCATGTGGGCAACCTTTGCCCTTCATCCGATAAGAAAATCTAATAAGCTATCTATCCCACCTTTCTTTATCAACTCCAAGCCTCTAAAAGTAACTCGGTAGATCAATGTTATATGAGTATTGGTGTAAGAACTCCTTATACAGATCAGTCCAGTTCATTACCTACATGGGTCTATTGTTTTATACCACTTCGAGTACATTAGTATCAAAAGTGCATGGGAAGATGATGTGGTAAGTGTCTTTTGGTATGTTCTTAAGAGTCATTGCTCCTTTCCTTATGATCAAAATGGTGATTACTCGAACACGGATGACTCCCTTAGCATTTGTTCTATCCGATCTATACGTAGATCACGCTAAGGCTTGGATTCATGCTTGGCACTATCTAGAGGAAATAAACTAGGTGGAGGTGGAAGAAATCCTCCTACTCTTCTAAATCATTCTTCTTCCTCATTTCGCTTACTATATGCAATAGCTTTTAGGATAACCTTAAGATCTCTTGATATAGACTCTATTCTTTGATCCCGAGCATCTATCCGAGCTTTCACCCTAGCTGATTTTTCATTAAGCAAAGCAAGGATAGGGGATTGTTCTGGTGTTCAATCCATTTCAGGGAATTCTTTTTAGGTACAATCCTACGGTGAAAAGTAGACTCAACTTGCGTATTATGCATCAAAATATGTCGTATCGGTGTAGACCGTGGAGCAAAGCATGGTGCAAAGCTGGAAGAAGATGTGTCGGACTCCTTGTTGAGGCGTTCTAACCTTTTGGAGCTTTGATTCCAACGAAACTCCATTGTAGTAGACTTCGCTATTCTCGCAGCCCAAAGGATGAGGCTTAGGATCATGTGAAAGAATATCGTCTGTTGGGAGGAAGGGGCTTAAGCGTGAGACCCGAAGAGACTAAGAATGCTTTTTATTTGGGTGCACGTAAAGAATACAAAACAAATGAAGTGTATGTAATGATGCTTTTGAGTTTATGATTTGAAATGATTTTCCGATTTGGCTAATGCATGAATGATTGATCCTTGTGGAAGATGGATTTACTTTGGCTAAATTCAAAATGAGAATGAAAAATGGACTCATCTAATTTGAAATGAATTTTATTTTGTCTAAATGAGAAATGCAAATGCAAAATGGACTCACCTAATTTGAGATTAATTTTATTTTGGCTAATCGAGAAATGAAAATGCAAAAATGGACTCACCTAATTTGAGATGAATTTTATTGCCTAAATGAACTGCGAAATGCAAAATGGACTCACCTAATTGCAGATTAATTTTATTTTGCCGAAATGAGAAATGGAAATGCAAAAATGGACGATGCAGACAAATAAAAAGGCCAAAATCTAGAAACCGACTCGACCAAAAAAAAAACCTTTGGTAAGACCCTTCTAGACTTACTGGTAGTGACCACCTAAAACCGCCTAAAGGAAGATTTTAGGATGACTTGGAAATGCAATTAATGGACCAACCTATACAAGGAAAAGGTAATTTGACTCTTGGCTATAGATAGACATAATAGACCGACTTTAGGAAATTTTATTAAGGTATTTTATTTGCACCCATGTAAGGGCTAATCAGCACTCCTCACCTATCCCTAAAGGCTCACAAACAAAAAGATTAAATCTATACACAATCACACTCATCCAAGCATGCAAATGAAGAGGCAATGTGCCGCCTAATAGTCAAGGGTCTATGCTCAAAAGAGGGTTAAGACTTGGTAGGATACATGGTGACTCATAGTCCGAGGATTTAGTCAACCTTGTTGTGCACGGTAAGAAAAAAGGCATTGAATCCTTGGTGCCTCTCGGTAAGCCATGAGCGCGTGCTAGAAGGGAAGAGGTACGACTTCTGCTGTCAACAAAGCCTAGTTGGGCTTGCTTGGGTCGCAGTGGGAGCCTCTTGCCAAAAGTGTTTAGAAGGCGGTAAAAACCTAATGATCCACAAACAAAAATAAACTATGTTCAAGTGCTAAATGCAGGATGCCTAATGCAAATACATTATCAAAACTCACTACTCAAATTTTCAGGTTTCGCCCTCTTAATAAGTGATTGTCCCTATTGGAGTCGCCATTGTAGAAACCACGGTCCCTCCTCCCACGAAGGGGGCCCACGCTTCCCCACGAATTGGCGTACGGTTTCGATATTTTTTATTTGAATGGAAGATGAAACTGATTTTAGGGTTTTGAAGATGAAACTTTTCAAAGTAAGGATGAATGTGTTAGTTAGATTTCTAAATTTTATTAAATCAAATTGAAATGGATTAAAATCGGATTGAGTGGCGATTTTATTAATAACATTATTTTAAAAATTAGTTTTTGAAGTCCCGTGATATTCTTTCTTAACTGAACAAAATAAAGAAATCGGGGTTTTGAATGCGTTATGAGGCTTTAGGGCCAAACTAGTAAGAAAACACCGGTTTGGACCCAAACCGCGACCATTGACCACTAGGTGTTGGCCGAAGTGAGCACCTAGCGGTCGAGGCCGCCGGCCAGAGGCCATGGCTGAGGAATTCAGTATCGGCCTTTGGCATAGATGCCAAGTTTAAAAACCTTAAAAAATTTTATCTTGTGGTAGAAAAAATCGAGAAGTAATTGATAGGAATAAATCAAAAATAGGAGTTGACGATCAGTTTTAGGAATGAAAAACTAACAAAACACAATATATAAATGTTCTTCCAATCTTAGTATAGGAAAACTAAGACTGAATGAGGCTAAAAATGACTCCAACGGTATAGAAGCGAGAATCGGATTTAGGGCGAGGGTACGAAACATAGGGATAAGCCCTTTCGTTACGCCGAGTCAAACGACGACCGTTACTAGTTTAAGTATTGAACTTACATAATGTACTAAACACAAGCAAACAACATGCAATACGGAATTTAAAGCAACCAAAACATAATAGAAACGATAAAAATTAAATAAAAAGGAATGCGAGTAAAGAAACGAATGTAGACGAAAAAGAAAAGTGAGAAATTAAAAGGTTACATGGGGCGGGGAGGAAATAAAAGCGATACGGTTCTTGTCCACAATACAAAAAGTGATAAACAAAACATAAAAATTTAAACAACCATTTTGAAGGCTGAATTCGTGACCTCGGGTCATCCCACCTGCTGATCCGGTCTTGGATTTGGATCGATTGATGTGACGGTGGTGATTCGAGAATGGGTTTTTGTGAGTTTTTGTGGAGATTAGTAGAAAGATGTGTGAAGAATTGGGAATCAGCTCAAAAGGGACCAAGAGATCGGAATACGAAGAGGGGTATTCAATCACTCTTAATCGGGTTTCAGCAGCGTGACACATAGGCAAAAGACTTTTGCGGTTACTTTTCAGCTGAGTAACACTAAGGAAAGAAGTCATTTGAGGTTACTTTTCGGTAGAGTAACGCTAATGAAAGAAGTTATGCTTGAAATGAGAACCCAAGCTCTCTATTTATCGAGAGAAGACTAGGTCACAAATGAGCTAGGGTTTGTATGCAACTAGCCGTCTAAGATTAGCTACAAAAATCGGGCAAAAATTAAAGAGATAAAACCGGATTGAACCACGGTCGGGGGCACTGGCCACCCGGTGCTTCATAGAGTTTCATGCTATTCCATACTGCAAAGGGAGTTTTTAGGCCAAAACGTGGTGTTTGAAAGCGAGCTAATGCGGGTTGGGGGCTCCGGTCACGACATTGTTTTAGGCATGTGTGCTCCTTGTCTCAAGCGGACTGTCTTGGTGCTTAATGCATGACTTTGATACTTGTGGTCATGAAATGCGAGTGCCTAATGTCACTTTGAGGTCATTAGCTCCGTGTCCGGTTAGACAATAGTGAAACGCAGAATTTTAAACTTGAAATCTCCTACACGCGGCGATAAACTTTCGTTGCCTCTCGGAGGCTTGACTCGGGCTTGGACCGTCCGAAAGAAAAGGGACTTTTGGACTGACCTAAGGCAAAAGGCTATTTTACTTGTTGTTAAGTAGTCATTTGTGGTTTACTAGCTTCCGTCACACCGATTAAATACATTCCGTGATTCGGATCCTCAAAGAGGACTAGGGATTTCATCATCCGGTCGAAAAATAAAATACGAAATAAAAGATAAGGGACGACATGTTTTAGGTGTTTACAGCAAGTGCCCGCTCCAACGAGTACCACCAGGTGGCATTTATTGGCTAGATGGGCGTGTCCGAGTCCCCGAGCTGCCAAGGAAGCCTCCTAATGAAGACAATCTAGATCGATGACTTTATAAAATGATGGAGTAATTAACATATTTAATAAAAGCTTAGTAAAATTAGCACTTACACTAACTAAGACTCACTCGAAATATTTGGTAACGAATGGAGGCCACGTGTTCTATCGGATTTAGTGGCGTGACTTGTTTGGCAAGATGCCAACAAAACCTGAAATGACCCTTAAATAGGATCCTCCTCTTACTCAAGTATCGTGCCACACTTACGTTTGAAGGGAGTTGAAGTTGGGCCCATGGATGGAAGTTGGCTTGCGCATACAAGACCCATAAGGAGACAACCAAAAATAATAAATTGGGCAACAAAAGCCAGGCTTTTGGGCGGCCCCGCCACAACGGCCATGGCCACCGGCCAACCACGAGCCATGGGCTGGGGTAGTAGGATGGGTAGTGAGGAAGAAAAATTTACGCGTGTATTTTGACTCAAATTTAAAGCTTGAAAGTAACATACCGAAGCCACACGGCTGACGAAGGACCTCAAAAAACCAAGATCATGAGCTTTGGGTCGTTGAAGGTGGATCTTGGACCATGATACCGAGGCTGAGAATGAAGGGTGATTCCTTGAACCAAGCGAAAGGCGAAGAAAATACTCATATAGCCATGGCCGCATTTTAGCAAAACAAGTGAGACCTTTATCCATGCAAGATAAAGCATTTTTGTAATAAAAGAAGAAATGGAGCATACCCCGATGATCTTCCATAAGCCACGTAAGGGAAGATAGTTCGTAATAATCCATGATGGCTTTTGTGTGTCCACATCGGAGCGTAAACCCCTTATGAGGCAAGCATAAGCAGATGCAGCCCAATTAAGATCTCTAACGTTGTCTAAGTCTGCTAGGTTCACCAAATAGTTAACATTCACCTTTGAAGCCTGGCGGGAAAAGATTGATGTGCTTAGCAAGAGAGCAAGCACAACCCGGACTTATTGTTGAGGGGTTTGTTGAGCCCAAACCGAACATTCTTAAAGGCCTAAAAAGGAGAGTATACTTAAAGTACTTTTCTCGAGGAAACCTACTAGCCATGGGAGTAAAAGGTGATGCAAATAGTCACAATTTTTGTACAAATTTTGGTCATGGACTAGAGGGTACCCGAGAGAAGCCTAAACACGACAGGACAGCGAAGTCAAAAGGAGCAATAGTCATCATTCGGGTAAAATACTAAACTTTCATAATATAATTATCCACTAACAAGAATGTTAGTACAACAGATTATTAGGCCAAGGTTCAAATCAAAGAATGATCGAAGTTTCAACATAAAAATTCACTAAGCTCAAGATTCTCTTATCGGACTTCATGACGTATGGGTTATGATCACGTTCGAGCCCCGTCTCGGAGTTCAGGTTCAACAACAACCAATTCTAGACACCACAAAACAATTAGCGTTCGAAACAATACACAAACGTGAGATTAGTACCCTTTAGTGTCTACTTTGACCTTCATATTTCGGACTCGGTCAAAGTGGGGGCTAACATTAGACACCTAAAAAGTGTCATTCATTTTTTGTTTATTAAATTCATAAAAAGCCCCTTTCAATTCACCACCATCGCACTTTCGGATCAAGTTCAAAGATCCAAATCAGCTGGTGGGACAACCCGAGGGCGCCATAAAGGTTTGCTCCTCGAGGATTAAGTCACCCTAGAGCAGGGGCGATTAGGGTGATGGAAGATTTTTCGAAATTAGAAATTGTTTCGCATGCAACGTGACTTAGAAAATAATTCTTAGTCTAGATGGGACTTAGAAAGTGCAACACGAGAATATACTACGTGGAAACCCGCCTGGGCAGAAAACCACGGAGAGTGCTAATCCAAGAACCAAGTCAAATCCACTAATTGAATCCACAATTATAAGGACCGACTCTTTACTGAAATTGCTTGCCTTAGACAATTCCCTTACAAGTTTTCCAAGACTATGAAGTTCCCTTATCTAATCTAATACTTCCTAATTGAGATAACCTTTACAGATCGGGGACAACTAAGTTGAGTTAACCCTTACAACTCAGTCAAGGGACTTAAAAAGAAAGTAGAATGAGTAGAAGTGATTAAAGAATTTCTTTACAACTCGAAAGTAAGAGATATAGTTTTGGAGTTGTAAGTCTGAAGATTGAGTAAGTAAGCATTAAATAATTGTTAAGCAATGTGTTCAACAATTTTTAAGTGTGGTGGAATGACTTCCATTTATACAGAGCAAGGCGGAATGACTCGTGCATGCTTGTTCTAGACTGGTGAGCTTCAATAGTCGTTGTAACGGATAGTCCGAGTCACCCGAAAAGGATCCGTTGAGATCCGAATGTTCCGTGGTGGTCCTTGGCTCAAAAAGTGGTCCATTCCTCTGGTTGTGATTGAAATATAGGGTGGAAACAACTGTTAGACCCAAAGTTGTTGTTTACCGGATTTAGACACAAACAACTATGACACAGATGTCCGAGTCATGTCCGTAAATGGTTTTTTAATGTCTCGCTGGTGTTTACTTTTCAAAAGTAGATTAAGCTTGTTTAATCAACCTACAAATGCAAATCAAAGTGGTACTCAAAGTATAAAAATACGGTGATCCAGAATTCGGCAAAGATAATAATTAATTCAAAGTAATTAAGCATGTAATTATCTTCGACCTTGAAGAATGGAATTTCCTGAGTCTAATATTCATTAAGTTCACATTCCATCTTGAGTCAATCCTTAAACGATCAAGTTAGAAAGAATAAAGCATTAGAATACATAAACATGATCAAGTAATTCATTTTCACTTAGAGCATTAAATTAGTGCTCAGAATAAAAGTGTTTGAGAAATTATTTACTCATGCCATTGTTCCGAGTGGTATCTAAGTGGGTCGAAACACGGTTAAGAATGTTATACTTCATGAATGGTTTTTGAGTGGGTTAGAATAAAATGAAGACATATATGTGAGTACTTAAATGCTTAGAATGACTTAGAATCAAAACCATAGAGAGATAGAGAGTTATACATGAGTCTTCATTCTCCCCTTTTTTATGAAAGGCATTCCATACTTAAGATAAAAACTAATCAATTTAGAGTGTTAAGATTTCATTGAGAGATGATCGGATCATAAATAGTAATTTAGCTAAGATCATATACAACTCAGAACATACTTCTTGAAATAACTCAGAGCATACTTGTTATGAAGCAAAGAATAATATATCAAAGTAAGTATGAAAATATGCTTAGAAACATATATGCTCGAAATAAGTGAATTTCATTACTTAGAAGCAATTTGTACGAAATTGTAAACGGACTAAGAAATGAAACAAACAAAAACACAACTACGGAAATCTCCCCTCAACCAAACATCTAAATTTTCTATCTTTTCTCTCCCTTTATGCATTTCAGCAAAAATAACCAAATGAGGGAGGAAAGAACAACTAAATACAAAAGATGTTGGACAAAAAAAAATTAAAAACCGATTATAAAATTAAGAAGGAGGGGTAGTTTGGCGAGAAGTTGAAGATCGAGTGTTGCGCCTACGCTCGTATCCTTGAGTTAAAATGGTTGGGCGATCTTCTTCTTCTTCCTCAACGAACGCTGGTGTTGGCTAAGATTGTGAGGCAGGGGCCTTAGACCGGCCTACATCACCAGCCTCTTCTCGAGCACTCGGGTGTGATCGAGAGGACATAACCTCGGGTTCTTTCTTGCCCTGGTCCTCAGGTGGAACTACTTTAACCTCCTTTTCTCCTTCGTCGGCTCCCCTTTCAGCCTCTCCTTGGCCTTCTTCTACCGCTTCTATCGACTCGAGCTCGGAAAAACTAGAGGACTCCTCGGATTTGTCTTCTTTAGGTTTTGAATCCACGGATGCCTTGGACCTTCTCTCTTGGAAGCGACGAATTTTCTCTTTCGGTCCTTCATCGCCTTCTTCGGCTTAGAAATCAGATCTTGACTCTGCCTTAGTTGAGCATGAGCCTGTCTTTACATTTAAGTCAGTAGTGGGATGAAAGCCTGAAATGCTCATAGAGTTGATTACAACTCTAAAGCCGGAGAGACATATTCTGAATAAGAGCTTTTGAAAGCCTCGTCTTGGAAGCCTCGAAATGAAGCAAGTGTTATTCAAAGAGAATAAGAGCTTTTGAAAAATAACAAATAGTTTTGCACAGATTAGACTAAGAAACATATTCTGAGTCTAGGTTGGACTCAAAAAGTTAAGTACACCAAAAATACGTAGAAACCCTCCGGGGAGAACATCACGGATACTCGCTAATTCAAGCACCATGTCAAATCCACTAATTGAATCCACAATTACATAGGACAGAGTCTTACTATAATTGTTCCCTTAGATAATTCCTTTACAAGTTTTCCTAAACTTGGAAGTTCCCTTATCTCGATCTAGTACTTTTTGATTGAGTTAACCCTTACAGATCGGGGAGAACTAAGCTGAGTTAGCCCTTACAACTCAGTCAAGGGACTTAGAAAGAAAGTAAAGAGTAGAAGTGATTACAAGACATTCTTTACAACTCGAAAGTAAGTGATTACAGATCGGGAGTTATAAAAGTTAGAAGATTGAGTAAGAGTATAATGTGTTCGGTTCTAGCCATATTCAAGTCTTATGGAGTGGCTTCTATTTATGAGAACCAAGGCGAGAATGACCTTTGAGATTTGTTCTGGACTTATGAGCTTCAATTACCGTTGTAAGGGCTAGTCCGAGTCACCGAGAAAAATATTTGTTGAGATGTTAATGTTGTGTAGTGATCCTTAGCTCGAAAGATGTTCCAACCCTCTAGTGGTGATTGAAATCGGGGTGGAAACAACCGTTAGACTCAAATCTAAGGTTTTCTAGTTTTGGAAACAGATAACTTGACACGAGTGTCCGAGCTATGTCCGAAATGAGTAATGTTTGTTTCGTTGGTGTTTAACGGCTAGAAACAGGCTTCTTTTGTATTTCAAAAGTAGATTAGGCTTGTTTAATCAACATACAAAAGCTAATCAAAATGGTACTGAAAGTATAAAAATACTTTGTTCCAAGATTAGACAAATATAAAAGCAATTAAGCACTTAATTATCTTCAACCTAAAGGAATGGAATTTTCTGAGTCTAATATTCATTAGGTTCGGATCCCATCTAGATTCAATCCTTAAAATTATCAAGTTATCAAAAAATAAGATATCGAGAATACATAAAACTTGATCAAGTAAATAATTCTCATGAAATAGACTAACTTAGAAATTAGAATCAACGTTGTAATTTATTTTCATTGGAAACACCAAGTCACTACTTAGAATTACAAGTGTTAGAGAAATTATTTACTCATGCGATTGTTCTAAGTTGTGTCCGAGTGGGTCGAAACAAAAAGAAGAAATGTTATGGTCGAAGACTGGTTTCGAGTAGGTCAAAACAAGATGAAAACTTAGATATGAGTTTCTCTAGAGCTTACAATGACTTAGAATTAAAACCTAAGAGAGAAAGAGAGTTATACCCGAGTTTTCAACGTCCCCATTTTTTATGAAAGGCATTCCATACTTTTAATAGAAACTAATCAGTTCAAAGAGTTAAGTTTTGATAGAGAATTGATAAGAGCACAGAGTATTTATCAGGACATGAAAAACAATGATGAACATTTATAAGTTCAGTTTAGATCAAAACATAACTCGAACGTGTTTCTTGAAGTAATCGGAGCAAAGATGTTAAAGAGTAGAGAGATAATATCATAGTAAATATAACACATGTACTCAGAAATAGATATACTAACAAATAAGCTAATTTCATTCATTGCAAGAAACATTTGTACAATAACAAAGTAAAGTAAACTCGAGAAAACAACAAAGGGAAAAACTCCCCTAAACCAAACATCTATTTTTCTATGTTTTCTCTCCCTCTATCCATTGCAACAAAAAATAACAAAATGAGGGAGGAAAGAACAAGTAATTACAGAACATGTTGGACAAAACAAAATAAATTAAAGAAAACATAGAAAATATGAGTTTGAAATTAGGAGGGAGGGGCAGTCTCGCATGAAGTGGAAGATCGAGCAAAGCGCCTTTGCCTATAACCTTGAAGTGATGTAGTTCGGCAAGGTGGCATCAGCAATGGTATGTCCGGAAGTAGAGAAATCTTGGTTATATAAACCAAGGCATATCATCCTCTTCTTCTTCCTCTTTTTCAATAAAAAATATAGCTGGCTCAGCTTCTTATGCCGGGGCCTTAGACTAGCCTATATCACCAGCCTCTTCCGAGGCACTCGAGTGTGATCTCGAAGAGATCACCCGAGGTTCTTGGTTACCATGATCCTCAAGTTTAGTAGCTTCTTCCTCCTTTTCTTCATCTTTTTCTCCTCCTTCAACTTCTTTGTGTTCTTCTTCTCCCTCTTCCGAGTTACACTTAGAAGGACTAGACGACTCTTTAGATTCTTTAGAGGATTTTGAGTCCTCGGCTACCTTTGATCTTCTCTCTTGCAGGCAATGAATTTGATCGCGTTGTTCCTTGATTACCTCCTTGAGCTAAGGAATAATATCTTAACTCTGCTTGAGCTGAGTATGAGCTTGGCTTTGCATCAAAGTCGAGTTAGGATGTAAGCATAGAAAGCATTAACAGTTGATTTCAACTCTAAAGCAAGAGAAGCAAGTTTGTTGGCCACCTTCTCAAGAAACTCGACAAAAGGGGCAGTGAAAGAACTAGAAGGAGTAGGACCTTTGGAGTTGTTGGAGTTTGAGGTGGACGGGGGTAGTGGTAACTTAGACGAATGAACCTAGACAACAGGCTTGACTTCTTGGTATCCAACACCAATAAGTTCACTCCTGCCAAGACAAACAAGCAGGCTCCAAAATAGATTAAGGGCAAGAAGGAAGATAGACCCCAAACCGATTGAAAATAGTAGTAAGAGGAGTTACGAAAGGATATGGAGTCTTCTTAGAATCATTTGGAGCGAGAGAATATCCGGTCTAAGATAAATGAAAAGATGTCCACTTTGTAGCCCTTAAGAATGTCATAGAGAACTTTTAAAACTTTGGAGTTGGGGTTCTCTTTAGACGAGTAGTAAGAGAAGAATGTTGTTATCGGAATGAAACAGAGAAAAGTTCTTTCTCGACGGAGAAGGTCCTTCAACATATTTTGCAAAGAAGTCATTAGAGACTTTAGTGACAGGAATTGGATTGGAGTTGAGAAAGAGATTCTTCACATTGAAAAGTTTGTGAAGAAAGGTAAGATTAATTCTAATGGTCTTACCTTGAATAAGAGAAGTGATGACGTCATCACAGTCTGTCATGTGAGTGTAAAACTCAAACACTAGGTCCGGGTAGATACACTCACGTAAGCAAAGATAGTTGTACACACCGGTTTTGGCGATGTGTTTCAACCAGGAGAAGGAGGTTTTTAAAAATAATTTGTTGTCCATGATGAAGTGTTTGGCGACTTGTGCTTTGGGTCTTCCGAGGCATGCTCTACGCCTTTTGTGCGGCCTTGGCACGAGTGGAATTGGTTGTAGCCTTCTTGGTGGTCGATCCTCCTTCCACAAAGCATATCCTTTCTTAGGCATGGTTAGAGAGTAGAAAGTGTTTGAAAGAAACGTGAGAGTGATTAGATAATACAAAAGATTCAAAGATAGAGAGAGAACATGAGTAGGAGAGTAAGCGAGTTTGAGAGCAAAGAGAGTGAGAGAGAAAGCAATAAGCGGGTAATGTAGAAAAAGGAAAGGGAAGCAATGTTGTTTATAGCGAGAAAAGGCTTCCAATCGACTTTATGTCTCACTTACCAAGTAACGGTTACCGGACCGTTGAGTCACTCTGTGAAGTAACGACTAATTTTCTAATCTGCTTTCTTCTAATGGTTAGTTTCTGCCGACTATTCGCGTGACGAGAGAGAGAAAAGAGAGAGTTTTCGAAAACATTTTTGAGATTCTCCATATATCTAGCGATGATCCCAAAATTTTTATGTCCATTTTGCTAATAATCTGAGTCCGACTCGGTATGGTGTTTGAGTGACTCATAACACACATAGAAAATTTATAACTCATAGCTCGAGTCTCATTTTGAGTCTATAGATCCATTTGTTATCAACTCTAAGCATATAACACATAATCATAAAAGAATAATCTATGCAATAACTCGGATAATTATGCATTTAACATGCTAAGTTCATTCCTATTAAAGCAAAATTGATCTTCACTCGAGGCTTAGTGAAAATATTAGCTAATTAAAATTTTATAGGAATAAACTCAAGTTAAATAAAATGGTAACCGGCCTCAATATGCTTTGTCTTTGAGTGTTAAACTTGTATCTTAGTGATGCTTCTTGCACATAGGCTGTCACACTTGATTAGACTGGATCTGAATGATAATATAAGATCCTTCAAATGTTGCTTGACCTAGAGAATCCGAGCACAAGCAAGCTCCAGTTGCAATGTACTCAGCCTCAGCAGCTGATAGAGCAATTGAGTTCTACTTTTGTGAGTGCCAAGAGATGAGTGATTGACCTAGAAATTAACATGCGCCTGATGTGCTCTTTCTATAAACCTTATACCCAGCATAATCAGCATCTCGAGTATCAAGTGAGAGTTAGTTCCGAGTCCTTTGAAAAGCATAGACCAAAATTCTGAATCCCTGCAAGATATATAAGATTCTTTTCACCGCAGTGAGATGTGATTCCTTAGGATTAGCTTGAAATCTTGCACAAAAGCGGACACTAAACATGATATATGGCCTACTAGATGAGATAAAGTAGAGATCCAATCATACCTCTGTAGAGTTTCCGATCTATAGCTTTACCTTTCTCGTCCGAGTCCAGTTTCAAACTCGCTACTCATATGTGTTCGCTGCATGCTTCACATTTTGTAGCTTGTATTTCTTCAATAATTCCTTGGTGTATTTAGATTGATAAACATAAATGTCATCCTTTTCTTGCTTGATTTGCGGACCAAGGAAGAAATTGAGTTATCCTATCATGCTCATTTGGAACTCCTATATCATTAACTCGGAAAACACTTGACATAGATTTCCTTTTGTAGCTCCAAAAATAATATCATCAACATAGATCCGAATGATAAGAAAATCATTCCCCTTGGTTTTTGTGAAAAGAGTTTTGTTAATATGACCTCTTTTGAAATCATTTTCAACCAAGAAACTGCTTAGTCTTTCATATTAAGCTCTAGGAGCTTGTTTAAGACCATATAAAGCCTTTTGTAATTGGAAAACATCATTTGGAAATTTTGAGTTTTCAAATCGAGGGCGTTGCTCAACATAAACTTCTTGTTGAATATAACCATTGAGAAATGCACATTTAACATCCATTTGATAAAGCTTGATATTCATGCTAGATGCAAATGCTAAGAGAATTCTAATAACCTCAATCCTAGCAATAGGTGCAAAGGTTTTCCAACAATCAATTCCCTCTTCCTAGTTATAGCCACTGAGCAACTAATCTAGCCTTATTTGTGACTACCAACCCTTCCTCGTCCAGTTTGTTCTTGAAAACCCATTTGGTTCCTATTACTCGGGTGGTCGGAAGGTCGTTTGGTCGAGTCCAAACATGGTTTCTTTTAAATTGATTTAGCTCTTCTTGAATAGCCTTGACCCATTCAGATTCGAGTTAAGGCTTGTAGTACATTTTTAGGTTCAATTAATGATATGAATGCTGAAAATGCATATAGATTTTGAGAAGAAGAACGAGTTCTTACCCCACTGTTGATATCGGAATGTACGTTCTCACGTGGGTGACAATATGCATATTTGAAAGCTCTACATGTACTCAGGTTTACCAAGTTTGTTGGTTGAATAGGCTGATCTTCAATTGGTTGCTCTTGCTGTGTTTCCGCATGTTCTTGTTCTTCATCATTCCGAGCTAGCTCTTGATTTTGTTCATTCTTAGTTAGAGCATTCCGAGTTGGCTCATTTTGAGTTGTCTCGGTTCTTCTATTTGTGTCTTTCTAAGCTCATCCATAGTAATGTCATCTTCATCTCTGTTAAGCTTGAGATCTAAGAAAGTGGATTCACTTATCCTGCCACGATCAATCTCATAAAAAACAACGTGGATTCTTTCATCCACTTTGCTAGTCCTTTTGTTAAAAATTTGTTAAGCTTTACTATGAGATAAGTAACCTAGAAATATACCTTCATTTGATCTAGCATCAAACTTAGTCGAAGTTCCTCACCATTTTTATGCACAAACCACTTACATTTGAATGGTCTGAAGTAGGAAATGTTTGGCTTCTTTCTCTTGTGTAGCTCGGAGGGTGTCTTCTTCAGGATGGGTCTAATGAGGCATCTATTGACTGTATAATTTGCTTTGTTGATCTGCCTCAACCTAGAAATAGTAAGGTAGATCATTTTCAATCATCATGGTCCTTCTTATTTCTTCAAGAGTTTTGTTCTTCCTCTCCACTACTCCATTCAGTTGAGGAGTTCTTAGTGTACAGATTGTTGTGGGAGATGTCATTCTTGTAACGTAAATCTACAAATTATGAGTAATCAAACTCCCTTCCATGGTAGGTTCGAATTGTTCTGATATGAGTCTCAAAGTCTACTTGAATTTTCCTGCAGATCTTAGTGAACTCTTTCAAGGCTTCATTCTTGTTCCTCGGAAAATACATCTAGGTAAATCGTGAATAATGATCCACAATAACCAAAACATATGATTTACCTCCTATGCTTTTCAAAAGAATTTCACCACACAAATCCATATGAACCAATTAAAGTACTTTAGATGTAGAAACAGTTTTGAGTGGTTTGAAAGATGATCTTACTAGCTTTCCTTTTGTGAATGCTTCGCAGATTTTATCTTTCTTAAATGCACAGCTTAAGCAAACCCTAACTAATCCATAAGATGCAAGTTTCTTAATAGTATGCATGCGAATGTGACCTAGTCTACGATGCCATGTCCAAGAATCATCATTCAAAGATGCTTTTAAGCAAGATAAATTGCAACTAGAATCCGAAACATGAATAGTATAAGTGTTATCTAACCTCGGACTTGAGAGCTTTGTCTCTTTCGTGACTCGCGTAAAAAATATAGCAGTTGGTCCGAGTGTATCTTACCTCTTGGCCTTTTTCTCATAGTTGAGATATGCTATGGAGATTGTACTTAAGCCCTTTAACAAGGTAGACTAGACTGACCGAGCTGTTTCCTTAACCAATCATGACAATCCCAACTATCTTACCTTTGTTGTTATCTCCAAATGTGACTTTTCCTCCTTCAAATCTTCTAACTCTAAGAAACGTTTTGAGTCTCCGGACATATGGCGTGTGCAGCTACTGTCTAAGTACCAGTGACCCTTCCGTTTCGAGTAACCCGCAACACAAAAACAAACTAACCTTTCTCACTCATTAACCTGTCTTATTGTGGTCTTTCTTTGAGGAAGAGCATTTTTGGGAACCCAAATTTGAATGATTTCGGGTTTGGTTTGATTCTGAGTCTTCCTTTTACAAGATTGTGTCTATATCTCTTTTCTATTAAAATCTTTTCTTTTGTAACCAAGTTGAGAAGGCTTTTTCGTGTAAACCAGTCTAGGCTCGAGTCCTCTTTTCATGCGAGTGAATGGAACCATGCTCAGCCTTCTTGAACTTTACAGTTTTGGAATCGGTTTAAAAAGACTTGAATAGGAATTAAATTTCTCTTTAGCATTGTAACCAAGACCTTCTTTTCTGAATGAGACACAATGAGTAAAATATGAAGGTTTTTTGACTTTGAGTGAGTTTTAAAACTAGCTCTTGAGTTTCATTGAGTTTCAATTTCAATTGCTCATTCTTTGTTCCGAGGCACTCGGACTCGGTCTCATTGTCTTGAGCACTGGTCTCAAATACTTACGGATTTTGTCTCAAGTTTCCTAACTCATTTTTCAAAACAAGTACTCTCGGTACAAAGAGACTCAAGTTGTTCTTTAAAATTAGAAGAGTCAGAATCGGACTTTTCTTCCAAAGTAAAGATATATCTAGTAAGATCAACTTTGGAGAACTAAAGGAAGTATTCAATTACCTCCTCAGGACTTGTTTCCTCAATATCAAAGTTATCACTGTCTAACTCGGATCCAGCCTTCCGAGTCTATCGGTGCTATTAGACACTTTGAGTCATCGGACTCATCATCTTCGGAGGAGTCATCATCGCTCCAAGTAGCCACCATGGCCTTTTTCTTTTTCTATCCTTCTTTCTCTTTGGACAGTCCTTGACTATGTGCTCCTTGCTCGCCACACTCAAAACAGACCGAGTTCTTGTTAAAGATAACTTAGAAGGGGATGAGTATTCACCTTTCTCGTCGTTCTTGTCTTTCTTATAGAACTCCTCCTTTGGCCACTTTTACCACTTTTTGTACTTCATCATCTTTTTAAGCCTTCGGCAATAAGTGCCATGGGATCCTCTTCCGAGTTTGAGGAGCTTAGAATTTCTCGTCCGCTTTATGAGGCCTTTAGTGCGGTGTTCTTTTTGGTGCCGACCTCGGTATCCTTTTCTGCTAGGTGCAGCTCATGAGTAAGTAGCTTCCTAATGAGCTCATAAGGCTTCAATTGAGAGAGATTCCGGGCCTTTTCAATTGTTGTCACTTTGGGACCCCATCTTCTCTTTGGTAGAGTTCTCGGAGATGTTTTGTCTTAGCTCCATTCTTAACGAGCTCATACTTGTGAAGATATTGACCTATCTTTGCCTCGCTTCACATGATCTGGTTCCTTCATAAGTGTCGACAAGTGTATCCCACACCTCTTTGGTTATGTCACGATCGACACTTTGTTGTACTCTTCCGAGCTGATAGTACACATCGAGTGTTCATGGCTTTGAAGTTCTTTCGAACTTCTCATTCTTTTCAGCCATGTACTTTGTCTTCTCTTTAGGCACAAATCTTGTACCTTCATACTTTATTGGAATAAAGTTTTCATTCTTCTTGACGTTCCATACTTCTTCATCATTATCCAGGAGAAAGCATCCCATCATCTTCTTCCAGTGTGCAAAATTCAACCCCATGAACTTTGGTGGCATGGTGCATGCTCTTCCTTCATCGGACTCTCCATTGTTCTCCGCCATCCGATCTTTATACCTTTGGATTGTGAGATCCTCTTGAAAGACTAGAATCCGATACTAATTGAAGGTTTGCTCTTGGAGAGATTAAGTCACCCTAGAGGAGGGGTGAATAGGATGATGGAAGATTTTTGCAAAATAATAAATAATTTTACACAGATCGGACTAAGAAACAAATTCTAAGTCTAGAATGAACTCAAAAAGTTTACACAAGAAAAACATGGAAACCCCCTTGCGACAGAAAACCACGAGACAGTGCTAATCCAAGCACCAAGTCAAATCCACTAATTGAATCCACAATTACAAAGGATAGACTCTTACAAGAATTTGTCCCTTAGACAATTCCTTTACAAGTTTTCCTAGACACAAAAGGTCCCTCGTCCGATCTAAAACTTCCGATTGCGTTAACCCCTATAATAAGGGACAGCTGAGCTGAGTTAGCCCTTACAACTCGGTCAAGGGACTTAGAAAGAAAGTAAAGAGTACAACTGATTAGAACACTTTCTTTACAACTCAAAAAGTAAGAGATTATAAATTAGGAGTTATAAAAGCTAGAACATTGAGCAAGAGTAGAATGTGTTTAGTTCCAATAATCTTCAAGTCTCGGTGGACTGGCTTCTATTTATAAGCACCCACGAAGAATGCCCATTGAGACTAGTTCCGAACCGGTCGGATTCAATAGCCGTTGTAACGGCTTGTCCGAGTCACTTAGAAAATAATCTCTTGAGATGTACACATTGTGTAGTTATCCTTGGCTCAAAAGACAGTCCAACCCTCTAGTGGTGATTGACATATGGGGTGGAAACAACCATTAGACTCAAAACTAAAGCTTTCCAGTTTTGGGAACAAACAACCCCGACACGGTGTTGGAGTCATGTCTTGAAATGGGTATTTTTCGTCTGCTGCTGTTTAATGGTTAGAAACCAGCTGCTTTTATAGTTCAAAAGTAGATTAGGCTTGTTTAATCAACCTCCAAAAGCAAATTAAAGAGGTACTCAAAGTATAAAAATACTTTGGTCCATGTTTAGAAAAAGATAATAATTAATTCAAAGCAATTAAGTACTTAATTATCTTCAGCCTAAAGGAATGGAATTTTCCGAGTCTAAAATTCATTAGGTTCGGATCTCATTTAGAGTCAATGCTTAAACCGATCAAGTTACAAAGTTGATCAACTCAATAATTCTCAAGAAATAGACTTACTTAGAAATTAGAATTAATGTTGTCATTCATTTTCACTGGAAACATAAAGTCAAGTACTCGGAATTAAAAGTGTTAGAGAAATTATTTACTCATACGATTGTTCTAAGTTGTGTTTGAGTGGGTCGGAAAATACAGCTTAAGAATCGTTGTGCTTGAAGACTAGTTTCGAGTGGATAAGAACATGATGAAAACTTATATATGAGTTTCTATAAAGCTCAGAATGACTTAAAATAAAAACCTAAGAGAGATAGAGAGTTATACCTGAATCTTCAACCACCTTCTAACCGAGCATACCAAGCAACGGTTATTAGATCATTGAAGTCTCTCAACGTATAACGACTAGTTTTCCAATAGCTTTCTTCCAACAGTTAGTTTTGCTAACTGTTCGTGTGACACACAGAGAGAGAGAGAGAGAGAAGAAAGGATTTTCGAAAACATTTACGAGATTGTCCATTTATCCGGAGATGATCTCAAAATTTCTTCCAACAGACTAATCCATTTTGCCAAAAATTTGAGTCTAACTCACTAATGTGTATTAGTTACTCATAACATACTAAGAAAATTCATAACTCATAGCTCAATCTCATTCTCGTGTCAACAAATCCATTTGTTATCTACTCAAAGCATATATCAATCAATCATAGTAGAATAACACATGCAATAACTCGGATAATCATGAATGTAATATGCCAAGCTCATTCCTAATAAAGCGAAACTTATCTCCACTTAGAGGCTTAGTGAAAATATTAGCTACTGAGATTTTGTAGGAATAAACTGAAGTTTAATATCACCTTCCTTAGAATGGCCTCACGTGAAAATGATACATGACCTCAATATGCTTTGTCTTTTAGTGTTGAACTGGATTCTTAGTGATGCTAATTAAACTTTGGTTGATTGGGATAGATGTGAATGATAGACTAAGATCCTTCAAGTGTTGCTTCATCCAAAGAATCTAAGCACAGCAAGCTCCAGCTGCAATGTACTCAGCCTCGGGAGTTGATAGGGCAACCGAGTTCTATTTTTTTAGTGCCAGGAGATGACTGATTGACCCAGAAATTGACATGCTCCTGATGTGATCTTTCTATCAACCTTGTATCCAGCATAGTCAGCATCCGAGTATCTAGTGAGGGTCAGTTTTGAGTCCTTTGAATACCATATACTAAGATTTTGAGTCCCTACAAGATATCTAAAGATTCTCTTCACATCATTGAGATGTGATTCCTTACGATTAGCTTGAAATCTTGCACAAAGGCAAATACTAAACATGATATCTAGCCTACTAAATGTGAGCTAGAGTAGAGATCCTGTCATACCTCTGTAGAGTTTCTGATCCACAACTTTACCTTTCTCATATAAGTCTAGTTTTAAAGTGCTTCTCATAGGTGTTGATGCATGCTTCACATCTTGTAGCTTGTACTACTTCAACAACTCCTTGCTTGTATTTGGATCGTTGGACATAGATGCCATCCTTTTCTTGCTTCATTTGCAATCTAAGGAAGAAATTTAGTTTTTCCATCATACTCATTTGGAATTCCTGTCTCATTAACTCATAAAACTCTTGGCAAAGAGTTTCATTAGTAACTTCAAATATAATATCATCAACATAGATCTAGATAATCATAAAATCATTCCCCTTAGCTTTTGTAGAAAGAGTTTTGTCAATCTCACCTCTTTTGAAATCATTTTCAACCAAGAAACTACTTAGTCTTTCATACCAAGTTTTGGGAGCTTGTTTCGATCCATATAAAGCCTTTTCCAACTTGGAAGCATCATTTGGAAATTGGGAGTTTTAACATCCAGGGGTTGCTCAACATAAAATTCTTCTTGAATATAACCATTTAGAAATATACATTGAAGGTTTGCTCGTAGATGAAGAAAATTAAACAAATTTTGCAACAATTCAGCTCAACAACAAATTATGACTATATATTGGACTCGGAAAAGTGATAACACGGATTTACGTGGAAACCCTCCCGGGGCAAAAAACCACAAACGAGTGCTAATCCAAGCACCAATTCAAATCCACTATTTTGAATCCACAAAATACGAGAGGATCGACTCATCCGGAATTGCTCCCTTAAACAATTCCTTCCAATGTTTTCCAAGACTCACAAGTTTGCTTATCCGATCTAGCACTTCCTGACCGAGGTAACCTTTACAATTAGCGACAACTAAATTGAGTTAACCCTTGCAGCTCAATCAAGGGACCTTACATAGAAAGTAAGAAAATAATGTAACCGATTCCAAGACTTTCTTTATAACTTAGAAAATATTAAATACAAATTAGGAGTTGTAAATAAAATATTGAGTAAGAACAATTACTTCAATAATAAATTAAGTTCCAGTAATATGTACAACAATCTTCTAGTTTTGTGAGATGGCTTCCATTTATATCTAACCAGGCGGAGCGACCGGTGACTCTTGGTTCTAGATAGAAGTCTTCACCAGCCGTTGTAACGGCTCTTTTGAGTCACTCGAAAAGATCCGTTTGGATGTGAGCATTGTGCAATGACTCTTGGCTCCAAAAGATTATCAAATCACTTGGTGGTGACTGAAAGTTGTGGTGGAAACAACCATTAAGCCTAGAGTTGGAGTTTTCTAGTTTTGGAAACAAACAACCCCGACACTCGTGTCTCAGCCATCTTGAGAAGTAGCTAAAACTTACCTGGTGGTGATTAACGACTAGAAGCCGGTCGCTTTTGCATTTAAATAATAAGTTAGCCTCATTTGAATAACCTTCAAAACCAAAACAAAATTAGTTCTCAAAGCAACAGGTGCAAAGGTTTCCCCACAATCAATTCCTTCTTCTTGGTTATAACCCTAAGCAAATAATGTGGCCCTATTTCGACTACCAACCCTCCCTTGTTGAGTTTGTTCTTGAAAAGTCATTTGGCTCCTATTACTAGGTGGTCGGAGGGTCATTTGGTCGAGTCAAGACTTGGTTTCTTACAAATTGTTTCAATTCCTCTTGCATGGGCTTTACCCATTCGGTTCGGTGAAGGCTTCTAGTACATTTTTAGGTTTAGTTAATGATCTCAATGCTGAAAATGCAAATTGATTTTTCAATAAAGAACGAGTTCTTACCCAACTATTGATATCGAAAGTATGTTCGACGTGGGTAACTAGATGCATATTTGAAAGCTCGACCTGTCCTCTAGTTGACCAAGTTTGTTGGTTTAATACGCCGATCTTTAGTTGGTTGCTCTTATCGAACTCGACATTTGCTTGTTCTTCAACATTCCGAGTTGGCTCTTTAACTTGTTTATTCCTAATCAATTCATTCCGAGTTGCCTCGGTTCTTTTGTTTTGACTCATTCTAAGCTCAACTTCAGCAATATCATCTTTATCTCTATTAAGCTCGAGCTCTTAGAAGGTGGATTCACTAATCCCGCCAAGGTCAATCTCATCAAAGACAACGTGAATGCTTTCTTCCACTTTGTTAGTTCATTTGTTTAAAGCTTTATAAGCTTTACTGTGAGATGAGAAACCCATAAATATACCTTCATTTAACCTCACATCAAACTTAGTTAGATGTTACTTACCATGGTTGTGCACATAGCATTTACATCCAAATGGTTTGAAGTACGAGTATGTCGGGATTCTTTCCCTTGTACAACTTATAGGGTGTCTTCTTCAGAAGGGGTCTAACAAGACATCTGTTGAGAGTATAATTTTTATGTTGATTCGCCTAAGCCTAGAAATAGTAAGGTAGATCATTTTCAATCATCGTTGTCCATCGTATTTCTTCAAGAGTTCTATTCATTCTCTCCATTACTCTATTCTATGAAGGAGGTCTTGCTGCTGAGAAGTTGTGGGAGATGCCCTTCTTGTCACGAAGTCTTCAAATTCCGAGTAATCGAACTCTCTTCTATCGTTAGTTCAAATTCTCTTGATCCGATTATGAGACTCAACTTGAATTTTCCTGCAGATCTTATTAAAATCTTTGAAGGATTCATTCTTGTTCTTCGGAAAACATAACTAGGTAAATCGTGAATAATCATCAACAATAACTTGCACATATGATTTGAATATAACCATTTAGAAATACACATTGAAGGTTTGCTCGTGGATGAAGAAAATTAAACAAATTTTACAACAATTCAACTCAACAACAAATTCCGATCGTAGATTGGACTCGTAAAAGGGATAACACAAATTTACGTGGAAACCCTCTTGGGGCAGAAAACCACAGACAGTACTAATCCAAGCACTAATTCAAATCCACTATTTTGAATCCACAAAACACAAAGGACTCGACTAAACCGGAACTCGCTCCCTTAAACAATTCGTTCTAATGTTTTCCTAGACTCGAAGTTTGCTTATCCGATCTAGTACTTCCTTACCGAGGTAACCTTTACGAGTTAGCGACAACTAAATTGAGTTAACCCTTGTAGCTCAATTAAGGGATCTTACTTAGAAAGTAAGAAAATAATGTAACCGATTCCAAGACTTTCTTTATAACTTGGAAAATATTAAATATAGATTAGGAATTATAAATAAAATATTGAGTAAGAACAATCAGTTCAATAATAAATTAAGTTCCAGCAATATGTTCAACAATCTTCTAGTTTTGTGAGGTGGCTTCCATTTATATCTAACCGAGCAGAGCGACGGTTGACTCTTGGTTCTAGATAGAAGTCTTCACTAGCCGTTGTAACGGCTCTTCCGAGTCACTCGTAAAAGATCCGTTTGGATGTGAACATTGTCCAATGACTCTTGGCTCCAAAAGATGATCCGATCACTTGGTGGTGACTCGAAAGTTATGGTGGAAATAGCCATTAAGCCTAGAGTTGGAGTTTTTCGGTTTGGAAACAAACAACCCCGACACGGTGTCCGAGCCATCTCAAGAAGTAGCTAAAACTTGTCTGCTAGTGATTGCCAGTTGCTTTTGTCTTTCAAAAATAAGTTAGCCTCATTTGAATAACATTCAAAACCAAAGCACATTGATCCTCAAAGCAACAGATTGCAAAGGTTTCCCCACAATCAATTTCTTCTTCTTGGTTATAACCCTAAGCAAATAATGAGGCCCTATATCTCGACTACCAACACTCCCTTGTCGAGTTTATTATTGAAAAGTCATTTGGCTCCTATTACTTGGTGGTCGGAGGGTCATTTGGTCGAGTCAAAACTTGGTTTCTTTCAAATTGATTCAATTCCTCTTGCATGCCCTCTTCCCATTCAGGTTCAATGAAGGCTTATTGTACATTTTTAAGTTTAGTTAATGATATGAATGCTGAAAATGCAAATTGATTTTGCAAAGAAGAACGAGTTCTTACCCTACTATTGATATCGTAAAGTATGTTCCGACTTGGGTAATGTGATGCATATTTGAAAGCTTTATATGTCCTCTAGTTTACCAAGTTTATTGGTTGAATAGGCTGATCTTTAGTTGGTTGCTCTTACTGAACTTCTACAATTGCTTGTTCTTCAACATTCCGAGTTGGCTATTTAACTTGTTCATTCTAAGTCAATTCATTCCGAGTTGCCTCGGTTCTTTTGTTTTGACTCATTCCGAGCTCAACTTCGGGAATATCATCTTTATCTCTATTAAGCTCGAGATCTAAGAAGGTGGATTCACTAATCCTGCCAAGGTCAATCTCATCAAAGACAACGTGGATGCTTTCTTCCACTTTGTTAGTTATTTTGTTAAAAGCTCTATAAGCTTTATTGTGAGATGAGAAACCCATAAATATACCTTCATCTAACCTCGCATCGAATCTAGTTAGATGTTACTTACCATGGTTATGCACATAGCATTTACATCCAAATGGTTTGAAGTAGAGTATGTTGGGATTCTTTCCCTTGTACAGACTTATAGGGTGTCTTCTTCCGAAGGGGTCTAATGAGACATCTGTTGAGAGTATAATTTTCTATGTTGACTTGCCTAAGCCTAGAAATAGTAAGGTAGATCATTTTCACTCATCATTGTCCTTCCTATTTCTTCATGAGTTCTATTCTTTCTCTCCATTAGTCTATTCTATGAAGGAGTTCTTGGTGCTGAGAAGTTGTGGGAGATGCCCTCCTTTTCAACAATTTAGCTCATCAAAAAATTATGCCCGTAGATTGGACTCGTAAAAGTGATAACATAGATTTGCGTGGAAACCCTCCCGGGGCAAAAACCACGGACGAGTGTTAATCTAAGCACCAATTTAAATCCACTATTTTGAATCCACAAAATATAGAGGACTCGACTCAACCAGAATTTCTCTCTTAAACTATTCTTTCTAATGTTTTCCTAGACTTAGAAGTTTGCTTATCCGATCTAGTACTTCCCGACTAAGGTAACCTTTACAATTAGCGAAAACTAAATTAAGTTAACCCTTATATTTCAGTCAAGGGACCTTACTTAGAAACGATGTAAATAATGTAACCGATTACAAGACTTTCTTTATAACTTTGAAAATATTAAATACAGATTAGATGTTGTAAATAGAATATTGAGTAAGAACAATTAGTTCAATAATAAATTAAGTTCCAGTAATATTTTCAACAATCTTCTAGTTGTGTGAGGTGGCTTCTATTTATATCCAACCAGGCAGATGCGACATTTGACTCTTGGTTCTAGATAGAAGGCTTCACTAGCCGTCATAAAAGCCGTCTCGTGTCACTTGAAAAAGATCCGTTTCGATGTGAACATTTGCAATGACTCTTCGCTCCAAAAGGTGGTCCAATCACTTGGAGGTAACTGAAAGTTGTGGTGGAAACAACCATTAAGCCTAGAGTTAGAGTTTTCCAGTTTTGGAAACAAACAACCCTAACACGGTGCCGGAGTCAAGACTTGGTTTCTTTCAAATTGATTCAATTCCTCTTGCATGCCCTCTACCCATTCAGGTTCAATGAAGGCTTCTAGTACATTTTTAGGTTTAGTTAATGATATGAATGCTGAAAATGCAAATTGATTTTGCAAAGAAGAACAAGTTCCTACCCTACCATTGGTATCGAAAGTATGTTCGACGTGGGTAACTCGGATACATATTTGAAAGCTCTACATGTCCTCCAGCTTTACCAAGTTTGTTGGTTGAATAGGCTGATCTTTAGTTAGTTGCTCTTACTCGAACTTCTGGATTTGCTTGTTCTTCAGACATTCTGAGTTGGCTCTTTAACTTGTTCATTCCAAGTCAATTCATTCTCGGATGCCTCCGTTCTTTTTTTGACTCATTCTAAGCTCAACTTTAGCAATATCATCTTTATCTCTATTAAGCCCGAGAACTAAGAAGGTGGATTCACTAATCCTTCCAAGGTCAATCTCATCAAAGACAATGTGGATACTTTCTTCCACTTTCTTAGTTCATTTGTTAAAAGCTCTATAAGCTTTACTGTGAGAAGAGAAACACATAAATATACCTTCATCTAACCTCGCATCAAACTTAATTAGATGTTACTTACCACGGTTATGCATATAGCATTTACATCCAAATGGTTTGAAGTAGAGTATGTTGGGATTCTTTCCCTTGTACAGCTTATAGGGTGTCTTCTTCAGAAGGGGTCTAATGAGAAATCTGTCGAGAGTATAATTTTCTATGTTGATCTGTCTCAGCCTAGAAATAGTAAGGTAGATCAGTTTAAATCATCATTATCCTTCCTATTTCTTCAAGAGTTCTATTCTTTCTCTCCATTACTCTATTCTATGAAGGAGTTCTTAGTGCTGAGAAGTTGTGGGAGATTCCCTTCTTGTCACAGAAGTCTGCAAATTCTGAATAATCGAACTCTCTTCCATCGTTAGTTCAAATTCTCCTCATCCGAGTATGAGCCTCACCTTGAATTTTCCTGCAGATCTTATTAAAAGTCTTTGAAGACTTCATTCTTGTTCTTTGGAAAACATAACTAGGTAAATCGTGAATAATCATTAACAATAAGCTGGCACATATGATTTGAATATAACCATTTAGAAATGCACATTGAAGGTTTGCTCATGGATGAAGAAAATTGAACAAATTTTGCAACAATTCAGCTCAACAAGAAATTATGACTGTAGATTGGATTCATAAAAGTGTTAACAGAGATTTACGTGGAAACCTGCCAGGGCGAAAACAACGGACAGTGCTAATCCAAGCACCAATTTAAATCCACTATTTTGAATCCACAAAATATAGAGGACTGACTCAACTAAAATTGCTCTCTTAAACAATTCCTTCTAATGTTTTCTTAGACTCGAAGTTTGCTTATCCGATCTAGTACTTCCTGGCTGAGGTAACCTTTACAATTAGCGACAACTAAATTGTGTTAACCTTTGTAGCTCAATCAAGGGACCTTACTTAGAAAGTAAGAAAATAATATAACCGATTACAAGACATTCTTTATAACTTAGAAAATATTAAATACAGATTAGGAGTTATAAATAGAATATTGAGTAAGAACAATTAGTTCAATAATAAATTAAGTTCCAGCAATATGTTCAACAAGCTTCTAGTTTTGTGAGGTGGCTTCTATTTATATCCAACCAGGCGGAGCGACAGTTGACTCTTGCTTCTAGATAGAAGTCTTCACTAGCCGTTTTAATGGCTCTTCCGAGTCGATCGGAAAAGATCCGTTTGGATGTGAACATTGTGCAATGACTCTTGGCTCCAAAAGATGGTCCAATCACTTGGTGGTGAGTGAAAGTTGTGGTGGAAACAACCATTAAGCCTAGAGTTAGAGTTTTCCAATTTTGGAAACTAAGAACCCCGACACGATGATCCGAGCCATCTCGCGAAGTAGCTAAAACTTGTCTCGCTAGTGATTAATGACTAGAAGCGAGTTGCTTTTGTCTTTCAAAAATAAGTTAGCCTCATTTGAATAACATTCAAAAGCAAACCACATTAGTTCTCAAAGCAACAGGTGTAAAGGTTTCTCCACAATCAATTCCTTCTTCTTGGTTATTCCCCTAAGCAAATAACGTGGCCCTATTTCCGACTACCAACCCTCCCTTGTCGAGTTTGCTCTTGAAAAGTCATTTGGTTCCTATTACTTGGTGGTCAGTGGGTGATTTGGTCGGAGTCAAGACTTGGTTTCTTTTAAATTGATTCAATTCCTCTTGCAAGCCCTCTACCCATTCAGGTTCAGTGAAGGCTTCTAGTACATTTTTAGGTTTAGTTACTGATATTAATGCTGAAAATGCAAATTGATTTTGCAAAGAAGAACGAGTTCCTACAAGTACTATTGACATCGAAAGTATGTTCCGACGCGGTAACCGGATGCATATTTGAAAGCTCTACATGTCCTCCAATTTACCAAGTTTGTTAGTTGAATAGGCTGATCATTAGTTGGTTGCTCTTACTCGAACTTCTGCATTTGCTTGTTCTTTAGCATTCCGAGTTGGCTCTTTAACTTGTTTATTCCAAGTCAATTCATTCTGCGTTTCCTCGGTTCTTTTGTTTTGACTCATTGTGAGCTCAAGTTCAGCAATATCATCTTTACCTCTATTAAGCTCGAGATCTAAGAAGGTGGATTCACTAATCCTGCCAAGGTCAATCTCATCAAAGACAATGTGGATGCTTTCTTCCACTTTGTTAGTTCTTTTGTTAAAAGCTCTATAAGCTTTACTTGTGAGATGAGAAACCCATAAATATACCTTCATCTAACCTCGCATCAAACTTAGTTAGATGTTACTTACCATGGTTATGCACATAGCATTTACACCCAAATGGTTTAAAGTAGAGTATGTTAGGATTCTTTCCCTTGTACAGCTTATAGGGTGTCTTCTTCGAAGGGGTCTAATGAGAAATCGTCGAGAGTATAATTTTCTATGTTGATCGGCTCAGCCTAGAAATAGTAAGGTAGATCATTTTCAATCATCATTGTCCTTCCTATTTCTTCAAGACCTCTATTCTTTCTCTCCATTACTCTATTCTATGAAGGAGTTCTTAGTGCTGAGAAGTTGTGGGAGATGCCCTTCTTGTCATAGAAGTCCGCAAATTCCGAGTAATCGAACTCTCTTCCATCGTTAGTTCAAATTCTCCCGATCCGAGTATGAGACTCAACTTGAATTTTCCTGCAGATCTTATTAAACTCTTTCAAGGTTTCATTCTTGTTCTTCGAGATAACATAACTAGGTAAATCGTGAATAATCATCAACAATAACTCGGCACATATGATTTGAATATAACCATTTAGAAATACACATTGAAGGTTTGTTCGTGGATGAAGAAAATTAAACAAATTTTACAACAATTTAGCTCAACAACAAATTATGATCTGTAGATTGAACTCGGAAAAGTGATAACACATATTTAAGTGGAAACCCTCCTAAGGCGGAAAACCACTGACGAGTGCTAATCCAAGCACCAATTCAAATCCACTATTTTGAATCCACAAAATATAGACGACTAACTCAACCAGAATTGCTCCCTTAAACAATTCCTTCTAATGTTTTCCTAGACTCGAAGTTCGCTTATCTCGATCCAAGTACTTCCCGACTAAGGTAACCTTTACAATGAACGACAACTAAATTGAGTTAACCCTTATAGCATAGTTAAGGGACCTTACTTAGAAAGGAAGAAAATAATGTAACCGATTACAAGACTTTCTTTATAACTTAGAAAATATTAAATACAGATTAGGAGTTGTAAATAGAATATTGACTAAGAACAATTAGTTCAATAATAAATTAAGTTCCAGCAATATGTTCAACAATCTTCTAGTTTTGTGAGGTGGCTTCTATTTATATCCAACCGAGCGGAGCGAGAGTTGACTCTTGGTTCTAGATAGAAGTCTTCACTAGCCATCAGTAACGGCTCTTCCGAGTCATTTGAAAAAGATCCGTTTGGATGTGAACATTGTGCAATGACTCTTGGGTCCAAAACATGGTCCAATCACTTAGTGGTGACTCGAAAGTTGTGGTGAAAACAACGATTAAGCCTAGAGTTGGAATTTTCCAGTTTTGGAAACAAACAACCCCGACACGATGTCCGAGTCATCTCAAGAAGTAGCTAAAACTTGTCTACTGGTGATTAACGAGTAGAAGCTCGGTTGCTTTTGTATTTCAAAAATAAGTTAGCCTCATTTCGAGTAACCTTCAAAACCAAAACCACATTAGTTCTCAAAGCAACAGGTGCAAAGGTTTCCCCACAATCAATTTCTTCTTCTTGGTTATAACCTTAAGCAAATAATGTGGCCCTATTTCTAACTACCAACCCTCCCTTGTCGATCGTGTTCTTGAAAAGTCATTTGGCTCCTATTACTTGGTGGTCAAAAGGTCGTTTAGTCGAGTCAAGACTTGGTTTCTTTCAAATTGATTCAATTCCTCTTGCATGCGCTCTACCCATTCAGGTTCAGTGAAGGCTTCTAGTACATTTTTAGTTTTAGTTAATGTTATGAATGATGAAAATGCAAATTGGTTTTGCAAAGAAGAACGAGTTCCTGCCCTACTATTGATATCGAAAGTATGTTCGACGTGGGTAACTCGGATACCTATTTGAAAGCTCTACATGTCTTCTAGTTTACCATGTTTGTTGGTTGAATAGGCTGATCTTTAGTTGGTTGCTCTTACTGAACTTCGCATTTGCTTGTTCTCCAACATTCCGAGTTGGCTCTTTCACTTGTTCATTCTATGTCAATTCATTATGAGTTGCCTCGGTTCTTTTGTTTTGACTCATTCCGAGCTCAACTTCAGCAATGTCATCGTTATCTCTATTAAGCTCGAGATCTAAGAAGGTGGATTCACTAATCCTGCCATGGTCAATCTCATCAAAGACAATGTGGATGCTTTCTTCCACTTTGTTAGTTCTTTTGTTGAAAGCTTTATAAGCTTTACTCGTGAGATGAGAAACTCATAAATATACCTTCATCTAACCTCGCATCAAACTTAGTTAGATGTTACTTACCATGGTTATGCACATAGCATTTACATCCAAACGGTTTGAAGTAGAGTATCTTGAGATTCTTTCCCTTGTACAACTTATAGGGTGTCTTCTTTAGAAGGGGTCTAATGAGACATCTGTTGAGAGAATAATTTTCTATGTTGACTACCTCAGCCTAGAAATAGTAAGGTAGATCATTTTCAATCATCATTGTCCTTCCTATTTCTTCAAGAGTTCTATTCTTTCTCTCCATTACTCTATTCGATGAAGGAGTTCTTGGTGTTGAGAAGTTGTGGGAGATGCTCTTCTTGACACAAAAGTCTGCAAAATCTGAGTAATCGAACTCTCTTCCATCGTTAGTTCAAATTCTCATGATCTCGCGTCCGAGACTCGACTTGAATTTTCCTGCGGATCTTATTAAACTCTTTGAAGGCTTCAGTCTTGTTCTTTAGAAAACATAACTAGGTAAATCGTGAATAATCATCAACAATAACCGGCATATATGATTTACCTCCTAAGCTTTTCATAAGAATTTCTCCACACAAATCCATATGAACCTATTCAAGTACCTTGGATATGGACACAGTTTTGAGTGGTTTGAAAGATGATCTTCCTTGCTTTCCTGTTGTGCACGCTTCACAAATTTTATCTTTCTTAAATGTAAAGTTAGGTAAACCCCTAACTAATCAATGAGATGCAAGCTTCTTGATGGTATGCATACTAATATTATCTAGTCTACGATACCATGTCCATGAATAAGTATTCAAAGATGCTTTCAAATATGATAAATTCGACCTGAATATACAACAGGAATGGTATAAGTTTTACCCGACCTTAGACTCGAGAGTTTTGTCTCTTTGGTAACTCGCATCGAACCGAAGTAATTGGTCCGAGTTAATCTTACCTCTTAACCTTTCTCACTTAGTTGAGATATGCTCAGGAGATTGTACTTGAGCCCTTTCATAAGGTAGAATTGACTAACCGAGTTGTTCCCTTAACCAACCTTGCAATCCCAACTATCTTGCCTTTTCTATTGTCTCCAAATGTGACTTTTCCTTCCTTCATATGTTATAACTCGGAGAAGAGTTTTGAGTGTCCGGACATATGGTGTGATCGCGCATTGTCTAAGTTCTAGTGACCCCTCCGTTTTTAGTCACCTACAACACGTAAACAAACTAACCCTTCTCACTTCCTCTCACAAACCTAGTAATTGTCTTTACTATGGTATTTCTCTGAGGAAGAGCACTCTTTGGAACCCCGATTTGAATAATTTTTAGTAAACCGAGTCTGCATGTCCTTTCTTTGAAAACCTTTCTACTTGTAAATAGGTTGAGAAGGTTTTTCTTGTCAACTAGTCGATGCTCAATCCCTTTTCCATGTGAGTGAATGGGATCATGCTCAGCTTTCCCGAACTTAACAGCTTTGGAATCAGTTTTGAAAAGATTTGAATAAGAATTAGATTCCTCTTCAACATTGTAACCAAGACCTTCTTTTCTAAATGAGACACACTAAAAGCCGAGTAAAAGATCAAGAATTTTCTCACCTTCGGTGAGTTTTAAAACCAACTCTTGAGACCGATTGACCTTTTGTTTCAGCTTGCTCATTCTCTGCTTTGAGGCACCCAGCACTTAGTCTCGGTGTCTTGAGCACCGATCTCAAGTACATTCAGATGTTGTCTTAAGTTTTCTAACTCATTTTTCAAAACGGTACTCTCAATAGTAAGAGACTCAAGTTGTTTTTGAAATCGGAAGAGCCATAATTAGACTTTTCTTCCAAAGTAAACATATATATCTAGTAAGGTTATCTTTCGAAAACTTAAAGAAGTACTCAATTACCTCCTAAGGACTTGTTTCTACAGAGCATCCGAGTTGTCACTTGTCTAAGTTAGATCCAGCTTACGAGTCCGTCGGTGCCCTTAGACACTTTGAGTCATCAAAATCATCATCTTCGGAGGAGTCATCATCGCTGCAGGTAGCCACCATAGCAATTTTCTTTTTGTGTCCTTCTTTCTCTTTGGACAATCCTTAACTATGTGGTCCTTATTGCTACACTCAAAATAGCCGAGTTCTTAGTTAAAGACAACTTAGAAGGGGATTAGTATTTACCTTTCTTGTCTTTCTTATAGAACTCCTCCTTTGGCCTCTTTGCCACTTTTTGTACTTCATCATCTTTTTAAAGCCTCGGGCAATGAGTGCCATGAGATCCTCTTCAGAATCTGAGGAGCTCGGACTTTATCATCCGGTTTTCGTGGCCTTGAGTACAATGTTGTTTTTGTGCTCACCTCGACATCCTCTTATTATAGGTGCAACTCATGAGTGAGTAGCTTCCTAATGAGCTCATCAGGCTTCAATTGAGAGAGATTCTGAGCTTATTCAATTGTTATCACCTTGGGACCCCATCTCCTCTTAGGTAGACTTCTCGGAATTTTTCTGACCATTTCTTCATAAGAGATCTTTTTAACCAAAGATTTGAGATTGTTGGTAATCTCAGTGAACTCGACGTACATCCGAGAGATGTTCTCCTCGGGGTCCATTCTGAACAACTCATACTTGTGAAGGTATTGGCTTATCTTTACCTGCCTCACTTGGTTGGTTCCTTCATAGGTGTTGATCGGTGTATTTTGCTTTGTGTGACAGAGTTGACACTCTATTATATTCTTCTAAGCTAATGGCACACATTAGTGTGTTCATGGCTTTGAAGTTCTTTCGAACTTCTCATTCTCTTCGATCGTGTACTCTAAATTTTCTTTCGGCACAAATATTACTCCTTTCATATTTGTAGGAATATAGTCCCCATTCTTAGTGTTGTTCCAAACATCCTCATCATGATCTTTGAGAAAGCACTCCATTATCTTATTTTTGTGTGCAAAGTTTGATCCCTAGAACTTTGGTGGTCTATTGACAGATCTTCCTTATTCGAACTCTCCATTGTTCTCAGCCATCTGATCTTTAGACCTTTAGATTGTGAGATCCTCTTGAAAGGCTAGGCTCTTATACCAATTGAATGTTTTCTCTTTGAGAAAGTAAGTCACCCTAGAGAAGGGTGAATAGGGTGATGGAAGGATTTTAAGAAATTACAAATTGTTTTGCACGTGAAATGACGTAGAGAAAATAATTGTACATCTATATTTGACTTAGAAAGTGCAATGCACAAAGAACTACATGGAAACCCTCCCGGGCAGAAAACCAAGGACAATGCTAATCTAAGCACCATGTCAAATCCACTAATTGAATCCACAATTACAAGGATCGACACTTTACGTAATTTCTCCCTTAGACAATTCCCTTACAAGTTATCCTACACTTAGAAGTTCCTTATCTCGATATAGTGCTTCCTAACGGAGATAACCTTTACAGTCAAGGACAATTGAGCTGAGTTAACCCTTACAACTCAGTAAATGGACTTAAAAAGAAATTAGAAAGAGTAGAAGTGATTATAAGATTTTCTTTACAACTCGTAAAGTAAGAATTACATAATTGAAGTTGTAAGTCGAAGATTGAGTAAATAAGCACTATGAAAGTGTTAAGCTATGTGTTCAACAATCTTCAAGTCATGTGAAGTGCCTTCTATTTATACACGATGAAGGCGAGAATGACCGTTGAGGCTTGTTCTAGATCTGGTGAGCTTCAATAGCCGTTGTAACGGCTAGTTTGAGTCACTTAGAAAAGGACCCGTTGAGATGTGAACGTTATGTGGTGTTCCTTAAATCAAAAAGTGGTCCAACCCTCTAGTTGTGATTGAAATCTAGGGTGGAAACAATCGTTAGACCCAAAGTTGTTGTTTATCGAATTTGAAAACAAACAAGCCCGACACGATGTTTGAGCCGTGTCCGAAATGGTGCTTTTGTCTGCTTGGTGTTTAACGGCTTGAAACTGCTGCTTTTTCTTTTTAAAAATAGATTAATATTGTTTAATTAACCTACAAAAGTAAATCAAAGTGGTATTAAAAGTATAAAAATACTTTGGCCTAGAATTAGGCAAAGATTATAATTAATTCAAAGTAATTAAACATGTAATTATCTTCAACCATGAAGAATGGAATTTTCTCGAGTCTAATATTCATTAAGTTCAAATTCCATATTGAGTCAATCCTTAAATCATCAAGTTAGAAAGAATAAAACACTCGAATACATAAACTTGATCAAGTAAATAATTCTTCAATAAATGAACTAACTTAGAATATGAAATTAATGTTGTAATTCATTTTCATTATAACATTAAGTGAGTGCTCAGTAATGAAAACATAGATATGAGTTACTTAAAGGCTTAGAATAACTTAGAATCAAAGCCATAGAGAGATAGAGAGTTATACCTGAGTCTTCACGCCAAATCGGCCTTCAAACTACGATTTATTTAATTTTATTTATTGTTTTTGGTGTTATGGAGAAAGATGTAATCGCATTTAAATCTCCTCATACTGAAGTATTTTTTAGTTTAGTTTTTGTTTTCGCTTGTTTTCTTTTCATTTCTTTATTGTTTTTGTTTATTGCTTTCATATATGTTTTTACTATTTTTGATGGCATACTTTGTTTGCTTTAAATTTTGTATCTAATTATGTTGTATGCCTCGTTTTTAATGCGTTATCCAAAGTCACCTCTCAAACTAGTATAGGTCGTCTTTGGACAAAGCAGGAATGGAAATTATTATCCCTATGTTTCGCACTGCCCCCGAATTTAGATTCTGGCTTCAATTTTAAACCTCAATCTTGTTTTGCCACCCATT